>NW_021011556.1:256115-425133 GCF_003987935.1 Bombyx mandarina | reverse complement strand
GGAGTAGTCAGCGGCGGCAACGATAAGGCGATTATCATGACGCATAGCCTTATCGAAGTATCGTTCCGACGCTGACTTCATGTATTTCCGAATTGATTCGAGGCCCAGGTCGTCGTGTAGGTCAACGTTCCTCACGAACCACGGAGCCCCGACAGCTAAC
This sequence comes from Bombyx mandarina, assembly GCF_003987935.1. Next base: position 424,973 of record NW_021011556.1, on the reverse strand, counting down.
CTGCAAAAGCGGGATTGTAGGGATTGGAGGGTGTCTATGTGTGTGCGGGCCGCGTGAGCGAACACCACACTCGCGTAAGTCATGACGGGCCTTATGCAAGTTTTGTAAAGTGTCACCTTGTTCCGAAGGGACATTTTACTCCGCTTACAGATCATGGGGTAGAGTCTACCGAGAATAAACGCGGCACGGTCACGGACTGATTTTATATGCGGGCGGAATGTCATCGATGCATCCAGGGTAACGCCCAGGTACTTGACCTTCCTGGCCCAGGGTATGGGTTGTCTAAAGAGAGTAATCGGGGGTGGCTTGTGATTCCTCACGGGTAGGTACCACCACCCCGCCTATTTCTGCCGTGAAGCAGTAATGCGTTTCGGTTTGAAGTGTGGGGCAGCGGTTGTAACTATACTGATATCTTAGAACTTATGAAGCAATAAAAATAAATAAATAAATAGCTGTTAGGCCGTGCCACGTTTCGCACTTTTGATCTATTAATTAATGTTACAATTAAAACTACATAGGGTTTTATCTCGCGTTTCAATCGCCATTATATTATTTACGACATTTTGAACCAATAATTGCCAACCAATAAGAGATGTGAGATTAAATCGTAAAAGTAGTTTTTGGAGTTTACTCCTTTAGAATCGATTTACATATATAGGCCCGGGGTATGAAAATTATGGGGACCAAAATCGTACTAGCATGTCACACGAAATGCGTTATGCGCCTGATTGGCTCCTGATTGCGTGATGCGTGCGCGCGCCAATCAAAATCGTACTAGCATGTCACACGAAATGCGTTATGCGCCTGATTGGCTCCTGATTGCGTGATGCGTGCGCGCGCCAATCAGGAGCCAACGCGCGGCCGCGTTATCGCAGGTGACGCCGGGCTGCTGCGCCGGCAGTCCGCCACAAAGCCTCGTACTGATCGCGCGTTTCTCTCATTATTGTATTTTCATATATTTGTTAGTCGTTTGTTTTGTGTCTCGTTAATTTGTTAATAATCTGTAGTGTATCGTGTTGTCGTAATATAGAACTATTTCTCGTATTGTTTCGTTTAATTTTTTATATCCAGTAAACTCCAGTCGTGCGTCGGAGCGGACACACACACTTTTTTTAATTATACCTACGTCTCGCGTAAATTTACGAAAATAGTAAACTATTATTATACTACTATGCCACTAAAGTACTACCTACTTAAAGTTGATGTAATTATAATGTCACGTTAAATAAATCTGCTTAATAACATAATCAAATAGCTGAACCAAACGAATGCTGTTTGAGCATTTTGAGAGAATCGGGTCTAAATTGATGAGCATGAATTTTACGATATAGCCAAATAAAGTCTTGTGTTCATTGTTAATACTGACAGATAAGGCCTGATCTAAGTCTGTGATCTCCGAGATTAGGAATATCCAGAAAACACCCTCTGAGTTTATTGAATAAACAAAATAACGAGTATCACTTCCAATTGACTGGTGGTAGGACCTCTTGTGAGTCCGCACGGGTAGGTACCACCACCCTGCCTATTTCCACCGTGAAGCAGTAATGCGTTTCGGTTCGAAGGGCGGGGCAGCCGTTGTAACTATACTGAGACCGTAGAACTTCTATCTCGAGGTGGGTGGCGGATTTACGTTGTAGATGTCTATGGGCTCCAGTAACCACTTAACATTAGGTGGGCTGTGAGCTCGTCCATCCATCTAAGCAATAAAAAAAATGAATTTGATATAAGTGCTTTAATTGAAAGTACATAGTGTATTATGCCTTTAAGCTTGTCTGGTACAAGCTTTTTCGAACTTTACGCATTACATTAAATTGGAACGCTATTATGTTGACTCATGTTCGCGATGTTGACAATCTACAGTTTGATAGTTCGATTGGATATTCCGAAGATTCATCACTAAAGTCGTTACATGATTTTTAATTACATTAAGATTCAAATAATTACTTCATACTCGTAAACTTATTGTACATCACTGCAAAATATTAATGCTTAGATAAAACTTTACTGCTCTCCCTGTGAGATGCTGAATGGAGTCGTAAAATGGAGCGGGAGAATGGATGATTAAAATACTTGGATTCTAGCGATGTGCACAGTTGAAAGCAGCGCAGTCTGTTGGAAGAGAATATGTTATGAATAACTTACTTAATCGTTATACGGAACTAATGCACACGTAGTCTGAACCATAGGTCTGCGCCTGTGGTCATGAGGTCCTAGGTTCGATTTCAAGCCGCTTTATAGTTTGCAAGTTTCTTTTGTATTAAAATTTTAGTCTGTGTGAAGTTTTTTAATTGCATAGACTGGTGAACGAGTTCATTGCCGACGTGATTTTAAGTATCTACCCAAGCCCGTAGGTATCCAACATGACTGCCGCTACCTTGAAACTTGAGGTTTTGGGGACGCGTTGCTTTGCGGCAGAAATAGGCAGGATGTAGTACTTCCAAGTGCCTGCAACAAAACGCCCAATGTTACGGAAATTATATTATTTACCCGCGTTTGATTTTTATAACTCGCTGTTATTCCTTCATCGTGGTAGTCATTCGTGGACAAACCACGTATTTCATTAGAAAAATTAGTAGTCGTCTGCGGAATTCGAACACCGATACGATCGCATCGCTCGATACAAGTAAGTATACAGGGTATCCTATACTTTAAGCTACGATGACTTCTGATAACTTTTATTATTTATTGCCTTTGTAGACAGACGTGCATATCCTGTCCTGTCGAGTCCACCTGACGGTGAGTGATTTACGTCGGTCATGGACATCAGCAATGTTAGGGACAGAGCCAATACGATGCCTACCGTAAAATCATTTACGGTTTGCTTTTTAATCGAGAAGAAACCTTCTCCTTTTGGATCTATACGTTGAAGCTACATGGCACGAAAGGTACTATGTTTCCTCCCCTCTCTCACTACCCTAGTGGCAGGACCTCTAGTGAGTCCGCACGGGTAGGTACCACCACCCTGCCTATTTCTGCCGTGAAGCAGTAATGCGTTTCGTTTTGAAGGGTGGGACAGCCGTTATAACTATACTGAGACCTTAGAACTTATATCTCAAGGTGGGTGGCGTTGTAGATGTCTATGGGCTCCAGTAACCACTTAACACCAGGTAGGTTGTGAGCTCGTCCACACCCCTAAGCAATAAAAAAGCGGTTATATCACTAGGCTAGTCGTGTCAATCTGCTTTTCTTCTTCATCGTTCCCTCACTGCTGAGGATCGCGACCACATGTGACATTCCTTCACAGTCTTCGATCAACGATACAACTCTGGAATAATAGTAAAAGTATTGATTTCAAAGGATCATCTAGCCTAGCCTATTTCTGGCGTAAAGTAATCAAAGTTTGTACAAAGCCAGTTTCATCACTACAGTGTCGGTCGAGACTTCAATTCTTTATTCGAAAAGAACCAACGGCATTCACGTTGTGGTATTTAAATCCAGTATAACTTTATGAGTTGGAAGAAAATGCTAAGAGCATATTTAGAAGACAAGAAGAAAGAAAGAAGCATATTTAATTACTATAGAACTTATTGTACACATCAAACTTAGCATAAAGCTTCTAAGCAATCGTAACAACAGAAGCATCAAGGAAATTTCTAATTAGATATATGTATATATAAACACCTGGCTAGGTGGTGCGATGAACTCTGAACGGTGGCCGGTAAGAGGTGGACGAGGAGATGGCTTTGTCCAGCAGTGGACGACTGAGGGTTGATGATGATGATGATATTTAAAATATAATAAAAGACGTGTGGCACTCGGGTACTGCCGCGGTAAAGCTATTGCATAGCATTTTTTATCAACTTATGCAATTATAATTAGACAATAATAATTTAATGTTAAAACAATAATAAAATAAGAGTACGCTATATTTATAAATATTAACAAAAACAAAACATTAACTGTCCCCTTCACACTCACAAGCTAGACCGCGCGAGAGAGAGATGGGCAGACTTTTCATGATGCGCATGTAGTGCGACGTCACGCCGCGCGCTTATTCACAAACACTACACAAGCGCAACGTGCGAATGTGTTGAACGCGAGCTACATGATAGAAGAGAGTGGGGGTGTTAGGTTTTATTTTCGTTACGGAATTTCTTGATTCGGTCGCCGCAGTCAAAGCCCGCGATAAAACCTATGCAATAGTTTAATACAATTTTTTATTTATTGCCCTTGTAGGCAGACGAGCATACGGCCCACGTAATGGTGAGTAGTTACCGTCACCCATGGACTTCAGCAATGCCAGGGGCAGAGCCAAGCCGCTGCCTACCGCTTAACACTCTCCCAAGCCACGGCCTTTAAAAAATACATTTTAATTTCTTGTATCGCTGCTCTGAATCGTTCTATGTGAATTGTGACGTCACGAGCTCGCGTCGTTTGAATGCGTCTCCACGAGCCGTGATACCGCAATTTCCCGCAGCAGTCCATTCAGTCGGTCTGCAGTTATATTATAAGGTAATCGTGCTTGACAAATAACAGACGCGACTGATACGTGACATTGTCTGATACAGCTGTATTTTATTCATTCATTTCGAATGTTTAGTAATAGTGTGAATTTGTTATGACTATACATTTTATATGCCCAATTATCTGTTTGGTTTGTTTGCTGATCGCCGCGAATCATCATTCGTTAAATACATTTTTGACTATTCCTCTACATCGATTTCTGTTCCTGAAATAGAACTGAGTTAATTATACAAGAGTTAAAAATATTGTTAATAATAAAAAAATTGTAAAGGAAGAGACGATAAACATTGCTGATATATTTGGTTATAATTTTACCTTCAGTATCGAACAAGACAAAACCCGATTTAAGCATTGTTAAGAATATTAAGTATAGCAAACACATTTTTTTTTTATTGCTTATATGTGTGGACGAGCTCACAGCCCAGCTGGTGTTAAGTGGTTACAGGAGCCCATAGACATCTACAACGTAAATGCGCCACACACCTTGAGATATAGTTCTAAGGTCTCAGTATAGTGACAACGGCTGCCCCACCCTTCAAACTGAAACGCATTACTGCTTCACGGCAGAAATAGACGGGGCGGTGGTACCTACCCGTGCGGACTCACAAGAGGTCCTACCACCAGTAATAAATTAATTAAAGTAATAAATTTATTAGTTGCGTAGTGTAGAAAAACATATGCTTACCACGGTAAGGTGACTCGTGACTTGACTGTAACTTTATCGGCCTATTAAGTTCAAAACTGACGAGAACAAACCCAAAACAAGTGAACGATTTACTTAAATAAGATTTGTCAACAAGAACTGGAACAAATCATTCGGAACATTACGGCTTCTCGTATGATCAAAAGTTCGATAAAGACTTTCAATAAAAACCGGCTTCTGTTTGTGATAAGACCGGCTTAACGTTATTCCTTGAAACGTAACGAAATCATAGATCCAATTGCGACAAAACGTTGTTAGGCTACAAACCGGTTCGAGTATAGGGATATCCGGAGAGGCACGGTAGCGATACAAAGAGCTGGGGTTTACCCTTTGCTTTTTTTCGCCGTTGCGCGGTTTCTGTAACGTGGCTGAAAATAGATCACTAGCCAGCTAAAAGGGAGGGTTTTAACAAAAACAATATATTAATACTTCTACGGATGGTAAGGGGATCCGCTAGATGCAAGCAGCGGAAAATCGATCGTGGTGACGAGATTCGGGGGAAGCTTATATCCAGCAGGGGACGTTTGTGGGTTGAAAGATAGTTTTTTCTTTTATAGATTAGATGGGTGAACGAGCTCACGGCCCACCTAGTGTTAAGTGGTACTGGAGCACATAGGAATCGAAAACGGACATGCTGCCACCCACCTCGAGATATGAGTTATAAGGTCTCACTTTTAAAAATACAACGGCTACCCCACTCTTCAAACCGAAACGCGTTACTGCTTAGCGGCAGAAATAGGAAGAGCGGTGATACCTACCCGTACCAACTCACAAGACCTTCTACCACCAGTAGTTTTCCATATATAATTAATTAATAAGAGAAATTGCCTTGATTCAAACTACCATTTAATACACTGACAAAATTTTAATGAGAGATTTTTTTAATATCATTTAACATTAGATTGTTGTTGTAATGTCGTTTATCCGATTAATTTGTAAAGGGGTAATATAAGAAATAGTTCAGATAAAACAACTTTGTAAATTTTGTGGGATATTAGGATTTGTGGGATTATGATATAAATAAATAATTGACAATAGCATTTCGACATAGGACTTTCTCCTGTATTAGGCGTGCCAGTAACAAGAGAAAAACGAGTAGAAACAGACCGTTAAAGTTAAATACATACAAGTTATATACATGCTTGCAGAAAGATGCTGACTCTGACCGAAAGCCAAACCGGAATAATATAGTCGGTAGGCAGCGGCTTGGCTCTGCCCCTGGAATTGCTGAAGTCCATGGGCGACGGTAGCCACTCACTATCAGTTGGGCCGTATGCTCGTCTGCCTATAAGGGCAATAAAAAAAAAGTCATCCACGGAATATAGGTGGCTACTATCTAAGCGATCGACGACGCGATAAATAAACTAACAATTAAAACATAAATTCTGCACTTGCACTACTTTGTTTAGGTTTATTTGCCCTAACAGCTGATATCCTAATAGAATTGTGAATACAAAACCTTATGTCAAACATACTGCCAGGCCTAAGATATTATTCATTTCCTGTACAAAAAACGTAGATGGCTTTTATGTTTTCCTATTTGACGGTTAACATTCAAACATCGACTAATCTTCTCATGCGGGATCTTCTAATTGAAACGAATTTAAATATTATATTCCAAAACCAATATAATTAGTCAAAATATATTCAAAACCAACAGACTGTGACCTAAATTGAAAACATTTTTCCTAAACAAGCAACAATGGCCCGAAAACCGGATATCTTGGCGCGCAGCTGTGTGGCCACTTTAGGTATCGGAGCCATTGTATGCGACGACTTATCTCTGACTGTAAACTGGGCACATTGTACTATTTCAAAGGCTACGGGCTCACGCGTGAGCTGATCCGGTCGTATACGAGGAGGTTTAATTGAGATAAAAGCCCAGTAAGTAGCTGAGTTGGTAGGAATATATTATAGTTGATTTTGTGGCAATTACTGGTTGTAATGTTTAGACAATCTATAAAATTTTTGAAAGTGGGCAGACAGCCTAATTACTGATTGATTGATTAATAACTAATCAACCTTGAAGAATACCTTGTAATTTTAATAAAATACGGTCATCGCGAATTTTCAATGAAGTTTTTTTTTCGATTTAGATAGTAGTTATTAATAATTCTATGAACATTTTTGTCGTCATGGCCTAAAGGATAAGACGTCCGGTGCATTCGTGTTGACCGATGCACCGGTGCTCGAATCCCAGGCAGGTACCAATTTTTCTAATGAAATACGTACTTAACAAATGTTCACGATTGACTTTTACGGTGAAGGAATAGCATCGTATAATAATAATAAAACCCAAAAAATTATAATTTGCGTAATTACTGGTGGTAGGGCCTCTTGTGAATCCGCACGGATAGGTACCACCACCCTGCCTATTGCTGCCGTGAAGCACTGTAAAGCGGCCGTTGTAACTATACTGAGACCTTAGAACTCATAATATCTCAAGGTGGGTGGCGGCATTTACTTTGTAGATGTCTGTGGGCTCCGGTAATCACTTAACACCAGGTGGGCTGTGAGCTCGTAACGTAACCGCAACGTAATTATCATGTTTCCTGTTACGTGAAACAAAAAAATGAATAATTTTAGTTTCCAAGCTACGACTTCATAATTAAGGGGTTAAGATAATATGATCACGACCGAAGTGAATGACGTGCTTGTCATAAGCGGAGATCTGAACTTCTTCACATCACCTACTTGACTATACGGTTAAAGTTTCAAAGGAATTGAAACAACCGCTATCTTAATCTGAAAAGCTTGATTGCTTGATTACTTTATAGATCACTTAGATAAAGTGAAGATATAGGCCTGTGAGGAATTACATTACCGCAACAGGTAAATTAAGTTATTTAACAGCAAATACCAGTTGGCAAAGATTAATTATATGATTATGATGCTACCGATGCAATAAGTAGTTCCAACAATTTAAGTGTAGACTTGAGTCTTGCTATCAGCCACTCTTTAAGGCAAAAATATGCAAATATACTAGTAGCTCCCTTTTCTTTTCATTATACTCGTATATCCAATTAACCTAGAATTTTAATTACGAAAAATGTTAGTACAAAGAAAATTAGTGCCCCAAAACCGAAGAGTCCTGGGCAATTACACGCAATTTACTTAGTCACCACAATCTACATAGGTTTAAAACCTATAATTACATTAATTGTTAGGTTCTTTTAGTATTGTATAGCCCCGAATTTAATTTAAGTTCAGATATTTTGAATTATTTTCTCCTCGAATGAGTTAAAAGTGTGAATTAATAAATATTGGAACCTTTCTCTTATGGCCAGATCTTTTTTAAATAATACTTTACAACAGAAAAATGCAAGACTAGCCCAAAACTACGAAGAACCCCACCTGTAATTACTCTATTGTACGGAAAAATCGGTTCGAGCCCAAATTTCATTTTTATAAATTTCAAGTCTCTTTGTAAGCTATTGAATTACCCAAATTTCGATGGACTTGTTTACCCGTGGGTTTTTTATCTCGAAAAATACAGAACACAATGAGAGTGCTCATATAAGCGTACGAGGAAAGAATTGTGCCTAGCAATAATGTACTATGAAAGAAAAATCTTTGAATGTAAGAATAGCAATATACAACTAACGACCTTTTTATTAGTTTACAGAACTGGACAAATAAAAGCAAATTTCTGACAGGCTCCTTAATCCGTATTTTAACTTAAATAGCCGTGTTGCCTATCTCTGCAGCTGCAACATGCGTTTCAGTTAGAAACGTGAAAGGTCGTCCTACTATAAAATTGAGACTATATTCTTGTGACTCAAGATGGGTGCCGGTATTCATTTTTGGACGAGTATAGGCTTCAATGATCGATCAATGAATATCAAAAAGCCCATGAGCTTGTCTTTTTCTTTTTCATACTCTTATTACCTGGGCTCGTTGCAGCATGTTCTATTATCATGTAACATAGAAATCTGGCGTGAGTTTTACGACAGGCCGCCTGTCGGGCGTCAAACCTTCTTGGGTTGTATCTCCATTAGTGTATTCATTGGGTACCATAGGCAGGGACTTTTTTAATTCCTATTTTGGTGTTTCTATTATCTCATCCGTTTTTGGTTCTGTGATAAACTTTTTATTATTTTATGTGTCGGAAATAAAGCAGGGCAATGATTTAGAAAATAGGCAGAACCGTTGACCTTATTCTGGTAATCGGTTCTGCTACAGCTTACAAAGTCTTACAATGTCATAATTATGCTATAAAGACAACTCTAGGAGTACATTTATTATTAAATTAGGGAGCTTAACAAAACAAAAGCAATAAAACAGAGCTGTAGTCACTTTTTAATTTTTAACCGAATAGCGTTTTCAAATTTCATCTCTCGAAAATCGGCAGCGAAGTAAGCTCCGTGCTCAAGTTACGCCTTTTAAAATATTTGTTCGCTCCACCAAAGGCGAACGTCAGCCAAGCACTTTACTACAGATCTATCAGGTGTCGGTAGCATCACAATTTTTTAATAAGTTGTAAGTTGCCAATGTTGACAAAACATGTTTTAACGTCGAATACTAATAAAGCATAAGAATATTTACCGAGGTAAACCGTAATGAGAAGTAAAGATTATTATTCAGTAACAATTAATAATGTTTGAATTAACTGGCAACGCGGCGACATAATATACCAATATTTAGATTTTTAAATTTTTTTTAGCTTGTTCACCTCTCAGGGCAATAAAAATTATAAAAGTTGAATGTTTACCGAAGGAAGAAGTCACCACAAAGCAGATGTCACTTCACTTCAAATCGAACTTCACTCATTATATTATTATAATATAGGGTGCCTTAGTATTCAAAGTGGAACTCACGAATTCTTCACAGCAGAATAAGAATCAGTGGAACAGTGCAGGCTAACAATGTTTTTATTTTTTTAAAGCACTATCTGCATAAAATATTAAAACCGAATACTTCGTTTTGTCAAATAGGGCTGTTCTGCTTCGCAATTTCTGCTTCGTAAATTTGGAGTTGACACACATTTAATTTTATGTAAATATTCAATGTGCATCAGTTTGGCTATGTTCCTAACATTGATGACGATGATAATTACTAGTGCTACTCTCCATTAGGAAAGTCTACGTCTGCCTAGAATGGTAATCGAAATACATTCGTCAACACGTGTCGATATGTTTCAGCTCACAGAGTCGATCCGGCCTAATAAAAGAAAACTTCTGAAGTAGCGGTGTCTGCCTATAGCAAACTACAGTTGCGATCATGTTTTTTTTGTCATACTCCACTATATCAAATTCGTCGCAATCACAGCGTGTATCCCAGCCTTAACATCTTAATACGGGCCAAATTCTCAACGACCTATCGTCGTAAGGATCTGATTACGGTATTTCCTTGTTTCGTTTATTTTCAAAGAGATTCCTCGTATCACTGGGTAGTGCCATGTGAATGTGCGAATCCCTCGTCGATGTGTTCTGATATACCATTTCTATTTTTCGTATTGCTTTTCCTTCTTTTTCATTGAAGAAAATGTGATAAGAGTCGTTTACGTTTGAATTTAATATTTGCGTGGTTTATTTTAAATGTGTTTTTGTTGTCACAGCTACCGATGTAGCCAAGAGTCATCGCATCAGGAAAGCTACCTTCTAACTTGAGACAGGAGATGAATGTCTTAATTGAACTATAAAGTCGGCTATCCTATCCTATAACCAAATCCATTAATGTTTGGGAGCAGAACATATTCTGATGGAATAAATACGGCAAATATAGTTAGTTATCAATGTTTCATAAAAAAAATTTAACATTGAGTATTATTAATGTAACGGTAATTTAATTCCCTTGTTAGTCTAATGGTTGGTAATCCTGACTACTGTACCGTGACTTACGGCTTAGACTCCCCATGCCACAGTATCGTGTACTTCTGTAAGTAAGTAAACCTTAAGTTGACGCATATGAATATGAAACGTTAACTGTATTATTTAAGTGCTAGAGCTGGTTTCTTTTATTAAAATCATAATTAAATGGTTGAAAAATCCGATATACGAATCTAGATACAAGAGTACAAAAGAGTAACGAATAGGTGTTTGTGTATACAATAATATCGTCTAAATACACCTATAACGTTTCTAATACTCATTACTCAATTCCTACTTCATAAAAGACAAATACGACCGAATAGATAAACAAAATGCCCTTATACCATTCAGCTTAGGTTTCCAGAGTTATTGGGGGCAATAAATCGAAACAGATAAACAGGCACACATGTAAACATGCAAACGAGCGTCGTAAAACGTTGCCGCCCGAAAAGAATCGTTTCCTCGGCCTTCGATACGGGCATAAAATAAGAGATAAGTCTTTGAATATTTATAGCTGGAGTGGACCCAAGTTTGGGTGCAGGCAATACAATATATAGTTAATCTTGAACAATAATGTGGTTGTTGCGCCGAATATTTTCTTTGCAGATTATACTATTATCTCAGCCTTCTTTTTATAATCGTTTTTATAATTGTTTGTATAACCACAATAATCAACCAACCGTTTTGTTTAAATACTAACCATACTTAAATAAGTTGGGTAAAGCCAAACAGACACACTAGCTCTTTATTTAAATATTTAAAGAACATGTAACAAAGCAACATGGTTTTAAATATTAATATTTTCAATAACAATCTAGCAATATTTAATCTACATAGATTGCCTTTCTTAAAATCTTTACTAAATTCCACTTAGGATTTGAATTTCAGTATCTGTATCTGCTACAATTACGTACCCTAAATTAGTTCTTTCACCAAACACTTATATAGCATTATCCTAATCGTCTGATGGCAAAATAGTTTGATATAAAATTACACAACATTGTCTGCGTTCGGTAACATTACTATAAGGCCGATCTAAGTTAACATAATGTCTTGATTTAGGGATGCTTACGATCTAATATTCCAATTATTATAAAGCTAATCAAGTAGCTTCAAAGATAATTGAGATGAAGCATAATGTTTTGTGTAATTAAAACCAATTTACTAAATTGCTTATGAAACAATTATACATCGTATAAGGATATTATTACCTAAGACATAAAATAAATCATTATCAATTGTAACAGTAATTGTGACATTAACACTCGTGTTATTGGAATGGTTTTCATGTGAAACAGCTTAATCTCTAAATATTTAACGGATTCTTACTACGATTTTCACATTTAATAAGTTATTTATTCATTTATTACTTAAGTGGATAGCTTAGAAAGACTATTCGTGACAGGGAAGATCGAGGGAAAGAGACCGCGCGGGCGCAGTCCGACAAGGTGGTTCGACCAAATCCGCATCACACTAGAGATCCCATTCCACGACGCCCTTCATGCGGCCAATGATCGGAGGCGCTGGCGGGACATCACAAGGAGTAAAATCATGTCGAATTATAATGGTCACGACCCTCAGCAGTGAGGAAACGACGCGAGGAGGAGGAGGAGGAGGGTGGAAGAGTTTACGGCCCACCTGATGGTCAGTGGTTACCGTCTCTCGTGGATGTCAGTAATACCAGGAGTGTAGCTAAGTCGCTGCCTGCCACGTAGTACTTTTCACAAGTCTCATTTGAAGAAAGCGCTCGGAAAGCAATCATTCATAGAGTCGGATGGTACGTGACAGAAAGATATCTTCAGATCAGACGCAGCGGCTTCAAATAGTATAGATGAAGTTTTCTCAGGCTGTGGACCAAAAAAGGAGATCATCTCGAACAGTTCCTCTGAGTACTTCCCATCGAACACACTGTATAAAAGACAGGGAGAACCGATGTCCCTCCGTAGACCCATAGTTTCCAAACTTATCTTCTCCTAAAATTCTCTCCGCATCCTTCAGTCTACTCGTGATCACGGCGTTTCCAACACTCGTCAATATCGGGAATCTGTTAAATGTGAAAACCATAGTAAGAATCCATTAAAATTATTATGCTTCCAATATAGACAGCCGCGAAAGTATTAAACGAATATTAGTTATTCTAATTCAAAGTCGGATAGAGCCATGACCGTGAGCTTTTTAAGAATAGCGCCTCTAAGGCAATTCTGTTAGTTATGCGCATAAGATTAAACTGTAGCTGAAACCTAAAAATTCCTTTATGTCAATGTAGCCGCCCATTTGTTACTGTTGTAGATAGAAATTGGGAAAATAGTTAGGTAGAAAATTAGATGCGACTATTAGCAACTATGCGGAAGAAGTAGCGATAGCTTAAGTTACCTAATTTCACATACATATAACTATAACTACTGTCCAATAGTTGGATAGATTGGGATAGACTGAACCTTTGGTATAAAATCCTCTGCTATAAAATAACATACCCAAAATGACCTCACGTGTTAAATGACGTGCATTGGAGTTTTATATCGTAAATACAAGTCGAAATATTACTTTCATCATCAACTAGAAGATCGTTAACCATTTCAAACAATGTAGAGATACTCTAAAAATTTCTTAAGCATTTCAACAGAAATGTATATATCAATTTTGTCTATCTGACTTTGTACATTCGACTATGCCTTCAAATAGTTCTGATTGAACATGTACAAATAATGAGAACTGTAGGCTACGTGACTTGAAAACAAGAGTCTGAGTGTGTGGGTAGATATGTGATCTTGCAGAGTTGAGAGAACTTTGTTAGTATGTATAATTAAATGTGTGTTACGTTCCAAAGACGAAACTCGATTTATTTGGATGTTGAATATTTGCTTCATTACAAAACGTTCTTAGCAAAGTAGAACAAAAGGGCTGTGTTACAAAATTATGAGCTTGGTTTCCGTTGAGTAGTTTTTTGACGTGACAACGTCTTATAATTCGATGGAGCTGGCTGCACGCACGAAAAAACAAGACTCATGCGACGTTACCTCGCTCTGTGGCGTTCCATTTAAGGCTTAAAGTGCAAGCGAGAGCGCGCAACGAGCGACAAAGAGCCATAATCGGCCTCCGCGTTCGGCAGCGTTCGATATCTGTCTCTCTCCTACTTGAGTGAGCGATGCATCCGCGTGGACAGCTGCTATACAATAATACATTTATATGTTTTCGTCAAGTATGAAGTGAAAAGTGAATGTGGTGTCAATCGTCCATACAAAATATCTATCAAACAAATAAAATTAAAATTTTCTTTTGAAAAATGAAACCATTCCATCAGTATTTTCTTATGACGTTGTCACGTTCAACTATCGTCAGTAAACCTATTTTACAGACAACTGATTTTTTTTTAAATAAATCCTTTTTTTGTTACAGACAAAGGAGTAAATGGTGGGCAAGAGCGGATTTCTCCATCAAAATGGCAAAATTATAGCAAACGACCGAAACCTGCTACGTTGGCGCTGGAGGCGAAAAAATGATCATTCTGATGATCGTATATTTCATCACGCTACCGGTTCTCACTTCCAAACCAGTCATGGGTGATGCGACAGTAGAAGAAAAAACACCCCAGCAATATATTAGTTCTAGAGTAGTCAGAACTAAATACGGCGATATTCGAGGCTTTATTGTCACTCCCGAATCGAGATATCTGGAACCGGTTGAAGTATTCCGAGGTGTACCTTATGCGTCTCCTCCCGTGGGATCCCTTAGGTTTATGCCTCCGGTATCAGGCGCTCAATGGTCCGGAGTGAAGATAGCTGAGGAATTCGGTCCAGTCTGCCCACAAGTTCTTCCGGATATAAGGAATGAGACCGTCGTGCTCAAGAGGATATCAAAAGGGAGATTGGAGTATTTAAAGAGGATATTGCCGTTTTTAACGAACCAGTCTGAAGATTGCTTGTATTTGAACATTTATGCCCCAGCTCAAGGTAAGTCAAACTGCCGTAATTTTTGCTATCTCAAGCCACATCTGACAATTCTGTGGAGAAATAAGGGTTCTTTTTAAAAGATACAATAGTAGCTGTTATTACAAAGCAACGCAATTTCCCTCCTTATTCTTATTGTATTACTTGCTCAGCTTACTAGAGTATTTGATCTGTGATGTACAATATTAATTATATAATAGAAGTTACATCGGTCGCTTAGTTCCTGTGGGAAATCGTTTGATGGTACCTATATGATTTCTCTGGCAATAGTTCTTAGAATTAATACTAAGTCTTATGATTATTTTTTTGCCTTATATCCATTTATTATCTTTGTACGCTAATACACAGACATTTTCAAAAGCGCTAATTACGTTAGAAGTCTGGCGTAGCTGTGAATTCGCTGCGGATTTCTAACTGAAGCAGGTTTTTATTTCTGATCTAAATACTGTAATCGGATAAATTGAACCCATGAAAAATATTAGTTTATTGGAATGAACTGATAGCATAGTTAAGCACATATGATTTTGTTTACACGCATAACAGGGTTCAATCAGATTAGAAATGATAACTGTAATAATTGTAACCCTGGTATTAAGATATATTCAAATGTAGCTATTATTAACGTAATTAAAGAATATAGTAATGTGACTTTGGTCCCAACTTATCACCTGGTAGAAAATATTTAAATCTCACATTTATCGTTAAAAACACGATAAATCATTAAATATTCAATAACTTATTAAAGATATTAAATTTTCAGTTTTAAAGAACATCAATTTTGATTGTTTTCTATAAAATTTTCTAAAAATTCTACTTGTAATATTCCCTTGTAGGTACAAGACTAACGTACTCCAATTTGTCACGTGCCGTAAAAACTGGAATATTACGTGAGCTCACACAAAATCTCATCAACATAGGCCGTTACTCAGATCGTAGAAAAAAGTAAGATAAGCCCAAAACGTGTCGCTCTTCGTGTGATCAAAACGTACCATATCCATCTGATGTAATTTGATTCATGTGTCTAGGGGACACAAGGAACAACAAGTAATAATTTTTCAATGTAGTCAAGTAGCAACAAATTAGTATTTTTTTTTATTGCTTAGATGGGTGGACGAGCTCACAGCCCACCTGGTGTTAAGTGGTTACTGGAGCCCATAGACATCTACAACGTAAATGCGCCACCCACCTTGAGATATAAGTTCTAAGGTCTCAGTATAGTGACAACTGCTACCCCACCCTTCGAACCGAAACGCATTACTGCTTCACGGCAGAAATAGGCGGGGTGGTGGTACCTACCCGTGCGGACTCACAAGAGGTCCTACCACAAGTAAAAAGTAAGTGACAATCTAGTAAATAAAAACAAATGTTCACTAATCTTAAAGATCTTCATTAATTCTAGAATATTCTATAAAAATAGGGCAGTTCGGATTGTCATTAATTCCATTAGCAAAACAAACGTTCAATAGACAACCACTTGGCTTTGTTGTCTCTAAGTTACAGCTTTTTCGTGAATTCCTCAAGATATAATTTGAACATATTTATCGTTAAAAATCGGTCTATGAATTCAGGTAAATGCCTCGGGCTGTAACTGAGATTATGTTGAATATTTTTCCTTCGGTCAAAATTTCCTTTAAAAACGAGTCAAATATGAAAATCTGAAGGTACGCATGAAACATAAATGAGATTACATTATGTTTTATTAATGTGATGTTGCTAATTGGCCATCCAAATGATTTAAGTTACCAAAGTTATTAAAATTAATTTCTGGAGTTTTAATTAGACGTTCATGATAAATTCATATTTGTGTTTAGGTGGTTTTTATATTTAAATGGTATTTTGTACGAATGTGTGTATTCTGCACTTAAGTTTAATAATTTGATATATTCACCTGGAATCAAATATCAACTACTTGGGTCAATCATAGCTTTTTTTTTCTACCTATTCTAGTAGTCTCGAGGGACTATACTAGATTCTTCGGGTGAGTAGGTGTCATAGCTGGTCTACCCTTCCAGAATACCAAAGGGAACCTCCATTCAAAAGACCAGATCTAGTTTCAAGTAGAAATCATTATTAAACGGATTGTTTCCTAGTTTTTTGTCTTATTTGTGAGTTCTCAACCTCCTGTGTATATAAATCACTAAAAATAATTTCGTAGATTTCTAAAATATATTATAAACAAATACAATCCGAATTATCATTACGAATTTTTTACTGGTGGTAGGTCCTCTTGTAAGTCCGCGCGGATAAGTACCACCACCCTGCCTATTTCTGCCGTGAAGTAGTAATGCGTTTCGGTTTGAAGGGTGGGGCAGCCGTTGTAACTATACTTGAGACCTTAGAACTTATATCTCAAGGTGTGTGGCGCATTTACGTTGTAGATGTCTATGGGCTCCAGTAATCACTTAACACCAGGTGGGCTGTGAGTTCGTTCACACATCTAAGCGATAAAAAATTATAATGAAGCACTCGTTAAAATTAAATCAGGCGTCTTACACATTCGACAACTTACGATAATAAATTAGTACTTGCAATTGCCACGCACCATATCAATCCTATTCCTAACACAGGACGGATCAGTTAGTACAAAACAATACCAGAAAGTTTCGGGCTAAAAAACTGTACGGATTACGTCGAGCCGTCCAATCTACGGAGAGTATTAAAAGCACGAACTGCCAAAAACCCGTAGGCTGCTAGAAGCTGATATTACGTGGAAGCCTGCGCGTTATCCCACGTAGGGGATTCGTCAACATTCAGCTTTTGTCGCAAACCTGTGTGCGACGTTGTGCATACATAATACTTTTTCACCTACGCTTTTGCGAGGATTGGCCCAAATGTAAAGCTAAAGCGTTTTATCTACACAAAATCAAGACTTATGTTACAAACTTTTTTTGGCTTTCCGAGCGATGCGGTTTTATTTTTCGCTTAGCTGGGTGGACGAGCTGACAGCCCACCTGGTGTTAAGACCATAGACATCTACAACGTAAATGCGACACCCACCTTAAGACATGAGTTCTAAGGTCTCAGCATAGTGAAGTCGTCGTGGCCTAATGAAGTCGTCGTGGCCTAAAGGATAAGACGTCCGGTGCATTCGTATTGAGCGATGCAACGGTATTCGAATCCCGCAGGCGGGTACCAATTTTTCTAATGAAATACGTACTTAACAAATGTTCACGATTGACTTCCACGGTGAAGGAATAACATCGTGTAATAAAAATTAAACCCGCAAAATTATAATTTGCGTAATTATTGGTGGTAGGACCTCTTGTGAGTCCGAACGGGTAGGTACCACCGCCCCGCCTATTTCTGCCGTGAAGCAGTAATGCGTTTCGGTTTGAAGGGTGGGGTAGCCGTTGTGACAATACTGAGACCTTAGAACTATATCTCAAGGTGTGTGGCGCATTTACGTTGTAGATGTCTATGGGCTCCAGTAACCACTTAACACCAGGTGGGCTGTGAGCTCGTCCACACATCTAAGCAAAAAAAAAAAAAAAATTGTTACAACGGCTGCCCCACCCTTCAAACCGAAACACATTACGCATTTTGTCTGCTGTGTTTGAATAAGCCTATTCAGTTGACAAATAATATTATATTTAAACATAAAAATAAACAAAAGCATGTCTGTCTGTGATCTCGAAATAAAAAACAAAAAAATACTCTTTAATCAAATAGCTTTGTACAGTATTCAGTGTCTACGGCTGTTTGTTTTCTTTTATTGGCAGAAAAGATTGTAGCTGAACTTTTATCAATACGCAGGAATTATTTCTCAGAATAAGACAAACTTACAGTTCCAACGTAAAACTTTATAAATATAAAAGGGAATTTTAGATACTTCAAAGAACTTAATAAGATCGGCTTATATTATGTACATTTTTTGACATTTTTATAGCAAATTATGTTAGATGTATCATTCAGGCTTAGTCAAGTAGAATTTCTTGGTATATCTCACTTTTTTTTTTTCTAAATATTTAAGTAGGTAATTTTTTAGAAGTCGTCGTGGCCCCAAAGTCTATGGTGCGTTTTTAAACAATGCTTAGGTGTGACTTCCACGATAAAGGAATAGCATCGTGTAAAACAATGAAACCAATAAAAATATGTATTCTATTTACTAGCGGCAGGTCGTCTTGTGAGACCGCATGAAAAAATGCACTGACACTCCTATTTTTGATGCCAAGCAGTAATTCGTTCTAGCTCAAAGCAAATATTAAGCAACTGATAATTAAACCTCATGTCTCAAGATGGTTGACGCCATTGACTCTATAATGTCCATTGACTTCAGTAGCCATTTAACACCAGGATCGTGATTCTAGTTCACCCCTTCAAAACAATAAAAGAGTGATGCAAATGATAGAACCAAATGAGTACAAATTAATAATATATGCTTACTAACTAAGATGGAGAAGGAAAAGAATAACAATGATTTATTAATCCAATCAGTATATCGTAAGATGATTATTTATTGCTTATGTCAGTTGACGAACTCACGGCCCACCTGGTGCTAAGCGGTTACCGGAGCCCGTGGGCATCTACAACGTAATTGCCGCCACCTACCTTGAGATATAAGTTATAAGGTCTCAGTATAGTTACAACGGCTACCCCACTCTTCAAACCGAAACGCATTACTGCTTCACGGCAGAAATAGGCAGAGTGGTGGTACCTACCCGTACAGACTCACAAGAGGTCCCACCACCAGTAAGATTAGAGGTAAGTAAAAAAAAACATTTATGTGTATTTACCGCGAAAATCTATATTGTGCTTATAACTTGCGTCAACTGAGGAGTGCGGTTGCCGGTTTAAAGCCCGCCCCGAAATAGTCGTCTTGCTTTTAATAACCGTGAACGAAAACCCATCCCCTATCACACACATGCTCAAGCAAGAAGAAAATGATACTTACGAGAATAATCTCAGAAAGTATATAAAATACTTAAGTTAATGAGAAAAAAATCTTATCGCGTTTGAATGGACCGAAGAAATGAAAAAGAAGACTAATTTATTTTCTAATAAAATACTCCCTTAGGTACATGAAATAATTGTACGGATACTAAAAAGCATTAATGATTTTAAGTGGATAAAGTTTAGCGTCAGCTAGTACCAAACACTACATTACAAATACAAATAACACATTCCCGATCCTGCGGATAGAATGGAAAGCAGTCGACGTCGCCCAAAACACGTCATCTCGGATCCTCCCGATCCACTAACGGTGCTTTTAGGTACTTCAAGCACCGGTCACCGTTCTCGTCGAACCCGTCGCTTGCGACGAAGGGCTCGACGAGTAAATTAACTCCCAGACACAGCCCACTGAGTTTCTCGCCGGATCTTCTCAGTGGGTCGCGTTTCCGATCCGGTGGTAGATTCTGCGAAGCACGGCTCTTGCTAGGGTTCGTGTTAGCAACGTCATCAGGTTTGATCCCCGCGAGCTCACCTACAAACGTTAGGGTTACGCTGAAATAGCCTCTCAAGGCTCTCAGAATAGGTAGGAAAAAAAAAAAAAAACAAATAACATAGTTCAATACACATAAATATCTTCAGAAACTAGAAACTATAAATAGCTAACGTAAAAGTTTTATTTTCAAAGAGCTCTATAACGATCACCGAAAAACTACGTGTACCGTTACACAAAGAGAGCCCCTTGTTAACGTTCTTTTAGTGTTACGTTGACATTTCCCTCTATAAAGTGCCGAAACGAGTCATACAACCTAGTTTTGAGCCCATAAATGATACATTTTAGTGGCATTGCGTTGGGACAGTTGTTAAAGTAAGTTTATCACGCACGTCACGCAAACGATATGATTTACAGGCCCATTCGGGGTCGAGAAAATTGGTGACATAACGCGACACAAAATATGAAGAGTTTCGTTTTAATGATGACCGAAAAATGGGCGTTTTTGCGACAATTGAACTGTTGGTGCAGTTTTTAGTGCTATGGTTACAGTTATTTGTGCAACGTAATAAGATTGTAAACCTGCTCTTGTAAAGATTGTAACCTCTGAACTTTATTAGTTGCTTGTAAGAGTTTTTGATTAAAAATTCGATGTTATAAAATGTTTTTGTTAATTGAAATAATAAACTAGACAGCATCGCAATAAATTTAATGCTATGTAAATAAATTTTAAAAATAGTTATCTTAAATCCAAATAACATTAAAGATTCTAAATTTTAAAGTGATACAATCAATGTGAATTCTGACATTGCATTCTTGATGTTAGTTCTCAAATTAGATATTGATGCTAACAACTACTCACCAAAAGTAAAGATTTAAAAATTAGGCGATCGTAAACACAATATTATTATCTTGACTGGAAACTATTTGAGCACTGTATGATTTGTAAAATATGCGATGCAGATATAGTGAGGGGTAGGTCTCAGGGTATTATTTAATAAAACTATGGGTTAGTCACTAATATCAGCAGATGTCAAATTCTAGTCTTGTTATTCAAACAATTTACGATATAGAACAATAATTACAACATGAGGCGGGCGCACGCAACTCACACTATAAAACGGAAGCGCCCGGAAACGATCTTAATTATCTGTCAAAAGACGGATATAGACAATAAAAACTATGTATGTATAGCCAGCGGGTATACATACGGCCGCGAGAGTGACGTACAGGTCGGTTTGCTTTATACTATATACATTATAATGAAGTAATCTCCATAGGATACTATTAACACCAAAAATTTTATACAATTATGACTGAAAGATTCAGGCTTTCATTACAAAGTGGATCGCTTGCACTGAGTATGAAAAGGTATTACGAATATTCGGATCAAACAGAGGCAGAATACGAGGCATTTAGAGCCGTCATTCGCCGCAGGGTTCCAATGTATGTGGCACCGAAATACCGACACACAATGGACAGCGGTAGCTTCCTAGTATTCTTGTAATTGGAAATGGGCAGAATTGTAAATTAGCTGATTTCATTGACTGACTCGGTCGTGCGGTGGTTAGCAGTCCTGAATGTTGCGCGAAGGGTTCAATTCCCAAATCGGGCAAACATTGTGTGATGAACCGCTTTGTTGAACAGGTTGTATGGGGTTGATTTTTATTTGGAGCTCATAGAATTAGGCAATTTGGGATACACTAAAAGTCAGATCTATTAAAAAAATACCGCTGAGGTCATTCTATGATAGGCGCCTAATTTATGTAGTGATATAGATTATCTATTGACTGACACAGAGAGAAGAGAGAAGAGAAGAGGATGTCTTGAACGAAGGCAGAGTTTTCTATTTGGAGGAGTCTAACAACCGTGAGCACTCGTTACATTGTACCCAATCTCAATGACTTTGTCCTTTGCTTAAGAGCCATAATAGAAGATGCCGTCAGCTCGCGGACTCAAAGTGAAAATCGTGCGAGGTCTCTAAACAGCTTATGTACTTAAATGTAGCTTAAATCGCCTCGTAGGTCGAGTGGCTTATAACCCTGACTCTATTGTAATACTATGTACGCTTTCGGTTCCTGATCGCTGTCAGTACTTTTAGGTAAGATATTTTATTATGCATATACTTTTTAACCAGATTAATAAAAGACGAGGTTTTCGCTTAAACTTTATTTAGGTATAACATTTGCTATGACTTTATAAATTATGTATAAGATTTAACCAGACTTATAAAATGAATACAATTTTATTTTGGTGCCCTTGATCATATTATGTGTTTCATCAAAATCTGATAAATAGTTTGGTTTAAATAAAAATAACTGGAAAAAATATGATGTCCAAGAAAAAAAAATATTTTTTTTAATGAATTTAACTGACGAGTGTTTTCTGTTGAAGTCGGTGACAAATTTATAATTTACATAATGGAGTAAATCAAATTAATGCACATGCTCACATGCTACTATTGTACGTTTATGGGGCAAATTTTCCTGCACCCTTCACACTCATTTATAGAGTCGTTGAATGAATGAAATTGTACAGAGCTTCATCAATTTTACTTGTACAAAATTGTATTTTTCTATCACCTTACTTTAATGTAATCGTTCAAAATATTCATCACGCAAAAAGAACTCTTCTTGCTGTTGATATAAGGGCACGGTTTTGTTTATTCCGAGCTGATCTGGATATACAGAATTATCTTCAACATTTTCGTAAACTTTCCGTCTGCAGATGAGGGTTTCTTGTGCTATTTATAACGTACACTCGAGGGAATCCTTAGGGGTAAGTAGTTAAGGAAAATTTGAGTTTCCAAATTAGGCGTATCAGTGTATTTTTTTAAATTTAATAAATACTTTAGCTTCAAATAATGATTGGTTCCCAAAGGTTTCAGATTACACAGCCTAAAAACAAATAGATCTTAGCAAGTCGTAGACTTTATTTACACCTATATCCCAGATTTAATCTTGACTTAAATCAATATGATTGTACAGTCTTCGACGTTATTGGGCAGGTGACACACCTCACGCTAACTACTAATTTGACCATTAAAAAGGAATGTTTCTATTATTAATGTTTAGGAAATTTCATCCATTTATTAGGAAAAAAAATGTGCTTATTGACAATCACTTCTAATTTTGTAATTAGCTCTGTGTCAGCCTTTTCAATAAGATCCCAATCATATGGTATGAGCAATTTTTCGTACCTATAGTATTGAATATTTTCCTTCTTTGTTTGGTTGTTCGTGTTCCTTACAAATATTCAGGTAACATTGATACTACTGATTTGAAAGTTTCTACGGTAATTCTGAAAATTGATAGAATGATTCTGGTGTAGAGCAATGTGGCATGATGAGACAGTCTTTGTACTGTAAAACTGAAACTTAAAACTAATTTCTCAAGACAGATGGCAAGATTTACGTTATAGGCTCCGGTAATCACTTAACACTAGGTGGACCGTGAGATCGTCCACCCATTTAAGTAAAAAAAAATATGTTTGACCCACGAGTCATTATAACAAATGTATGCACTGCGGATACTCTACTACAAAGCGTGCACCAGTATAAGAATTAAAAGGTTTAATTTGAAAAACCCGTCAACTTTATATCTCAAGTTCCTTTCAGAATTATGGCTCTTTTCGAAACTAGTCATTAAGTGTACTTCACAGCATTTAGCAACGGTACCGACCATGTTTGAATAACTGATATTTCATTACGAGTATTTCCTTTCTGTCCTTCGATATATCTGCTCTAAGGGTAAGATGTAAGGCTTTAGGCACATTCAAATAAAAACCTCGTCACTACAATATCGACTCTCTTCTTTTTCTCCACCTTATCCCACTAGGTGGGGTCGGCACAGCTAATTTTTCTCTTCCATTCTCTTCTATCAGCCGTCATCTCAACATTCACTCCTCTCTCTCTCATATCGTCGTTCACACACTCCATCCATGTCTTCTTCGATCGACATCTTCCCCCTCTACCTTGCACTACCATTTCCATATATCTCCTACTACAATATCGACTATAGACCTCAAATATAAATACTAAAATCTGAAGTACGACTGATATTAGCAGCAATATTCAATTAAATGATTTCACTATACGAGGACACATTTCTCGGAGCTGTATAGAATGTAATGATAACGACGTCTACAATATTCGTCACAAATAGATCCAATAGGTTTTACATTAAAGACGAGCCAACGCAATCAATCACACGCTATTTTCTACTAGTACTTTTCTGCTATTCAAGCAAAACTAGGCCTTAACGTTTTGAGCATAAGATATTCGTTTAACAAATTAGGTTAAATAGAAATGGAACGCTTATTGTGCCAGCCTGTTTTTCCACAACGGTTATTGCTTTGTTTGTGCGTAATGGAGATATGTTATTGATGGATATTTACATGCGTTGAAATGTAAACGGGCTTCCTGAGCAATTCGGTTCGTAATCCGTCTTGTATAGTTTCATAATATGTACCTACACATTATGTATGTATATATTTATGTATTCGCTTGTAGTGGGGCTATTCCACCTTCTCGCGGACGGGTAAGTGAGCTCACTGGCTCAACCTGAGAGAAGAGCAAGAGTCGTGCTTCGCAGAATCTACCACCCGATTGGAAACGCGAATTATTGAGAATATCCGGCGAAAAACTCAGTGGGCGGTGTCTATGGGTTAATTTACTCATCGAGCCCCATAAGACATATTTCGGGCGACGGTGGCTTTGTGTTTCCACTTCGCCTGGGTCGGATATGGTTCACCCGCCTTGCTGTGCAGGTCACTACCTCTTTGGTGGTACTGCTCACGGAACCTGCTTGTGTCACAACATTAATGGTGCCACTCACCTTGAGGCATCAGGTCGACATCTCAAAAACACGAGCATTCTTCTACACTTGCACCTGATCTGAGCCCTCAGTGCGCACCCGAACATCTTGCCATAGGCTAGCTGAACTCTTGCTGCATTTCACATCTAATTAGTAAAAGGCATTAAGGGATCGCTCCCTGTGCCAAAACGGAAACCAACTATTAACCTAAAGTAAGCAATATTCACGTACTAAACTGAACATAACCGTTTCCTTGGTTTTAGTTATTTCGAATTTTATGAACCGACAATCGTAAAGCACAGACCCCCCCTACCCTTTCCTCCACCCGCTTCCTCTCGAGATTTAAGCTCGTAATTTCCGTGTGACGTCAGTTTTTTAATTCAGCCAATGCATTCTATAAACGAAAGAGGTATGGTTGTTAAGCTTGTTTATCGCCTACAAAAGAAATAACAACCCGCTCCTGGGTCAAAACATAATTTATTACAATAAAATCTCGTGGCCTGTTTTAAATTTAAAATTGGAAAGTTGGAATATAAAAAGTACCTTTATACCGAATTTACTCATATTTTCTTCGGTTTTCGCGAGTCCTAGACGTAATTCAATTTACTTTTATGGCTTATTTTCATGTTTTTTGTTGTCATTACGAGTATATTATTTCTGACGTTCTTCTACTGGTGGTAGGACCTCTTGTGAGTCTGCGCGGGTAGGTACCACCGCCCTGCCTATTTCTGCCGTGAAGCAGTAATGCGTTTCGGTTTAAAGGGTGGGGCAGCCGTTGTAACTATACTGGGACCTTTGAACTTATATCTCAAGGTGGGTGGCGCATTTACGTTGTAAATGTCTATGGGCTCCTGTTACCACTTAACACCAGGTGGGCTGTGAGCTCGTCCACCCATCTAAGCAATAAAAAAAATATCCTTTGTAGTTTTTTTGGTAACGGGCGACTGTCGTCCTTTAAGTGTAGTTTAATATGACAGCAACGACAGTGATTGCTGAAATCATGGTTTTTTTCTTAATTTTTTCCTCTTTAGCTAACGGATGGGTGTCCGATTAGATATCACCATCCTGCCATATTTCTACTGTCAAATATTCCGATTTGAAGGATGGAATATTTGTTAAAAGTTATGTGACACTGCTGATGCTATACGCGCATTAATGTGTGTGTCTAATCGTTCAACACTGGATAGCCCGTAAGTTAGTAATTGGTAAAAAAAGTTCAGTAAATGCATATCGTCAGGAAAACTTTTTTTTCAAACTTTGTTTGCTTGTGAGTTTAAATTAAGAACAACTCTATTTATAAGTTTTGTAGTATTAAAAACAAGGGAGAGCTGGATTAATTCATGTTATTTGATCCGTGAGTGGTTCCTTAGCGTGGCTCTACCTTGGAAGTCAATAAAAATTCAGGCCACGTTGAGCAACCGAATAAGCTCTATAAAATTTTGTTTAACTTAATACAACGAATATTACTTAGCTTTTATTTCAACAGCTTTATATTTCAGAACTCAACAAAGCATTATTATTCCTAAGAGAGCTTTTTATCGGAAAGCTCTAGTACTAGGGTCGGCGGGGAAAAAATAGCCCTTAATGTTTTGTGATTTTTGTGCGTACATCAATAAATTGTTCAGAACTTTTGAAAGGACTTTTCTTGATATTTACTCGGCGCCATTTTTTTTATATAATACATAATATACATTTCGTTTGGATGTATTTATTTGTCTTTTGTTGATATTGGAAAGACTCGCTTACGACTTCAAATGAGAAAGAATGATAACTTAAAAAAAGACCTAAAATAAACAAATAAATCGGTTATTTAGTATAGAATTATTATTTTTTTGCGTAAGTACTTCGTAAAGTATCTGATGATAAAGTCTTGATATTGTGTTTAAGTATGACGACAATCTCAATTTAGGTCGCATGGTAGCTGTGCGTCTCTTATGGACGGATTGTAAAGCTGTTATAAGTTCTAGCTAAGACTACGACCTCATGTCTTAAGGCGAATGTTGGTTTGGCCTGGTAACCATTCAATCAAATCCAAAGCACCATGAGCTTGTTCATCACTAAAAAGATAGGTCTTACACCACTATCTTTTCTCTGAGCACATTTAGTGTTAGCATTACGTGAGCCCGTTTTAAAAAAAAACCCTCGTACACCGACAAAAATTAACATACTTCACAGCAACATTTCGACAGTTTATGACTTTGTTGTACCTGTCCCTAAAGTTTGACGTTTGTCAAATTCGGTAGCGTTTTGTCATACGTCATAAAACAGAGGTTGTACCACGTAGAGACAGCTCATAAACGCGAGTCTGCCACCGCCTTCATTACGTTCTGATTTGCAAGATAGCTGCGGACTATCCCGGGACCCTGTTTACTGAGCTTTACGACTGGCCATTGTTTATTACGCTTTCTGATAGTCATTTTGTTCGTTTCACGTCATTTCCTTCAAACATTTCAAGAGAACGATATAGATACGATTTTAGTTACCGTAATGCATACGTATTAAATGCATAGGAAGATAATACAATACTAATTCTAAATATCTCCGAGATAGAGACTGGTGGTAGGACCACTTGTGAGTCCGTACGGGTAGGTACCACCACCCCGCCTATTTCTGCCGTAAAGCAGTAATGGGTTTCAGTTTGTAGGATGAGGCAGCTGTTGTACTGTTAAAATTACGTTTTACGATACGCATTTACGTTGTAGATGTCTATGGGCTCCGTTTACCACTTAACACCAGGTGGGCCATGACCATGTCCACCCATCTAAGCTTATAAAAAAAAATTAACAAGAAAGCTCAAGAAGTCGACCAGCATTTGAACATATCGAACACTATGTAATTATACATAATTTATAATTCTTTCATAATTGGAGCCTAATTTCTTATCGAATGAGGCGTGCCTACTGAGTTTCTCGCTGGATCTTCTCAGTGGGCCGCGTTTTCGATCCGGCGGTAGATTCTGCGAAGCACTGCTCTTGCTAGGGTTAGTGTTAGCAACGTCGTCAGGTTTGAGCCCCGTCGCGGCGCGCTACCAGCACTCTAGCGCGCTGCCGTGGAGTGAATAGAGCGACCGGTCGACGGTGTATCGCGTCCCGACCCGGCAGGCTGGTTCTGGTCCAGCGGGGTATTCCGGGACACCAGCGGCACCGTCTGGGCGGCCCGACGGGCTGCCGTACCGAGACGGCCGACGTTTCAGAGCCTTCGATTCGCCTCGAAGGCTCCGTCGGCTGGGCGTCCTTGGGGTGAGCCGCGCCGTCTGGTTGTAGGTTTGACCGGTAGCCCCCCTACCTCTATCCGGGTTGCTGACCTCGCAGAAGGGGGGGTGGATCGGCGATCGTCGCGGTGCTATAGTAGCTGTAGACGCACCGTAGGGGAGTCGTTTCATCGGATTGGCGTGGGGTCCCTAACCAATCCTTGGGCCCCGCGGTGCTGTCTCACAATCCACCATGCGAGGATCCGCCTTGGCATGTCTCTACAATACCCCCGCGCGCCATACCCTTTTGCTGGCTGCATTTAGTGGCGGCATACCTCGTATGGGAGGTTCGGCCTCATCTACCCGTTCATAAGAAAAAAAAAATAAAAAAAAAAAAAAAAAAAAAAAAAAAAAAAAAAAAAAAAAAAAAAAAAAAAAAATGTTTGAGCCCCGTGAAATGGTCTCTCAAGACCATCAGATTAAGTAGGAAAAAAAAAACAAAAGGCAAAGCATACACTAGATCAATATTAGGGCCGATATTACTTATTTTATGTACCGAATGACTCATGATGATATAGCATCCAGAAAAGTTCAATGAACGAATAACTGAAACAAGATATTGTGTTAATCGAACCCATAAAAACATTAACATAAAAACGAAAAAGGCTCTTGTCCTTTCCGCACAATGTAATTTTTCATAAAAAGGTTTTTTTTTATTCTTGTACAAAATTGTCAGTTTCCTATCTTCCGTACAAAATGTCGGACACAAACTTCAAAATGTCGGACACAAACTTGATTTATCCTTTTCTTTCCGATCCATCATTGCTGAGATAAGACGAATAAGGCGTTATATAGTAACGCGGTGCCAGCGTACTTGAGTCCCTTAATTTGAGTCAATTTTTTTGATGTTACGACTGGCTTAAAAAAATATATATTTAATCTATAATTGAAAGAAGGAAGTGTTGACAAATTTACCTAATAAATAATAAATAGAGATTCCAACCCAATTTAATAAATTTTTACTTTAAGGCGACTTATGAGCTATAATTAAAATATTGTAAAAAATTTAGTACAACTTGCGTATTATTGGCGGTAGAGTGCCTTTGAGCCTGCACGGGTAGGTACTACCGCTTTGCCTATTTCTGCGAGTGAAATAGTGATTCGTTTCAGTTTGTAGCGTGAGTAAGTGGCAGTACAACAAAACTGAGACTTAGAACTTAAAATTCAAGGTCGGTGGAGGCATTAATTTCAAAGACTCAGAATCATATCATAGAGTACTATTAAATTTAGTAAACCATCGGTTATATTACTTACAAAATCAATATTGGCTCTTTCATTGATACTTTCTCTAATTTAACAACTTTATCTCTCAAAGTACGACATTTGAAAAATATATCTACGATCTGCTTGACTCGTGAAACTCGTTCAATTTTTCCCATCCCTATTCGAAGCGGGGTAGATATCTCGCAAACTCGGCCGAACGCGATAGACAACCATTCTCTTTTCGACTTTGAATTTCAATGTGATTGTCAAAGTTTCACCGTTTTTATCAAGTCTCTCCAATGACATAGTAAAAATGTATGTTTTGTCGGAACCTTTTTTTGTGGATAGAGATTTACATGTAGGAAGATTATGGGATTCCAAAAAATGTTGACTAGATTTCATAAAGATATTCTATGTTATGAATTGTGCTCTACACTTTGTCTGTGTGAATTAAAGTTGCTTAAAATTGTTTACATCAGGAATGCCTCCTATAACAAAAAAGGCTTTGATAACTGATAACAGTACTTCGCTTTTGAATACCATATAGCTAAAGAGTAAAAATACAAAAAGGTTGTCGTACAAGGTTCAGGTAAAGTCCATTATCAAAGACCAAAAACCGGCCCTCAAATAAGTAGCCTCAGTCTAATATCAAATACAAGTAACTGACCCTCGAATAGCCTCATTGAATTCACACAACTGGCAATAGATAGCGTTACAAATAGTAATAACGCAGTGACTATACAGCTTCTAAGCGCAGTAACATAAGGTTATTCGGGAGAAGTAATACCTATACGTTATTTTTATGACCGTATTGGAAATAATAAAAGAGGGAACAAACTGTACTGTGAGTTAGTGGTCACTGTAGGGGTGGCACTTTACGCAGAGCTTTTTAGAGCTTCTACCTCTACGTGGAGGCCTCGTGGGATCTCGCTTGCTCTTAAACAATAAATATTTCTTTAAGTACTTTTCATTGGACCTGAAGGAACATCAACAAATTGATTCATATAGTATAAAAACTAAAACATATAACTAAAAATAGAGTAAAACTTCCATGGTTCAATACTGATGTTGGAGGAAACTATAGGGTTAAGGGTTGGAGTTTTCTTCTTTTAGTTGATAAATTTATTATTTCTTTTAAGGAAGTCAATTTTGCTATTAGATATATAGTTTTTGAAATGTTAGACTTTTCAACAGGGCAAAGGTAGACTTCGCGTCTAGTCAATGACTAATGCGCCTCAGACCAAATGCTTGGCCCTACTTGAAATAGTGGTATCGTCTCTAAAATCCGAAAGTAAAACTGCTTAAATTGCTTATAATCAATAAGGTATCGGATTTACTCAAGAAAAGTCATCTAGATCATTTTTTAGGAAATCCCTACATCTCCTATTATTGTTACACTATCTGCTCCGGAACAAATTTCCCCTACACGGCCTAAGAGTCGGCACGCTTTCAGACACCTTTTATATTATATACCTTCAACCTTTATTAGTACAAATTGGCAGATCCCCACAAGTTGACCTATCATGAGCATTGAATAATAAGTGTTTCTTCTTAAGTAATCGGGTTAAAGATATTCTTTATTCTCAAAAGAATTACATAGATTCACTTAAATGAGAACATTAAAATAGTTACAATCATCAATACATATAATCATATAGTTACAATAATCAAGTTTTTTTTTGACACTAAAATTTTAGATTTTTACCTATACCGCTGTAATTATAACCATAATTACTGATGGAGCCGCTACCACTCCGTCGATTAGATTATTAACTCTTCGGTGCATATGTAAAATGATTTAATTATGATTTTATTTCATACATAGTAGACATCCCTGTGCTAAGGGGCGAATGCGTGAATTTGCTGAAAGTAACCTAGTTAGCCCTACTTTTGCTTTGAAGGCACTTCGGTAAAGTTTCCTTTTATGTTTGTTTGATTTTTACAAAGTAAATCCTAGTTCATGGGTACTAAATAAAGAGATCGTATTTATGTCTCAATTTACTACCCCCATGTTTTTCAGGAGAATCGGGGGAGAAAATATCATAAAGCTGAAAAATGTAGCCCTAGAAATTTTCTGGCTTTAACATCGTAGTAGCGCAACTTGCTTTAGATAGCTTAATTAACCGAACAAATACATTTGAAGCCCAAAAAAATGTATCATTAGTCTTTACTCATACTTTTTTTGATTCATTTCATTTTAATTTTAGCTTCTGCAAAATAGACATTAACAATTTATCCAATGTCATCGAATCTAAAGGCACGAAGACGAGTTAAGTACTGATAGTTTATATTTCTTTACAGTGACAATATGTTTATTTTACAGTTGTCTTCTTTTTTGTTCGTAACGTCTCTAGACTATAAAATATTTAAATTAAATGTTTCTCGCCACCTTCTCGAGATAAAATGTCAAGAAAAAAATTGACAGTGTAATAAATAAAATGAATTTAAATCTAAAGTTATCAATGATTACGGTCAAAAGCTTACAGTAATCAACAATTCTTGGACTAATGGACTTTAACTGTGCTTTATACTTTGACGAATTGGAGATGTAATTTCATACAACTTTCCTGCCTTTCACCTTTCAAAGTTACCGAGATCCAGTTATTGTCTATTGCCAGGCTTTTTATCTGAACCCAAAATACTATTATAGCTTAAAAGCATCACGTTGCAAAACTAAAACCCTGTCTTCTTCAGCAGGTGTACGAGATGCTGTAGCCCGATATCCAGTGTTGGTCTTCGTCCACGGGGAGAGTTACGAGTGGAGTTCTGGAAACCCCTACGATGGGACGGTACTAGCTTCTCACGCGGGACTAGTTGTGGTCACAATTAACTACAGACTTGGGATTTTGGGTAAGTTTTTTTACTTCGAATGAATCACACCTGTACTTGATGTTCTGGCGTATACTTTCTCAGCTCGGAAGACTTTTCAATATTACTGGGAATGTTACTGAAAATGTCATCATCACTTACGAAAGCATTTAAGGCAATATTGTGATATCTATGGTATGATTGATCACACTGCTCCGTTTCGTCACAACTTAACTATCTTATCTATGACGCTAGACAGGTAATTTGGTTGGTCTGTTGGCCATTTCTTTCAATTATTTGGTGTCACAAACAACCGTTTAGACCATTCTGTCAATTCCTCTTCACTCCTAAAGGAGGAAAGGACTAACTTTGACAATAATATGATTGCTGTCTCCCATTTTGAGATATAAGAACGAAGTCTGAATTGTATTACAAACCGGCTACCCTGGTATAAAGAAATACCTAGAAGAACTAGGGAAGACGTTGGTACGTTTGGAACTAGCTATCATATATCATATTTTCAAGGTAAGTTTTGCATATATACAAGTTCTGAACAATAGCATTCGGACCATTGATACTACTGAGAAATTTCACCCGCTCCGATGAAAATCTTCCCTTATACCTCCAAAGGACGTATGTTCCAAATTTCAAAGAAACCAAACGAATTGTTAGTTTGGAATTTATAATTAAATTCTATTTTCAGTTTCTTTCTCTTGTAACTGTCGTCAAGACATTTTCCGAATTACTATCAAATCTAAGACAGCAATTGTTCCTCAGGTCGCGACGAACTCATTTCTCGTATTTCAAGGCTTGATCTAGATTCTATTGAGGTTAAACCGAAAGCGTTGGAATGAATTGAAAACGCTACAAAACCAGCGACTTATCGGATCAGTGGTTTGGAAATTCAACGGGATTAAATAAAGACCGGTTTATAAATCTTCATATAAATTTCTTTAATAAATTCTAAGCTTAAGGTGTTAAAAGAGAGGGTGCGAACAATAATTTGAATTACGCAAGACGTTGCGTTTGGATAGGGCGTAGAGGAACCCATTTAAATTGGTATTCAGTCTATTTCGAGCAAAATGAACATACGATTTTAAAACTACAAAGATCGCTTTTTCTTTTTAATTCGCAACAGCGGAAGAGCTGCCCACTCCCCATTGTAAAATTTGAAGAATGACAAACGGAAGATGGTCCGCCGAACGGGACTTTTTGCTCGGTAGACCGACAGTTGTGCTACGGAATTTATAGCTACACAATACATAATATTTATTTAATGATATTATGCAAGATTGTCTTGAAATGTTCAGTTTGAAGGGTGGGGCAGCCGTTGTAACTATTCTGAGACCTTAGAACTTATACTCAAGGCGGGTGGCGTATTTACGTTGTAGTTTTCTATGGGCTCCAATGACCAGTTAACACCAGGTGGGTTGTGAGCTCGTCCACCCATCTAAGCCATAAAAAAAGAGTGATTTAGGTTTTTTGCTGCGTTATTTATTTTTGTGACATTTATAGCCACATCTGACTACCGTCATTCACTTTGGGACATAAGGTCGCAGCCCTCATCACAATGCGATCCGCATAATTTTTTCTTCGAACTAATAATAAAATTAAGCAAATTACGCCACAGTTCTTCAACTCATTTTAGATTAAATAAGTTTAGTTAGGAACTTGTTCTTTTCAGAAATATCTAAAAGTCTAACAATATTAGAAAGGAGTTGATCAACAAAACCAATTTATCTCGAGTTAAATTTTGAAACGAAATTGCATTAAAACCGTAACCGGCATCCTGACGAATCGTTGGAATTACTTTAAGCAAAATTTATCATAAAATATATTAAAACGTTCGCTGAACTTTGTAACAATTCGAAATTAAGGATTAATTCTAAGGGATGTACTCGTTACGGCTATCGGAATATTCATGAATCGACGATCATTCAATTTTGTCCTATTACCTTATAATGGAACTTGAATTACAATCTTATACATCAAAGAATATGTGTTAATATTGCTTGTTCCGTTTTACTCTATATACTATATTGTATTAAGAATGGTAGTTTGATCTGATCTGATCTGGTACCAGTAATCCAACGATGAGTCGGCTTAGAGCCTCTAGCACTTCAGAGGAACTTTGATAATCTTAGCTTTTCATACCAATTAATTTTTGGTGAGTGCTCCTGGTCCCACCAGAGTAGAGTTCATCCCAACTTCTCAGAACAACAGTACTCATCCGTCCTTACGGATCCTTCCGACCCACTACTATTAGACGCAGCTAGCACTAGAAGCAGGCTTAGGGACCTTGGTACTCGTACAAACTCGGCAAAGAGTTTGACGTGCAGCCTGACCCATATATCATCCCGCTGAGTTTCTCGCCGGATCTTATCAACGGGTTGCGATGTTGATCCGATGGTAGATTCATTCCTGAAGTAGCTGCCATTGAGCCTCCTGGCAGAGCCCATGCTCGCCGACCTGTCCTGGTGAAAATGGAATGGATTCACTTCATTCCTAAAAAAAAAGTACTCATCCACTTTGCGTTCAAATATGATTTTTGCCCCGCATCATTCGGTTCAGGAATGGATTGTCCTCCACGGTATTTTGTTCCACTTTAATTGAGCCCTTGACAATGTTAATAGGTGACGGCAAGCCCTCAGGCTGGGGGTATACTAGTCTAATTTTGAAGGCAATAAATAAAAAAGGCGTGCTCAATCAATCTATAAAATCCCTACTGAATTAGTCCAAAAGTTAATTCAAACATTTAGTAAGCTATAGTTTGGTGCGAAAACGATTGATGACAGAATAAAATAATGTATTACGACTTTGTAGAACACATTATTAATTACAAAAAAGTGTTGGGAATGTCTAACTATTATAGTTATGCCGTAATAAGTGTTCTTTTATTTAAAAAAATAAAACAACGTCAAATATCTTTGAAATTTTTGTTAAAGACCCGAGCGGAGCCGGATCGAGCCGTTTGTATTAAATAAATCACGAACAATAGCGACTTAGCTATTACACTGAAGAAATCAGATAAAAATCAAGTCCAGTCCTAGTATTTTTTATAGTTTTAGCAAATCACTCCGTAGATTCTCGCATTCGTTTTACGAAGTCATAAACAAGATATCACGGGAATTGTACATAATTTCAATTTTTGTAAACTAAAGTGAGCAAAACCATGAAAATTAATGTCAGTAAAGTGCTATCAATTCGTGGCTAGTGTTTCGCGTGACGCTTGTTCAGAATTTGACACTCATTCACTAATAATAACACATATTATGAAGTATATAACTATGTAGTTACATACATTTTTGTTTCAGGATTTTGTTCTCAGAACATTCATGAATACATTTAAATATACATATATGTGCGTAAAAATTGTATACCTATCATAGGACTTGAGTCCCGGAATAGTCGCATCACTAAAAATGAGTATACCGGGCATCTTGCTCATTAGGCCATAAACGACTAACGGGTTATAAGGGAACCGTTTTGAAGTCAAAGCGGATACATAGTATATCATTGATATTTAAATGTAAATTAACATCAAGTTACAAGGCAACGTGGTTTTAGGAAGTACATAATATTATTATGTACATTAAAAAATATTCGCAAACGAAAGAAAAGATGCTAAATCCCAGACGAGGTCATGTTAATGACCTCGTGCGTCCAATGACATTTAACTGTTACCGGGCGTTTACAAGCAGTAAATGGCTTTAACGATCTTCAATATCGAATTTGAGTAGTAACAAGTAAGAAGATAAATGAAGATTGCACAGAAGATATCACCCACCATGTATACCCGTATATAGTATTCAAGATACATAAAAAGTGACCTCTGCTACTTTAAATGGAAAAACTCTAATTGAAGCCTTTAATTTAAGAACTTTAATACAATTAAGTCGTCGTGGCCTAAAGGATAAGACGTCCGGTGCATTCGTGTGTAGCGATGCACCGGTGTTCGAATCCCGCAGGCGGGTACCAATTTTTCTAATGAAATACGTACTCAACAAATGTTCACGATTGACTTCCACGGTGAAGGAATAACATCGTGTAATAAAAATCAAACCCGCAAAATTATAATTTGCGTAATCACTGGTGGTAGGACCTCTTGGGAGTCCGCACGGGTAGGTACCACTACCCCGCCTATTTCCGCCGTGAAGCAGTAATGCGTTTCGGTTCGAAGGGTGGGGTAGCCGTTGTCACTATACTGAGACCTTAGAA
Organism: Bombyx mandarina; assembly: GCF_003987935.1. The sequence goes on along the minus strand of NW_021011556.1, from coordinate 388,376 downwards.
CTTATATCTCAAGGTGGGTGGCGCATTTACGTTGTAGATGTCTATGGGCTCCAGTAACCACTTAACACCAGGTGGGCTGTGAGCTCGTCCACCCATCTAAGCAAAAAAAAAAAAAAAAAAAAAAAAAAAATTAGTTTAGGAAAAAATTTGACAACTTAAAAATTTTACCTTTAATCGGTTTTATTTCGCTTTGCCATTCTATTTAAATTTAAAAGGCTTTAGAATTCATGTTATAATAAAACTAAATTACTTTGTTAGTTCTTTCTTTTGGGTTCCAAATTACTTTTTCATATTTCTGTGTGTTCCTTTGACCTTTTGACAATTGATTCGAGGAGTGATTTCTCATTAGCTTCGCATACCGATAATATGAGTCAATGCCCAATGCCTTTATGATTTAATGGTGATCGTAATGATTAAATAAAATGCTACTTAGGGCGAAGTTCAAAGATGTTGGTTTTACTGGACTTCTTGTGAGTCCGCGCGAGTAGTTACCACCACCCTACCTATTTCTGCCGTGAAGCAGTAATGCGTTTCGGTTTGAAGGGTGGGGCAGCCGTTGTAACTATACTGAGACCTTAGAACTTATATCTCAAGGTGGGTGGCGCATTTACGTCGTAGATGTTTATGGGTTCCAGTAATCGCTTCACACCAGGCGGGCTGTGAGCTCGTCCATCCAACTAAGCAATAAAAAAAATCACCGTTTCAACTTCCGTTTGACATAATATATTATATGCTCATCGGCCACGGTTGCTTCACACGGTAAATGCCCTAAGTCGTCGAGAGGGAGTCGCGTATCAGGCTGCACTTTTGGGCACGGTAACCTCTCCTACGCAACCTGGGTTGTCTTGGGAAGTCATGGTGGCCTAAAGAATAAGACTCCGGATGTATTCGTATCGAGCGATGTAACCGGTGTTGGAATCCGGCAGGCAGATACCAATTATTCCAATGAAATACGTACATAATACATGTTCAATGTCTTCCACAATGAAGGAATAACATCGTATGGTAAAAATGAAGCCAGCATAAAGTATTAGAATTATTGGTTTTCGTATTTCGGGCATCTTGAAAGCCTGTACGGATGGGTAGTGCCACCCTGCCTATTTCTGCCACAAAGCATGATGCATTTCGATTTAAAACTGCAACTTCTCGTGCATAGCTCATGTCTCGAGGACACGTCCGGTGAAGTTAGCATTGCCCCTCGGTCTCAAGGTGGGTCGCGGAATTGGTGTTGTTGATGTGTATAGGCTGTGGTAATTACTTAACACCAGGTGGGCCGTGAGTTCGTCTATCCAGCTGAGTATTAAAAAAATGTTCGGACGAGATTACGGTTAGTCGTTTAGCGGGTGACCCCTATTACCTTGGCAGTTCCATATAAACCTCGTAACTCTTCGGCATTGAAAGCAATTAAAAAAAATGTTTTTTTTTTTAATTATTACAGGCAAAGAACATTTTTTTTTGAGAAGTACGCCCTTACTGCTTTTTACGATTAGCTTCCATGATGAAACAATAACTATTTTAACCGAATATTTATGGACTCGAAAAACAAAATTGAAGTCACATTTGATGTAAGATTAGCCGCCTACTATTAATACTTAAATTACTAGAACACACAAATGTCACGTGGCAGAAATTGTGAGGAAGGTGATAAAAACCCGACCGGGCTCAGAATATGCTGAGCAATAGGTGTTTTAACAGGCTGAATAGTTTTCTCATATATATTTTTACCGAAAAAAGGAGCTAATTTCCGAAAATAGATCTTTTATAGTAACGAAAACGAAGTTGACATACTTCCTGCATCCACGCTGCGGATGACAAGGGAACAAAAAGGGCTTTGACGCATAGTTTTCGAATTTTCACTCTACCGCGGCCCGAACCTTTGTTTGTGTAGGAAACGACAATTTGAAGTATTTCTCAACCCTCAACCTTTGAAGACTTGGAATTTAGAATGCAGTTAGTGTTAAAATCTATGGTCTTTTAAAAAGAAACTGAAAATATTTGTCTTTGACAAAATGAAATGACAATAATTTTTTGCGCTACTAAAAGTACACGAAGTTAGGGCCTACATGGTATTAAGTGGATACTAGAGCTGCAGAAGAGAAGTTGTGCGTAAAATGATTTCAGGTAATTCGCTTCTTAGGAAAATCGGGACAAGCCTGCGGGATTTCAGTGCGAATGTCTTATCGTTGAGGCCAAATCCACCGGGGTACATAAGCTACCATCATAGTAATCCATTTCTACTTGAGAGCGATAACTTGACCTTTTTATCATTTCAATACACTGAACTTATTAAAAAAATTCAAACCCAAATAAGATCGGAAATTAAAGGAAAGCCTAAGCTAGCGACATTCCTCCGGAGTTTTCCAGAAATTCATCATTGAATATTCATATTACGTATTTAATCTGTTAGGAGACATTACAATGCCATTCGTTTCTCAGCATTATTAAATGCGTATTTAAATCATTATTATTGTTATGAGAGGTTTATGTTCAACAGTAGACAGTGAACAGGCTGATAATATGATGACGATAACAATTATTGTTATGCTTAGGTATGATCTTTTGAGTACCAAGTATACCTCTTATTAGAGGTAATGCAAAGTGAATATAAACGGGAATGGAGAAATTATGTTTTCGTCACTTATAAGTAATAAAATGTTTGGTTTATTTCCATATAATATATTTGTAACTACAGAGCGAAGATAAAACCAACAAAAAGTTTATTTAAAAATACTTAAAAATGATTTAGTAGGCAAATTTTACGGAACAATAATGATTACTATTATTTTCGTAGAAATAGGTTACCGACCTCCACAATATGAAAAGTATTTAATTTTATCGACAACGTATATAAATTATAATTCGTAAAATATGACCCTGTAACTCAACTATTGGGTATTTAAAATCCTTTTTTTGTTTGAGATCTTGAACCGTTACTCCTTAATAATAGTCCAGTTTTTACCTAAACCATCATTACCACCCTGTGAACGCCCTAAATGTAAAATAGCCAATGGATCTTGTATAGATAATAACTAATTTATTTGCCTGTTCAATCACAATAGTCCGATTTTCACCTAAGCTATCATTCCCATCCTGTGAAAGCCTTAAAGATAAAATTGCCAATGGGTCTTGTATAGTTAATAACTAATTTATTTGCCTATTCAATCAATATCCTCCTCAATATAATATACGCGCAGTCCTTACCTTATAACTTTAATTTGTCTCGGGCATTGGCCGTATGGCGTGTTATCTATTCGCACGGGTCCACCGACAAGCCAATTTCTGCCGAGGAACATAACGAGATATTGTTTGAATAGAATAGTCGTTATTTCAATGAAATTTGGGGGTTTAACTTAATGACAGGGGGAAAGGGTGAGAACTAACATTGATGTTCGTAGGCGGTAAGTTCTTCTGCCTATAAAAGCTAATAAATTGAAATTTTGTATAAATTTCTACAAATATTCGAGCAAGACAAAATGTAGCTGACTACATCTAAACAAAGAGACTTCAAAGATTTTCTTTGTCGAACTTTTAATTGTACAGTGTACATCTGGAATCATATTGTTCTGTAATTAAGAATTTACAAGAAAAAAATTGAAATACAAAGTTACTCCAGGATCGAATCCTCCGACCCATGTCAAAAGGGTATTTATAACGTATCATTTCCCCGAACGAATTGGGCCATTTTTTACCCATTGTTCTGTTTCAATATTATTTAATTTATCTTTGTTATTCTTATAATTTGAAATGTACCCTAAATTTTATCAACGACCATGTTAAATTATTGTTTTCGTAAGCATTATTTATAATGGCCTTTCGTGTTTTACGAAATGATCGAAAAACTAAAACCATCACCGTGAATGCTATACTGTCAGCTACAAACAAATAATTGAATATAACCCAAGCCCTATTCTAAGAAATTCCATTTTTATTCACAAATAACAAGGTCCCTTCGAAAATTCGACGTATCATTCGCATAACTCCAAATTATATTATCGTTACCCGATACTATTATGCTAATTTAACTGTTACTCCACCGTTATATCTTGTTAACGGAATGTCGATTCGTTGTACACAATGTCGTCTCGAGGAGGATTAATTTAAGCTATTTATGGCAAAGGTGCGCTCAGTTCAATTAGGTTAACTGATGTAGATATAGCGATATTAGCTTACTGATTTTAGGGTGTTACAGCCTTATCCGAAAATTAAATTGAATATCTGAATGTTCTAGAATGACAATTATTTGTCCATACATGTTGGACGATGGTACTGTGACAGAAACTTCATCATCAACACCAGTACCTTCAGATAAATATACAAAAATTTCGTATTATTCATAGATGAGATAGATAAATATTAGTCTCTGTTTTCCAACATGTAAGACTAAATATTTCGTTTCGGGATTCTGTCCTACTTAGATCCTGGATAGAATTCATTAATTTAAATGACTATGTAAGTCAAAGAATATTAACTATAAATCGCATACCCAATCTATGCCTTCTCGAGGTACTGATACTTAGATATTATATAGTTATAGCAGATGTAGCATCGTCTACTTTCTTCCCTACCTTCTTAATTCTTAACCTCAGATCCTAAGGCGTGCTCACCATTTTCCATTTCTGTCAAGAAATAATCTTCTGAACCTTTAGAAGAGTATCGAGCATGTAATCAAAACGTGGAATAAACAACAAGGCTTTTGTTCCCAAAAAATCCATGAAGCGCGCACATTGTGAAATCAAAATATAATAAACTTAACTTTCAGAAACAATAAAGCGGCACGTTTTTAAGGAAAGAAGTGACAAACTTTCTTTGATCGTGTTAATTAATTTTTTTTTCATCGTCTTGTTTGTAAATAGCCAAACAGAATATAACATTTTAATTAATTTACAAAGAATATAATAATATTTTCTTAGCTTTCTTAGCTACTAACGAAACAATGAATATTTTTCTGGAATTATAAATATTAAAAGTAAAAAGACAAAGAGAATTCTTTGAATTAATCAAAGGTAGTCATTTCATAGAAATAGCGTAAATGGAATGACTAGAACCTTTTTCTATTAGGCTTGGGCAGTAGTCCTTGAGGCTCACCTGATTTTAAGTGGTAATTTGAAGTGGACTATGCGTTCACTTTCTCCGAAACAAAAAAAAACAATCAACTGATTATCACTCTCAATATTGATATGCTACTACATTACAGTTCGACTCGGAGTTTTGTTGCTTAAGATATTACATGTATAAGTTAAATAAGTTTTTTTTTAATTTATCATTATAAATTTCTGTATCTCTTAGAATAGCTTTTGTCGATCTACTTTGAAATAGAAAGAAAATAAGCAACGTATAGCCAAGAGCAAGGTACGTCCTGCAGATTAAAAAATTTTGAGAATATGAAGCAGTTTTTTTTATAGCTTCTGTGATCAGACGAGAATCCTAGTCATTTCTGAGCAGTCACGGTCGCTTATGGATGACAATAATACCTACTATGGGTACAGTCAAAGGGCTGCCTAATCTATTTTATTTTACTAAACATAATAATAACTACGCGCTTGTGGCCTAATGTTGTCAATTTTATAAATGACTAGCTGTACCCGTCCGTGTCGCTGGGCATTTAAAATTAGCATTATTATTTCGCACCCCCACAAATATTATCATCGTTAACACCCCCGAACCTGCCGTATAGAGTTCAACACTCATATAAATATTAGCCTATCCATTCCTCCTCCTTCAGTTGATCGCTCATTGCTGAGCATCGTGATGCGCCCGCCTGTGACCTTTTTTTGTAATTTGTAGCCACTTATGTCGGTCTGTGGCACAGTGAAGTGCGTGGCTCAGTCTCATGTCCAGACACTCAGGCACTTGGTCACTCCATCTTTTTCGGCTACGACCTCTGGATCGTCTTCCATCCACTTTACCCGTCACTATGAGTCTCTCCAGGTTGTCAGAGGGTTTTCTTGCTATATGACCAAAGTATTGGAGCACTCTATATAGACATTTGGTGGATAGCCTCTGGTCAACTTTTAGCTCGTTGAGGATGGAAGCGTTCGTCCGAAAAGCCGTCCAAGGGATGCGCAACATGCGCCGCCAGCACCACATCTCAAACGCGTCTATGCGTCGCCTGTCAGACTCTTTCAAGATCCAGGTCTCAGCCCCATACAAAAAGATTAAGAAAACGAGCGTCTCAACAATTTGCACTTTCGTTTTCTTGAGTATGTTTCGATCTCTCCATATTTTGTTTAGCTGGCTCATAGCGGATTTGGCCATTCCGATGCGTCGCCTTATTTCGGTTTCCGATCCACCTCTATTGGAAATAATCGAGCCGAGGTACACGAAAGTCTTGACGATGTCGTATTGGCCAAGAATATTATTCTCGTTAAGGGTGCCGTATTTATCCACGATCATGATCTTTGTTTTGGACTGGTTGATCTTTAGTCCCATTTCCTCGCTAACTATAACCAGACGTCGCAGCAGCTCCTCCATTTCCTCTTCTGATGACGCCACTAATGTGGTATCATCAGCGTATCGTAAGTTCGAGATCTTTACGCCCCCAACTGTGACGCCACCATCCCACTCCTCTAGGGTTTTGCGCATTATGTATTCGCCATAGATGTTAAAAAGTATGGGCGAGACGATGCAACCCTGGCGCACTCCTTTCTCAAATCGGAACTCTCTTGATTGTGCTGGGCCGATCCGTACCGATCCCCGTCCCGACAGGTACAGGGCTCTCATCAGCTGAATCAGATGCATGGGAACGCCCATGTCCTTAAGCACGTACCATAAATGCTTCCAACTAACGCAGTCAAAGGCTTTTTGGTAGTCGACGAAGCATAGAACGGCCGGGATGTTATACTCATAGCACTTTTCTATGATAAGCCTTACGTTGAGTATCTGTTCGCGAGTACCCTTTCCCTTAACAAATCCTGCTTGTTCTTGTGGAATTTGCCAGTCTAGGAAGTGTCTAAGCCTTGAGTTAATGACATGCAGCAGTACTTTGCTAGTGTGTGATATCAGGGCAATCGTTCTATAGTTGTCACACCTCCTGGTAGTGCCTTTTTTGTGTAATGGCAGTATCGCAGAGTGAGTCCAATCCTTCGGCCATTCACAGCTTCGCCATATTGAGTTGCATAAGTCTACAAGTTTCGCAACTCCCTTCTCTCCGAGGCCCTTCAAAACTTCGGCGGTAATATTATCGATGCCGACTGCCTTATTTGGTTTCAATTTTCCAATAGCGGCAGTTACTTCTGTGTATAGAATATCCGGCTCCAGCTCAATGTTGTGTATATTGCATCCTTCCAGAGGATCAGAACCATCCATAGCGTGCTCAAGATGATACAAATCAACGCAATATTCACTCCATCTCTCTGCAACTTTATCGATCTCCGTGATGATTTCCCCATCTCTATTCTCAATTGCCCACGACTGAGCGTTAAACTGTCGTGTTAATAGTCTTACTTTTTTAAAAAGATCCGCTGTTTGATATTTTTGCGCGTGTTGTTGTACTTCTGCACAAATACTCGTGAAGAAGCAGTTTTTGTCCATCCTACAAAGTCTTTGGATGTCTTTGCACAAACTTCTGTACGTTGCCTTTTCGGCGGGTGTTGTAAGACCATTTGCTTTGAGTTTCCTTCTTTCATCAATGATGGTCCAGGTATCCTCACTGATCCAGCCTCTCTTTTTACCTTGTGGTTTCCGTCGCTGTTTGATACATTCAACAGCTTCGCTGATATGTCTTTTAAAGACCAGCCACTGCTGTTCAGTTGTGTGCTCCGCTACGTCTTCTGTCCCTAGAGTGGACTCTGTTATATGCTGGAAGTATTCTATCTCCCCGCTTGAAAGTCTTAATGGCTTTTTTGGTGGCTGTCTAGGTGATTTAAGACGGACGCGCACCTCCGCCATCAGCAGTTGATGGTCGCTACCGCAGTCTGCACCGGGTAGGGTCTTGGTGTTAATTATGCTCGATCTCCATCTTTGGTCAACAGTTNATATCTGAGATACTATTATCTATTTCCAGAAGTAATTAGATTAGTTTTAAACATCTTTATCGAGATTTAATAGAATACGATCAACATCGTCGGATATGCGTAGCAACTAAGCCTACACGACAGCAGACTTTATTATAATTTATGTGATATTTATGTGATATCTTCGGAACTTGTATTATGTACTTATAAATACCTAACACTTGTAACTTGTCTTTGAAAATTTCAGTGTAGGTAACTAGAGCTTTTTTTCTGAAGTTTTCATTTTATTAATAAATTATTTATAATTATTTCCTTTTACAAATACAAAACCAGTTAATGATATGAAAAGTAACTTTTTTTGGAAAGTATTGCTTCGCTGACTACATTAAAACGGATTAGATATAAAATCACATAGTAAAATAATTTAACAAAAGAAATTGCAAGCGCACTAGGTAATCAGAATAAGTAATTTATTTTTCCGAATATTTAATTTAATAAAAAAAACTCGCCCCTTTCTCTGTACCAGGCGCTCAGGAATGAGAGGAGGTCTCAAACACAACCGCGCTCGTGTTTACACAGGATCGCTGCCTGTTCCCACTCTCGTTTGATAACCATCATTGTTTACTTTTTTATTTCTCTTGATTACATTTTTGATGAAAAAGAAATATATTTTATGTGACAACAGGGTCGTAACACATCAGTAGTACTACGCAGTCTAGTCTAGTGCAGACGCTTTCTTGACTCCTGATACGCACAGTGCATTGTTAATATTGTAGAAATAGTTAACAACAAGGTCGTACACCTTTATCATTGGTCTATAACTGTACACTGTGGGGCATTAAACGGCGACGTCTTGTGAAGCGCATCACCACCCGAACTGGTGACCATGAACACCCTGCCGAGAGTGCAGGCGACTAACAAGTGGGGTGCATACGGCTCGTACATCGACATACATAAGGTTCGTACAATCATTGGTCTTGAGCTGTCCGCACTCACCAGACTTCGACGATCTTTATCAAGTGGTCGGTCTGCGTGTTGGGCACGGCGAGACTGCGCCTTCTGGATCGCGGTCGTTTGACTCCAGTTAGAAGTTTATCAATCGACACCACCGAATTGTAGTAATCAGCTTAGAACGTTGATTTTTATATTTATGAGAGGAGAGGTAAGACAAAAGACACCATCAACATACAAGGAGTATATTAGTATATTTATTCGGATTGATGTAAGATACAAATAAGTTGATGTCGTTCCACAGTAAACTCCAGGTCGCAGCTACTAATTCAAGGTTTTTTTAAGGTTTCAGAAGTGGTACATCGATATCAATCTCACGAAAATCTGTATGACATTATCAAGAAGTAGTACCGCGCGTGAGAATTGATTTCAAACAACTTTAAGCTTCGTGCTCTACGTTTCTATAATAATTGCTGAATATTTTTTGGCTCCGGTTACTTAAAAGACAAGGACACACAAAAAATTTAAACTTGAATACATTTGTTCCGGAGGGTTAGCACACGACGCGGCGCTGATCTGCGAGGAGACATGGCCTCAGGGGTGCAGGGGTGCAGGGGTCGATCAAAGAGATGCTGTTTGTATTTATAACGGCTTCCATATTTATACTTGAACTAAACATTTATAAAATGTACAAACTTTTCTAGAATTAAATAATAAAACTGAGAGTTAGTTGTTGGGTTAAAATTTAGAAAAACGTTACCTTGGAGTGTTCGACGTCCCCTCGACGCCCGACGCCTCACAGACTGAATAAATCGAAGGAGAGACTGAACGACAGGTCTAGATTCGTCGTGCAAGTCTAGCGGAAGGTCAACCTTATTGAATCTTAATGGCAGACTCACCGGAACTGTCACAGGCGTGGCGGCAGCACGCTAGACGCTCTTCGCATTCGTTATGTTCATTATATAAAATGAAACAATTGTAGTATTTGCCGCGTCGCGAACCTGAGACTCCACCTACAGGCGCCACCGGATCACGAGTCGATCGCAACACTAAATTGATTATAAGAGACCGCCACGAGCGACCGGTTCGGCAACGACAAAGGAAACAGTCACGGAATTCTCTTATTTAATTGTGTCTTGTCAACGTCTGATCAAAGAAACCTTTTGATGGAACTCACTCCAATTATTGAGCATTGTTCTACTAAATATTGTTCGCTGTTTTTATTTCGTGATTTCTCACCGTAAATAATTGTTACAAACAGAATTGTAGACACCCGCACTTCAACCTTACTGAATTTAACTGACTTACAACATACATAAAGTTAACAGTTCCCGGGGTCAGCGACGACTAAGGCGTTACTCGTCTCCATCTGAACGTTGTATTAACTGCCATTCCAGACTCGTACGTTTCGTTTTGCACAGAACTAACGAACAGTACCCTTGTGGTCCAGCAGTGTCCGACTTCGGTTTTGATATTCGCGACAGTAGGTGTCCGATCCGGGTGTTAGATAGCGACATCAAACCGTGAAATAGTTTTAGTGATGTCCACAACCCGCACCTCCGCAGCCGACGATAACTACAAATTGGGTACTTCGTATTTTGTGGCCGGCAGTGAAGTACATCGTATTTTTCGATCAATCTCGTCGATGACGTATTCAAGTAAACAGTTCTTCTTTCATAGTTGCAGGAAGCGGACGCTTATACGCCAGATCGTAGTCCGTTGACAAGCCGCGATAGGGCACCCACAGACGGCCGGCGGGGCGCGCGGGCTACCGCTCATCAGCTTACTGTTTGTTAGTGCTGCTACATTCACACTACTTGTGCAATTTTCTCAACCGATCTCAAAGTTTCCAAAATTGGGACAATAATCACAATGAAGTTTCGCGACCGTTTACCCAGTGCTGAAACACGGGCCGCACCCCCCCCCCCACTCCCCGCCTCGCGCCGAGCGAAGCCCGAAGGAAATCTACCAACTCATTTACTCGTAATAAAAGTTACTGATCAAATATTTATATAAACTAAACACGCATTAATGAAACAAGTCTGCTGCCGTTCGTAGGCTACAACAATGCTAATGAAACATTTAGTGTTGACCTTCACACTCCACAATATACCTATGTAACTAAGTATATCCTAGAATTTGCTTCACAATGATGTTTCGGGATCCCAAGGAAAATTCACAGCCAGCTCTCAATTCATGTGACATATTTTGTGAAGCAGTTTTAATTCTTCTTCCGTCATCTGCTGGACTCACCAAACGAGTACTCCTGACGAATGTGAGGCCGCCCGAGTAGTCAGAGCACGCCGCGCGGTGTGTGAGCGCCCTTACTCGCAGGCGGCCACACGCGGAGAGTCGCGCTGCTCTCGACATCACTTTTATTGGTATTTAAGTAATTTGGGACATTTGTGAGCCGCTATAAAGCATTCCACTCCGGTGGTCGTGTCACAGGAGCGTACTTACTAACGGCTTGATTTATCGTATTTGTTAAACAATATATAATTATATATTTAATAATACCAGTAATATAAGCTAAGATTAATCAATTCATTCTTGTTTATGTTGTATTTGACTTAGTTCTATATACGTATATGTATGTACATATACACCCATATGAATGCTAAATGTACATGCGAGTGTCCGCGCCAGTACACAGGTCTGCAAAAGTCCAAAGGGCGGTTCGTGTCAAATCATTTGAAAATAGTGATGGAGAGCAATCGAGAAGGAATCCTCAAGCGGTAAGGTGGCCGGACGCTCGCTTTGGATGGATCGTTTGGAACATCTGTTTTGTACCGTACTCTCGATACGGAGTGCTCTCAGGGTTAATGTTTTACGCATGGATAAACGGGCTCACGGTCCACCTAGTGTAAAGTGGTTACCGGAGCCTATGGACATCATAACATGGATGACCCTAACTGAAATTGATTTCAATGAAAATTTCAGGAAGCCTTCAGCATACCCTCGCAGATGATCGACCTCGTGAATTTTGATAGCGGTCACATCAAGGTCAAGTCAAATATCGGCCAGCGGAGCGCGCTAGCTTTTACTATTAGTTCATAGCAATAGAGGTAAAAGTGTGAAATTGCCGTTCTATTGTAATAGGTACCTACATAATTCGAATTGACATAGAACCTTCATGGGTGAAACTTTTTTTCAAATGGTACCTATGAGGTTCTTCTTTTAAAAAATGTGCAACATTCGATTATCGACTTGCAGTTGTTTTTTTATTCAGCTTAGACAAGAAAGATGAATACTTCGAAAATTCGAGTGATTTATAAATACGAGTTCCGACGCGGAATTAACGCTGCAGAAACAGCTCGCAATATCAATGTTGCGTTTGAAGGGGAGACTGATAATGAACGCACCGGGCGATTTTGGTTTAAACGCTTCGTGATGAAAATTTTGATTTGAATTTGAATTCCACGTGGAAGACGACCTACATATGTGAATAACAATAGCTGAAACTTGTATTTCCTTGTTGAATCGATACAGAAATGAAGGAATATTACATTTTGAATTATGTGATGAAAAGTGCATTCTTACTCAAAAAATACAATGGCTGACCCCAGGTCAAAAGCGGCAACAGTGTCCTACAGCAAAGCTTACCAATAAAAAGGTTCACTATAGCTTTCTCCGATCTGGTTAAGCAATAATAGCAGATATCTATTGTACTGAACTCCGATCAATGATAGCAAAACTTGCAGTGAAACAGCCCCGACTCATGAATCGATCTTGACCATTATTGCTTCATGATAACGCGAGACCTCATACAGCACGAGAAACCGTTTTAACTCTACAGGAACTGCAATTAGAAACCATTTGTCACCCTCCGTGTTCGCCAGACCTTGCTCCAAAGGACTACTTTACTTTTTTCGTGATTTGAACAATTTTCTACGCAAAAAGAAGTTTTCTTCCCAGGAGGCTGTACAAAATGCTTTCAGACAATTTGTAGAACCTAGATCACCAGAATTATATCGCAAAGACTTAAATGATCTTCGTATTATATGTTCTTCGCTCGGGCAGCTGTTCCACCCCTCCTGGCCGAGCTCGTTCTCGCTCACCTGTCCTGATGAAACTAAAAAGACTAGGAGACCAGTAATGCCTCCTATCTAAAAAGAAAAGAAAGTTTTGCGAGAATAATTATTTACGTCAATTAAAATGGCGCGGACTTACTCCGTGTACAGATTTGCTTCGACAGCAAAATACAACAATCCTATATGGATTCCAAAGATTTCCCCATGACGCGTGGTAAGTTTATTTCTATAATGTCGTATTACCTAAACAAATAATGCCTACAGCATTTTGAATAAAGGATTTTGAATTAAGGAAAAATGTAAACAAGCTTCAACATTGAAACAAACAAACTAATGATACAATGATCTAGAAAAACATTTTATGCAAAATTTTGGGTTATTTGTGAGAGACGACATTTGAGAGAAATTGTTTACCATATTAAGTAAAGTAAAATTTAAATCACGCTCATGGTCGTGATTCCCTCACATGTTAATGATAAAATTGTTCTTACGAATCTAAATATATTATATTTAATAAATTCATACAAATCTGGAAACGTCAGCACTCATGGACGTCAGCAATTTCAGGGGCAGAGCCAAGCCGCTGCCTACGGCTAAGTAGGTACTCTGCGCAAGCCTCGTTTGAAGAAGGACATGTCATATACCTCGGGAAGCACCGACGAGGGATGTTCATTGCTATGTGGATGAACGCGGCAGTTCTAAGATGTATTGATGAACTGTGCTCCGGTGGCAAGCGGTGCGATGGTAAAAACGAGATGATGGGATCATCCCAATCAATTTCTTAGAGCAAAATATAGGGAGATACGAAAATCCTCCCTAGACCCAGAGGCTCTAAACGATCCATGAGAATAGGATTATCGACAATCCGAACGGCCCTCTTTTGTATAGAGTCAAATTGAAGTAGCTGATATTTGTAAGCCCCGACCCAGAAGTGGGAGAAGTACTCCATGCGAGGCCAGATTTGTGATTTATAGAGAAAAGTCTTTGTCCGTCGTGAAGTACGCTTCGCTCTGCTGAGGACTCACACCATTTTTGACGGCAATGCTTTCCCCTCCGAATGACCCCGATATTTATTTATTTATTTAGACACACCAACAGCAATACACACAAAACATTCAAGCTTAAAATTAACAAGTATAAAATTAAGTACTGGTATGTAAGCCAGTTACAGGCATGTAGTACAGCAATTTCTTGTAACACACTATGACATGTTACAGCAATTTTAAAAACAGCGGAAAAATAGGTTAAATTTATATGTTAACAGTACGACATAAAAAAATGTAAAGAACATGAAATAAGAGTTAACTACTTAACATTCTCTCATCAATTATAAACAAAGGAATTATTATTATTAAATATTATAATAATATAATAACAAAGGATCTTGGTCATCGCTCGAAAGGTCGACCCCAACTCCCAAGTATCTTAATAATCGTGGAAACTTTTATGGATACTTGTTAGGATTGTGGCGCCATTATAAAAGGGTCCCTCTTCGCAGTGAGCGCACAAACTTTGTCAACCAATGCATGGCATCAACAGTTAGCCTTAAATGATAAAAGCATGGGCGGAGCATCAAACCTTGTGGAACACCAGCGTCAATAGTCATGGTGTCGGAGCAGCAAAACTCCGCGACAACTGTGAGATATATGCATCCCGGACACCAGCGGAATCGCCGGGGCGGCCTGACGGGCCTCACCTCGACCACCCGTCGCCGCGTCGGTCGGGCGTCCTCGGGTGACACCGCAAGTTTTGTCGTAGGGTTGACAGCGGGAACCCCCATACTCTGACCGGGTTCTGAGCCCGGACAGAGATTTGACGTCGGGTGTGAGAATGCAGGTAGCTGCTCCCAACATCGGCAGACCGTCAAGTCCCACATAGCCACGTACCTCCTTGGCGTGGATACCTACGTAAGAGGTTCAGCCCCTTGCCCGAAAACAGTTATAATAAAACATAATCAAACGACAAATAAAAAAAAAAAGGTAAAGAAGGAATGTAGCAGTATGTACACAGGTTTCGAGTGCCAGTACGCGGTGGATACGATGCCATTAATTACTGCTGCAGAGTATGGCTGCTAATTAATACGCAAATTGCACATCGTCTCTCTCCCTCCCTCGCGGTACCGTCTCTTTCAGTTTTTAGTTTCATTCGGATTATTCTGTATGAGTGGCTTAGCTCAGCTGTGTATGTTACTTTTAATGTTTTAAATTTTTGTAATTGTTTATTCCGAGTTCCAAAAAACAATTTGAACTATTGTCAACTCTCGAACCAGAACGCCTGTCTGTCACATGGTTACCTTGTCGTTTGTCGTAGACAGTGCAATAATATAGAATGACTAACTAGCATCACAGTTTAATGACCGCAAGCTATGCAGCGTACTCATATGATAAGTAAATCACGAAATTAGTCGATATGACGTACACTATCGACTACCGAGGGTCATTACCGGCGTCTCTCCAGCCGGCTCAGCACCCCTCCCAGATTTCAATATCTTCTAAGACTTTTGTAAACTTAAGAACGAATCACAACTTAACTGTTTTACTAGTGGTAGGACCTCTTGTGAGTCTGCGCGGGTAGGTACCACCGCCCCGCCTATTTCTCACGACAGAAAAACCAAACCCGCAAAATTATAATTTGCGTAATCACTGGTGGTAGGACCTCTTGGGAGTCCGCACGGATAGGTACCACCACCCTGCCTATTTCCGCCGTGAAGCAGTAATGCGTTTCGGTTTGAAGGGTGGGGCAGCCGTTGTAACTATACTGAGACCTTAGAACTTATATCTCAAGGTGGGTGACGCATTTACGTTGTAGATGTTTATGGGCTCCAGTAACCACTTAACACCAGGTGGTCTGTGAGCTCGTACGCCCATCTAAGCAATAAAAAAAAAAACGTGCACATCTCATCTCTCTCATCTTATCTAATCTCATAAATGTACAGCACATTGTAACTGAATACAAATCGTGTTATGAAGTAGATCTGTCGTGCTCTACAAATAAGTAGAGCTGCACAGTTCTCGTATAATTGCAAAGCGTGACAGTAGAATCACTTCCCACAAGTTCATCCGATGGGTTTCTGCGTGAAGTGGGGCGCGTTATGAAAGATTATGTTTAAACAAATTAGGTATGGAATGTGGCACCCTTCCGAGACGCATCACACAACCACCCTCGCGACCTACAACGGTAACGACTTAACAAAAGCAAAAGTTTTTCGGATAAACTCCGATATTAAAAATATAATAAATTTACGTTTGAATGATGCGGCCGCTTCTACGTAAGCAAGTTAGTGTAGCATCGTAGCCCGATGAGAGTTATGTAAATCGCGCCTCTTTGAAGTTTTAACGTTGCCGAAGTGGTCTCGGGTAGCGACAGAACGTCGCAGACGGCCGACCCGCTCCGGACGACACCGGCTCTGCGTCCAAAAGGCTTCTGTATCATTCTCGAATTTGCTGACACATTTTGATTTAATAAAATATATGCCTACATAAGACAGTTTTTTATCATCTTCTGTGGTACTCGAGCATACGGTCCATCTGATGGAGAGGGGTCGCCGTCCTTGATGGATGACAGCAATACCTAGAGTATGGCCGAATTTCGAGCCTTTTTTGAAGAAGAGCATGTTACAGGGCTGCGGAATACCGTAGAAAAGAGTTCATTGCACGGCCGTATATAATATCTGCAAAGCACTGTAGATGAACGCATTGGCGCTAGGTTTTATGTCAGTCTTGTAATCATGTACACTCATGGACGAATTTTGCTCCGATGGTAAGTAGTACGATGGTAAATATCGTGATCATCTCAAATCAATTCATCCACATCGAGCTAATAATCTTAATCTTAATGATAATATTGATAGGACGAAGGCTTCCTCGAGTTACCGGCGCCACCACTTCCCCCTCTTGCATCTCTAGTGGGGCAACTGGCATGCCCGTACGGCTGTGTACCATTATCCTAATTACTTTTACCGCAGTGATTGCAGTTGTATAAATTGCTTATTAATTTGCAGTGCACGAATATGTGTTCCGGTTCGAAAGGAAGTACCTACAGCAGCTGTAGCAATGCTATCGAAACATTGATCATTGAATAATCCCAGACGGACTGCGGCGTTGCTGGTGTGATGCTAGAGGGCTGATTGTATTTATTAAACATTTAAGAAGTTTAAGGAAAATTGTAGTTTACCTAAAGGTGGGAGATATACGCTCGAAATTTGACAGCTCATAGCGGCCATCGTGGTAAAGAAATAACTGTCAAATTTAGCATGAATTAGTCGTGACATATCACCATGGAACACTACACCCTTGTCCGGCGGTATCGTCGGCCCTTTTTTGGTCGAAGATGCGCAAGGAGCCGCGTTCACTGTCAATGGGGACCGATATCGGACGATGATAACAAACTTTTTGTGGCCAAGGATAAATGGTATGGATGACACAAACATGCGGTTCCAACAGGACGGCGCCACTTGCCATACAGCACGGAAACATTAAATTTATTGGATGAGAAATTCAAACGTTTCGTCATCTCGCATGGTGACGACATAAACTTTTTTTTTATTGCCTTTGTAGGTAGTCGAGCATACGGCCCACCTGATGGTGAGTGGTTACCGTTGCCCATGGACTTCAGCAATGCCACGGGCAGAGCCAAGCCGCTGCCTACCGTTGAGTACTCTTCACAAGCCTCGTTTGAAGAAGGACAAGTCACAAGTCTGGGTCCCGGCATGAGCCCGAACTGATTCTGTGATAGATCACTCTCCTCTCTCCTGGTTATCACTCTCTCCCTTACTTAGTAGTTGAGTATTATGTAATAATGAATAAGAATATATAACAATTATACGACAACATCTTCTGACTTCTGTGACGATTCCACCTAACCAGCTGGTGCCGGGGTTCAGCTCATTGGTTTATCCATCTATTTAAGACTGTGTGTGTGGTAGTGGTTAAGCATGCGGGTACAAGTCGGTCCTGAGTCCGGCGGAGTCTTCGGAACGGACACCAAACAAGTTAAAGTTCCGCCTCAGCCATTAGCTAATTCATGTAAAATAGGTAAGTGGGGACCCAACGCGCCCTCCTCGCCATAATTCAATTCGTCTCCCACACACGAGCCAAACTCGGTTTTGTTCCCAGGAGGGTAAAGTTTATAATAAGTTGTGCGAGGATCTGATTAAACGTAAATGGTAGCGGGCTGGACAACGAGTTATTAATTGACCACTCACAATAAATAATAATTAATAATCAATTTCCGTCCTCAGAGAGCAACGCTGTACGAGTAGTCTGTGTCGTAGCTACATCCCTGTACCTTCACTGAACTTTATCAATTAATTTATTCAACATGATTAATTATTGTTGACGTTATTTGTACAACTTAAAAGATAGATGTTTTTGTTGAAACAGTTCGACCCGTTTGATCGTGCTTGTACGGCGCACCGCCCGCCCCAGCACCAGAACTTATTCCTCTCCCTAGATCCCCTGCGTTCGTCCACGATGTTTTTGCAGAGATCGTTTTCACCACGTAACATTAGAATTAACTGCCGGCTATGTCTAAATTTTGTTTGAGCTTTCAAATCAATTTCATTTTTTTTATTTATTGCTTTTTTAAGCAGACGAGCATGAGGCCCACCTGATGGTAAGTGGTCACCGTCGCTCATGGACGTCAGCAATGCAAGGGGCAGAGCCAAGCCGCTGCCTACCATTAAGCCTCGTAAGCCTCGTTTTTTAGTAAGTAAAAATAAATGTAAAACAAAATGATTAACAAAGAAATAGACCGAAGCGGGGCGCTATAAATTAGTGCTCCGTAATCTGCGCGTTAATCTCAGCATCTCGGAGCACAGCTTATCTTCGTTATCTTCGTCTGTAAATCATTGCCGTCGCTCGTTAACTAACAGACTTCATGTTGAAGCACTTGTACAATGTTTGTGTGCAGGTACACGGTCGCGGCGCTGTGCGGGATGTACCTACCCATAGTAGAACGCGTGTATATTATGTAGATATCCTTACCTTGTACGTGCTGCTTCAATCAATATTCTATATTTCTTATATAATATTATCACGATTCAACCGTTCCTTGGTTTGGTTTTATATTAAACTTATACTTTGAGCGAGTACCTCTCTCGTTGTATAAATGAAACTGCACAGGAGAAAAGATTCGCAAAACGACAAGATTTCAGTCGCACTTCATCGACTCGTTGTCCACATTAACATTACCGAACACAAGCGAAATTGCACAAGCTATCAATGAATCGTATATACAGTATTGTAGGAAGTTATAATGCGGTCTTGGGAGAAATTCCAGTGGACCCTGTCTCCAATGTGCTACAGCTCACGGGACAATGAGCGCACTCATTGTAGAGTAACCAGCTTATGAACAAGGTGACCTATTAGGCACCGTAAATTGAATTAAATAATCGATTTGTAGATTAAATCGTATTCATAGAACTCCTTACGTACCTGAACTAAGACAACAGAATGAACTAGAATATATTATTTGTAGCTCAGACGCCCCGTCCGCAGCTTCATTTACTTTAGATCAGTAATTGTTACTTGGTTCATCTGTGGAGCGGTGTACGGGGCGCACTGTTCACGACACATTTCATTCTTAAACAAACGCAAAAAGCAGGATAAATTATCTAACTTCCAGCTGAAATGGCATTTTTGTTTCATTTTGTTTGTTGGTCGCATTAAAAAAGTATTGGTGGGCATAAATACATAGATTACTATTTTTGTTTTATTGCCCTTGTAGATGGACGAGCATACGGCCCACCTGATGGTGAGGGGTTACTGTCGCCCATTGACTTCAACAGCAGTTGAACCAAGTTCAATTCACCCCACTCGGAGACTCGCTCCAGAGAGTTCTCCACTTCTGACACAAGGTTTCATCGTCTCTCTTGCACCACGCTCCGAGAAAGACTCTGATGACTGATATATCGCGCATCCTCTGTGCTCTCATCCGCATAGCAATGCATGCCATCAATATACAGAATGTCATTGATATACAAGATGAAAAGCGTGGGGGAGAGCACCGAACCTTGTGGAACGCCAGCGTTAATGGTCATGGTATCGAGCAGCAACGGTCTACAGTGACAGTGATGCTCCGCCCATCCAAAGAGCTAGAGCTAGGTCCAGTTGCAGAATCCCACGGCTATTCCGTAAGAGGGTAGCTTCGACAGAAGTGCCTTATGCCAGACCCTGTCGAATTCCTTCGCGATATCAAGGCTCACAGCGAGAGCCTCCATCTTGCTCTCCATTACTATCTGCAATATATGGATAGGTAGTTTGTAGTTCTGCAGTGGGCTTAGGTTGATGTCTGCCCAAATAGTGATCATAATAATATTTTATGTTTTTGATAATATCGGGACGAACTAGTAAAGGTTGCGGAAAAAAAAAGGTTTTAATTTTTATATGGAAAGTAGACCAACTTTTTTCCCGTTTAGTGGTAAGTAGTACCGTTGCTTACCGGTATCAGAAATGTTATTCATTGAACAATTAGATGTTCACTAGTTTGTTTCCAACCACGACAAATCATTCTAGTTTCCGGCGTATGACGGTGCGACTATACCCACACAACTGCTACACTTCTAAAGTCGCAACAAGATCTAATCAATGCAATACCTCAGGAAGCAGCCGCGAGAGCCACTCCCACAATACCTAAAGTATTCGTTCGAAGTTATGTACTTAAGGTATTCGAAGACCTCTGCAAAGAATTACAAAGAAGCTTTTCGCACATTTATTTAGCACCACAAGAGTGAACATAGCCTAGACAGATCCAACGACACTACATTAGTTAGAATGCTTGAGTATTTGAGTAGTTCAGAATTAACTTATAGCAAGACTAATTTTGGATATCTCACTTTGTTTAACTTAAATGACATTCGTAATTGCTAGGTTCAGTTAGCTGAGTATTGCGGATACTTACCTATGAATGAAATTTCGTAGTTTACATTTAGTTTTGTACAGACACAATCGTTAAAGTATTGTTTAGATTTTAGTTTAGTTTTCAATTCAAAAGGGCCCCCCTTAGGAGAGATCATGGTGTGCGACAAAGGACTGACTGACGAAGTACCGTTCCGACGCTGACTTCATGTATTTTCGGATTGATTCGAGGCCCAGGTCGTCGTGTAGGTCAACGTTTCTCGCGAACCACGGAGCTCCGACGGCTAACCTGCAAAATCGCGATTCTAGAGATTCGAGAGTGTCTATGTATGTGCGGGCCGCGTGAGCGAACACCACACTCGCGTAAGTCATGACGGGCCTTATGCAAGTTCTGTAAAGTGTCACCTTGTTCCGAAGGGACATTTTGGGGAGAAGAAGGACATGTCATAGCGCTCGGGAAACACCGTGGAAGGGAGCTCATTCCATAGCCGGATGGTACGTGGATTGAAAGTAAATGCCAAAATCACGATGAGTTGGACGGTTAGAAGTTTGATAACGTGGTTAGATATACCGTCAGAACCGGGAGCCTTGCGAGGACGTACGTCTTTGATTAGGTATTTAACTTCCATTGGAGTGACGGGTGGTAACGCGTCCGAAGGTGGCAAGGAGGCTCTGTGTTCGACCTCACTGTCTACTAATTCTACATGAACAGGGTCCGAGGATTGAATGCTGGGCATGCACTGGGTTTGCAATGTGTCGGCCACCAGCTCTACTTTTTCGTCATCATCGAACGCCGCGAGTCGGTTTGAGGGGCCTACGAGGGGGGGGCATAGTTACTACCGTATCCGATTTGAGAGTACGAGCTAAGCGGTAGTAAGACCTTTGGGAGGGCGCGAGTCCTTCTAAGAAATCAGACCATCTGGCATCTCGGACTTCGGCGATGCGAGACTTTACGTCGCGTTGTAGGGCACGCATTCGAATACGATTATCCGCGGTAGGATACCTGTCGTAGGCGCGTATCGAGGCGTTCTTAGCTCTAAGGAGTTCTCTAATATCGTCGGGCAATTTGAAGCGGTGAAGGAAGTCCTCCGCTACAATTTGTTTCGATGACCTATCTAATGTCGAGGTGATGTGTGACGTTAAGATGTCTATGGCTTCAGCGGTATCCTGAGGAGACGGGGTAGAGTCCGGGCTAAACGGGAGTGATGGTGGATCAGATTCAGCCAGGCTGATGCCCAGCGTGTGCCAATCCACCACAGTCCTCGTGACGGGAACGGAATCGGGAGCGCGACCGAGCTTCATAACGACGGGACGGTGGTCTGAATCTAACTCTGAAACTACTGCGATCGAGTGTAAGCGCAGAGTTACGTTTTTTAATAACGCTATATCGAGTATATCCGGGCGATGTGCGATATTTAGCGGGTAGTGAGTCGGGGTTAGCGGAGCGACGATATCGAAGGCGAGATCATCGACTAACGCGAGGGCGCGAGTCCATCAGATCATCTGGCATCTCGGACTTCGGCGATGCGAGACTAAATACCTACATACGCACTATCTACGGAATCAGTTTTATTTCGTAAATAGATAAAAAAAATAGTTTATTGGAAAAAAACAATAGAAAACATGATTGAATTCCTATCTGATTATAATTATTGATTACATGTTTACATAATTAACTGCTTTAATCGCTTACAGTAATCAGCTCGCATCAGCACAATACTACATAATTAACATGTGGAGTATCAGCGATGCACAGATAGTTCACAAAGAACACATGATCGATGCGATCGATAGCGACCTGATTACACGTCTTGAATTGAAGCCTGAGACATAGTAGCAGGCAGAGGCTTGGCTGTGTCGCTGGCACTACTGATGTCCACGAGCGACGCGGACTACTTGCGATCAGGTGACCGGGAGGCTTGTCTGCCTACAATGACAGCTAAACAAATAACATCTTACAATCACCCCCGACTTGTTGAACACAGAGTATCAACGACACAAGTACTGCCAAGGAGGGGTTCATTAATTACGCGTGGCATTTTTGTGAATATTTTGACCCCCTCCCTTCATGGTGAGGGGTGACCCCCTTCCTCAACACCCTCTCTCCACCCCTAATCTCACGCGAGATTCTTCAAAATGCATGTTTTGGCTGTTAACGTGTTGGATTAATGAGAGAAAAAAAAACACGACTTATTCTATAATAACCTTTATTGAAGACTAGCATAGACTAGTATTTGAGAATATTAGCGTAATTAAAATCACAATCATAAAATGAAATATCAACGTTGCGCTGCATGTCAGATTTGGCCATATTTTATTCTAGAAATAATTTTTCACGTAATGTTACACAGTTTTCTGTCAGAAAAAAAATTACGTGGTATTTGCTAAGATCCCCTTCCTCCTTAAGTGAGATTTGGAAAGATTTATCTTGATCCCCTCTCTTTAGAGCACCTCACGTAATTAATAAACGCGGTAATTAAAGGACACGCGCGCTGCACGCGGACCGTTTGTTGATTCATTATCAGAGTAGCTAATTACTGCTATCTTAACTCACAGTTGGGCCCGCGAGCTCACGGCCCGCCTGTAGGAGCCCATCGACATCACAATGTGACTCCCAATTTGTACATCTAGTATTACACGATGACATTGTAAAATCTTATTAAAAAATCTTGGTAAAAATGTTACATGGAACTTGTATGTGATTGATCATATTATGGTTATCGAAAGTCAAACTAATGTGTTTACTTGGTTCTCTAAGTGTCGTTTGGCACCTGTCCCAGAAGGTTGACGGGTTGAGAGAAGGAAGATTGAGATACAGAACTAGTGGTAGAGTGGAATGCAAAACTCACCAGCGACGGGCGACAGTTTCCGCATGACGCACCAGCGCGACTTCCACTGTCGGCAAACACACAACTCTTATTAGTTCAAACTTCAAACAGAACCGAGGGCGCAATGTTTCTGCAAACAGATAGTACATCGAGAGACGCAGCCTACTTCTAGTCAGAGTGTACTACACTATACACCGTCAACATCGGTGAGTACTAAACTGTAACAAGTTAATAGTCTAATCACGTAATCCCCAAACTACTCCAGAACTATCATCAAGCGCGGACGGAGCTTACCAGGACTCGGACACCAGCCGGGTGGCCGACAAGCCCTTGGAGACCTGAGGCTCAAATAATAACGAATTGGTGTCCTTCTCCTTCAGTCGATCGCTGAGCATCGTGATGCGCCCGCCTGTGACTTTTTTTGTAATTTTTAGCCACTTATGTCGGTCAGTGGCACAGTGAAGTGCGTAGCTCAGTCTCATGTCCAGATACTCAAACACTTGGTCACTCCATCTTTTTCGGCTACGACCTCTCGATCGTTAGTTGGTGTAACTAACTACTCAATTATGTATGTGTTTAGTACGATACACCCCGCGGAAACTATACTTGTGTTCAATTTGTTGCTTTCACATAATGAAATACGTGTCCTTATTTGAATTGAACAAGAGATACTAATTTTTTCCTCTAGCTCAAAAACTAGCTAAAAGTGCATCGATTCGGCTCAGCCTAAATGAATAACAAGTCAACAAACACACTTTTGCGTCTCTATTGTTCATTAATATTTACGAGTATAGATATGTGTATGAAGGTTGAGACAGTTGTACAGTGTAATACAAGGTCGCGCATTGTGCGCCTCACTAATCTTATCTACGTGCGTGCGTATCTAGGTGCGTCGATACAACAACAAGATAACTGACCTTCTTCCCGTCACGGAACTTGACGGTCCCCTCGATGATGGTGTTGTCGTCCGCCATCTTGTCTTCTCGCGTGGACCGTCAGGCGAAGCACATGTCGGTGACGCAGCTCCCGCCGCTGGTCTCGTCACATGGTCAGCTCACACTCCGACTGGAACACAGGAGAACGTGCTCTGTTACTGATTGATATCAAGTCAGACCCGCAATAACATCCGGGAAAGGCGAGAAGTACACCCTTTTCTCTTATTCCGTGGGCTGCGTTAGTTATTGGCTCTCGGCCCGTCTGGTGCGGCAGTTTCATTCAGATTTATATATTTAGTTTAGTATTTGTGTGAGGCAAACTTAGACCGGGAGTACAGCTGATTAGTACTTATCGAACAGCGTAACTCTGCCATTAAATATATACTTAATATTATGTATTTTATTATCTATACTTTATAATATTATAAAGCTGAAGAGTTTGTTTGTTTGATTTGTTGAACGCGCTAATCTCAGGAACTACTGGTCCAATTTGAAAAATGCTTTCAGTTTTGGTAGCTCATCGATTCAGAAAGGCTATATAACATCACGCTAAGAAGAATACGAGCAGAGCACTAATAAAGAATATTTCAAAATCGGGCTTTTTTTCTTTTTAAGATCTTCCGTTGTGTGCGCTGTGGAAACGGTTAAAGTTTCGCTAAAATAATGTATGACAGAATTATTCCCCTTTAAAGGTTCTAAAAAAAAGTCCGCGACAGCGTATATCTATATTTTAAGGTTGGCTCACTATAACCTTTTTTACGCTAACCAAATTAAAATAAAGCATTATTTGTGAAGGTTTTTTTATAAAGATGATATTCATCCTGATCCAAATAAATACGTTATTCATTACAAGTATTTTATTTAAAAGAAATTTGCCTTTTACATCATTTGATTTCATTGAGTATCTTACAAAATATCGCAGTTTTAAAATAATATCCCAGCAAAATAATGATCAAGCGCGTTATATTGATGTACAAGGCGCCGGCCGGCCGGTGCGCGGCGGCACAGAATAAGAACAATAATAAGAAACACCCAGGTGTGGTTACGGTAGACAGCGGCTTGGCTCTGCCCCTGGCATTGCTGAAGTTCATAGGCGTCGGTAACCACTCACCATCAGATGGACCGTATGCTCGTATGCCTACAATGTCAATAAAAAAAAAGCTTTGAAAATTGTAGGTTTCTCGATTTCTCCAGGATCGATTTTGAACAAAAAAAAAGAATGATCAGAATGGGTTCAAGCATTCTCGAGAAATCAGTGAACATACATAGATAAAAAATGGTGGTCGATTGATAGCCTCCTCTTTTGAAATCAGTTAAAAAGCGTGATTTTGGTACCTTAAATAACTCCTTAACATTCTATTATTCCAAAATATTTTCACCTTCTACGTAAATCAAGTCGCGGGTAAAATTTAGCGTGATCCCAAAGTAACCGAAGAAGAAGTTCCGGGCAAAACCTAGTATTGTTCTATATTTAGATCTTGTAATATTATCTATTGCTGCAAACAGACGACCCATCGTTGAGTAGGGCGTCGCGCGTGTGAGCGGCGAGATGCGAATATCCTTGAAACGCAAAGACGGGCTAATAAATGTCCTAATCATTTTATCGGTGGTCATAAAGAGGCACAGCGGCGCTCTGCTACAAGGTGAGTACTAGGTAGGAACTCGAGCACCGAACGTATGCAACTAATTTACAGAAACCAATCACACTCATAATCAGCAGCAACAGATTAGATTATGTTGCTAAGGCGTTTTTTTACCGAATTTGGAAAGCATGAATCTGTGAGCACTTTTAGTCTATGGATTGAATTGATATCTTTAAATCTATGAAAGCGGTTGAAAAAAAAAATAGTTTTTGATGTTTCTACAAATATCGATGAAACAGCTTGTACCCTTCTGGGCTTGACACTTTACAAGCTAACTCATGAAGCTTGTCCGCTTGTGAAATAAATCTTTTAATGTTTGTATGCCTGTTAGTTTTCACACGGCACCTTTTCAATTCTGCTGAACATATAAGAGTACAAACAGAAGAAGAAGAAGCAAGAACAACGGGACAAAGTTACCGAATAAATAATAAGAATGAAGATGACCTCTCTCTCGCATAGTCCCCGAGCGTGTGATGTGAGGTTCTGCTATGGCGGAGCTCACCTGCGTCGCTGCTTGCAGTAAATACTCTCTTGAAGTCTCACCGGGACACTATATTGTGTATCGGACCGCACGCCCCGCTCTAGTGAAGCTGCGATATGTCGGCGCAAAACGGAGTGCACCCACAATTACAATAATTTGTGATATTGAACAACCTTACATCGGTCTGTTGTTTATCCTGGATATCTCGTAGCGAGCTACCCACAACCTCCACAGCTATGCAATGACCGGCTTCAGGTGATTCCACAGAATTAGATAACAGCCCGCAGGACTGGCGCTACGTCACTATTTCGTGAGATGGCATAAGCCGGCGCCACGGCAACACGCGAGTGTGTAATTAGAAGACGTATTGGAAGCATGTATTAGTCATAGTCAAACAAAATCCGCCTATTAGTCTTTTGTGTGCCTCTACGGACATACTCAATCGTACAAAACGAAGACAAAAAGTCCCAGAATTTTATTGCTATAACGATCACAACCTTTAAAACCAGAAAATTACAATGAAATATTGTATCGACAAGATTTCATGTTCATTATAATAATATGCTTAGACTAGATGAACCAGTGAACTTTGTATCAATATGGTCAATACATATTACATTTTTTTTTCTGAATTATTAAATTTAACACAGTTATATACTTAATCAGTTGTAAGCTTTCTGATATACTGTTTTTTGTGTAATTATATGTATAGAGATGATGATTTCGCGAACACGTGACGTACACTTGCCCATGGGCGCAACAGGGGGATCCCAAGTTGATTCCGCAGACTTGCAGCGACTGGTCTTGCGATCTATTTATGGTCATTGCAAAGGCCAGACGCAGGAAATTGTAGACGCTTAACATCAAATAACAAATCTGTGGGAAAACATGATCCCCTTTGTATTTTCTGTTGATGATCTTGACCTTGATCACAGTATTCATTAGTTTTTCACAGCCAGTCTCGTTCCGTTGCACAGTCGAGGTTCATTAATGTGACGCAGTTTAATCTTAACTGACCCTGCTTTTAATTGTAATTCTTGAGGTAGTAGTTCAGGCAAACCCAGGAAATCTGTGGGCTAGTTGACTACGTCAGTCTGGTTTGGAGCTGTGTCAACTGATGTATAAGAAAACAACTCTGCTGGAATAAAGTTCTACTGGTCGGATTGAGACCATCGATATCTTTGTTTTTGGCCGCCCATATTGCTCGTTCACTCTGCCAATTATCTATTCTGAACTATTAATCGATGTCGGTAATAAGGTCCTCCTTTGAGTTGGTAAAGTAACAAAAATCCGTGGGTAGTGTTGATAATAATAATAATCCAGTCGAGATATCTACTGCGACCTTACCATTTCCAATATCTAATAACTACTTCGAAAACATATTGGCAGTTTGATCTAATTGTAAAGATACAACATGTTAGTTGTTAGTTGGAGTGTATTTGCATGCTGTCACAAATGCCTTTAGTTTGTCAGCAACAGTTGATCGGGGAATGATTGAAAGAGTTTGATGAAAATCACCTGACAACAGAATCATGGCTCCACTAACAAATATCTATTAACGTCCTGTTGAGTCCGTCCAGCGACCTCGCATCGTACGTTTATTGTGTCGATGTTGTAAGCCGGTGCTTCGTTGATTTGCATGTTTAGTGGTCATTTCAAGACAGAGTGGGCAGTTCGTCCACCTTCTGCCGATGTTGCAGCTACGAGTATTCCAGATGAAGCCAACGCTAGGGCTACTTCATTTTGCGATCTGATCCTTGCCAACAGTAATGAAATTAGGAATGTTTGTCCCGGGTGAATCAAGGAAGTAGATTCCACCAGACAGAATGCAGGTTGTCTTATCCTTGGCATTTTAAAACATTAAAATAGTAAATAAAGTTTTCGCGTACTGACAAATTAATGATAGATTTTTATTGTTATTTTAAAACCTCATCAGCTCATCTACCAAGCAGCACGTAGCTGAAATAGCATCTTGAATCACAGCTTTGCATGTCCCTTAGAAAAACCGAAACCTCAGGTATGAGGCTCGGCACCCAGCCCGAAAAAAAAAGATCTTTCAGGTTAACCGATGCTTTTATATATATAGATCTACAACTATCGGTGAATGACATCGCAATCAACCCAATAATGAATATACATATTTATAATCTGTATTCTGTAAAGTTGATTAACAATTGATCGATAGCGGGGCGACATATCGTAATATTCGTCGGTCTGTATACTCGTGGTTGAACTCGTATATGATGGTTACAGTAGTAGTGAGGGCGCGACGCTGACGGGCGCGACGCTGACGGGCGCCGTCTCCGCGTCCTTCTGAGGTCGTCTCGAGACGTCTGCTGCTCGCTGCTCCGTGACAAACGCAAAGGAAAACAGCTTCTTTTAAAAACTTAAAATTTTAATTTCAATGAAGACGCAGCTCTTTGCAAGTCCGCTGAAGGGGCAACGTCAGGAAACTTTAACTTTTTTTTTTTTTTTTTTTTTTCTTTTTATTGATGCACAAAACAAATTACAACCACTAAAATTATAAGTTTAAATGTTTAACATAACAATCTGGATTGCAATTCAAAACAGGTGCATACAGAAATTTTTTTACAACTGAACAGATGCCTAAATACGATGTATACATACTCACATACGCTCACACTCACACACTCACACACACACACACACACACACACACACACACACACACACACACACACACACACACACACACACACACACACACACACACACACACACACACACACACACACACACACACACACACACACACACACACACACACACACACACACACACACACACACACACACACACACACACACACACACACACACACACACACACACACACACACACACACACACACACACACACACACACACACACACACACACACACACACACACACACACACACACACACACACACACACACACACACACACACACACACACACACACACACACACAGCTGCACGCACACACACTCACACACATATGTAAGTTACTATAAGTATAATACCGAATGACGATTCTTGAAGTCTTTGCTTGATCTGAGAACGAAACCTAAAAGTTAATTAGCTTTAGAAGTTATATATTGATAATGTGAACGGAATGAAAGTTTCTCATCAAAGATAATACCTAAATCTTTAGCGACAACGGACCTATTTAAGACACTATTGTTCAAAAAATAATTATTAATGATTTTATTTCGTTTATTTGTAAATGAAATAACAAAACATTTGCTACTATTTAAAAACATATGATTAGAATTACACCATTTAACTAATGTATCTAAGTCTTGCTGCAAAAGGGAGCAGTCAGCTGGACTTGAAATATTGTGAAATATTTTTAAGTCATCCGCATATAATAAATGATTACAAACTAAATATTCAGTTAAGTCGTTTACAAATATATTAAAAAGCAAGGGTCCGAGATTAGAGCCCTGCGGTACGCCCGATGTTACTGTGACAGGGGACGAGAGAAAGCCCTTCAAGGCCACCAACTGACTTCTCTTGTTGAGGTAAGAAGAGATCCAACGAAATAAGTTACCGTGTATGCCGTACGAGACTAGTTTATGAAGTAGAATACGATGATTGACTTTATCGAAAGCCTTGGAAAAGTCTGTATAGACAGAATCAGTCTGGCCTCCAGCAGCAAAAGATTTACAAAGAAAATCCTTATATACTAATAAGTTGCTTATAGTAGACTTGTTTTTTAAGAACCCGTGCTGCTTTTCAGAGATTAGAGAAACTTTCTTTTTGCTACTTTATAGTAACTAGTATATATGTACTTACGTACCTATTGCATGAGGATAACATACTACACAACATCAGTACCGTCGATATGCCATACAACAACAGGAAGTCGTAAAAGGCCTACTACTATTCTTCATTAAAATTCCTATTAATTATTTTTGTTTAACAAAAACTGTTGAATTTTCCCACCAACACAAACATTTTGTACACCTACTCGGAGGTGTTACTGCACTTGTGTTCTCTTCATGCTAAACGTGGTATAACTAGAACATAGTTGTTGTTGTTTTGAATTATTAACAATCCTCCAAACACCATCAAAGGAACGACCCAATGACGATCGTTAGTGGGCCCGTATTCCAAGTCGCTTGAGCAAATTGTATTGAGTAACGGCTGTCACACCTCTTAAACGCGTGACGGCTTCGTTGTAGAGATAGACAGGACGGTAGTAGCGAGCTGCGCGGGCTCACACTACGCGCACCTACCACCAGTAGCGATTCCAATACGCTCCGAGAACGTTGTCACTAATTCTCTACTGGATTCATTAGTTTCATCACATCAATGAACATTAAGCGCATTAGTCAGTTTATGAGAAAGGGTAAAGCTGTTCTAAGCCACACAGCGAGAATATACAGCAACTCAACGTGTACTTTAAAGTATGTAGTAACTTAAGCAGCAGGTACGCGCTGCGAGCGCGGCAGCCCCATGTACCACTACCGATTGCACCGACCCCACCTCGAGGCAGCGCAGGTTCGAGAGACACCTCCAGCCTTCGGATCTTGCTGATGCAGTGCTTATCCCAAACACAAGTGTAGTAATTAAATATTGATAACACAAGGTATGCAAGGGCACGGCGGTCCCTCAGCCGTTCGCTTGTTGCGTCTGGGGCGTGCGCACAGAACGCGCAGATCTATCTTTTTTTTCCTACCTAAGCTGATAGCCTTGAGAGGCTATATCAGCGTCACCTTAACTAGTAGGTGAGCTCACGGGGCTCAAACATTACGACGTTGCTAGCATGAACCTTAGCAAGAGCCGTGCTTCGCAAAATCTACCACCGGATCGGAAACGCGACCCACTGAGAAGATCCGGCGAGAAACTCAGTGGGCTGTGTCTGAGGGTTAATTTACTCGCCGAGCCCTTCGTCGAGCAAGCGACGGGTTCGATGAGAACGGTGACCGGGAGAACTATCTGGTTCCGTGGCTTGTATCGTTTAAGTTACGTTGCTCTCTTTTGCTCCTCTTCTATGGCGTCGGAATATGTTATTGCATTCTTGCTATATTTTTCTACCTCTTATGTTTCTGGTCTGCCATATACCGGAATGGGACGGGTTCTAAAATTTTATCTTAATTCTCATTCGCTAATCATATCGATTCTATTACATCGACGCCTAAGAAGATTAGGAAATTATAACAGTGTCTGAACAGCGGATGGCGACCATCCGATGGTTCGTCCGATGCTTACTGATAGTTCATGAACTGGTATCATGCACTGGTAATTGTACAACAAGTAATGTGGCGAGCACGACGATACTGTTGCGGATAGTATCGGAGATGTGTCTGTTAGGCATGCGACTTGCAACTCTTTATCTAACAAGTAGGTAGGAAGGTACCTATCAGCGAGGCCAGCCGATAACGATCTGTCGGATTGTGAAGTATGAAGGCTGGTGGTATGCAACTTTATTTTTTATTTATTGCTTAGATGTGTGGACGAGCTCACAGCCCACCTAGTGTTAAGTGGTTACTAGAGCCCATTACATCTACAACGTAAATCCACCTTGAGATATAAGTTCTAAGGTCTTAATATAGTTACAACGGCTGCCCCACTGCTTCACGGCAGAAATAGGCAGGGTGGTGGTACCAACCCATGCGGACTCACAAAGGGTTCTGCCACCAGTAATTACGCAAATTATACTTTTGCGGGTTTGATTTTTAATACACGATGTTATAACTTCACCGTACAAGTCAATCGTGAACATTTGTTGAGTACGTAGGTATTTCATTAGAAAAATCGGTACCCGCCTGCGGGATTCGAACACCGGTGCATCGCTACATACGAACGCACCGGACGTCTTATCCTTTAGGCCACGACGACTACAGCTCCGACCGTGCTGGTGGTGTGGCACGTCGCGAGCCGGCACCACCTTATCCAGTTCTATCGCGAAGCAGTCACATTATTGCTCGTCACTAGCTATTTGTGAAACTATCGTTATATCACGCGCTGGCTGTATGTACTTCATGTGTCGTGTCGTCGCCGTGTCGTCGTCGTGTCGTCGTCCAGTCACACGAGTGTCGCGTGACACCGGTCGCCTAGCCGCGCTCGTGTGTATCTGCTGCTCACTACACGCACTACACTGATAACTCTCCGAAACTCTCATCTATCACGCACTTACTATTATGTACTCTGTTATCGGAAGTCAAGAACTTCATGTTATTTTGGATATAAACTATATTACACTTAATGCACAATAACACATGTAACGAACTTAATGGCCAAGGCATCCTTTACAATACGAACAATTGACGAATGATGCAGAACCTGCTTGTGAATATAAATTCCAACCACTACCAAGACGCTAGTGCCCAATTACTGGCAGAACCTCACTCTGCACGTCGGTATTCTACACCGTGCAGTTCTGGGAACGATTTTATTATAGATCGTATGTTAAAAAGTGATCTTAGAGCATACGCCTTTGAGTTGTCCACTTTATTCATATACAACAAAACTGGTTGACCATTTCGAGTCGTACTGTGCAAAGATGCTCAAGTCCATCAACCGAATAAGCTGTAGGAGCTGTAAGAACTGTTAACTAGAATAAAAGAGGGAGAGGTAGCGAGAGAGAGAGAGAGAGACTTTTGTATCTTCATCTTTCACAATATCGCGCATATGGTTGTTTACAGTCATAACTAAACAAATATACAATGATGTAGTGTTTATTACAAAGTTTATCTACTTTAAATATCAGATGCGATAAAAGTATTTATTTTGATATAAGGATCGAATTATCAATTTTTATTCATATACCCTACCCGCATTGACTAACGCCCGCTTACGTTTTGCTCCTCTGAACTTGAGCGTGTACCGCCCACAGCATTTTCAATTTTTTTTTCCTACTTAAGCTGATAGCCTTGAGAGGCTATATCAGCGTCGCCTTAACTAGTAGGTGAGCTCACGGGGCTCAAACATTACGACGTTGCTAGCATGAACCTTAGCAAGAGCCGTGCTTCGCAAAATCTACCACCGGATCGGAAACGCGACCCACTGAGAAGATCCGGCGAGAAACTCAGTGGGCTGTGTCTGAGGGTTAATTTACTCGTCGAGCCCTTCGTCGCAAGCGACGGGTTTAACGAGGACGATGACCGGGTCGCATATATACACGTTCCAAGCAACAACATTCGGACCATCGGTCTACCGAGCAATATCACTCGCTCGGTGGAAGATATTCCCTTCGTCGTTAAGCCTTCCAAAATACATTATATTAGGTCCAAAGTACATTATAGGTGAAACTCCAACGGTTTTTGCGGCGCAAGCCAGAATAGCTCGCAGATGGTAGGTTTTTTCCTACTAACTTGATACTTATCGTTATATTTTGGACCATTCACACTATTTATAAATTAGAGCCTTTTTTATGCTGATGTGTAAGCTCTATTATTGTAAAGTTTCATCAAAATCCATCCAGTAGTGTTTTTCGTAAAAGCCTAACAAACATACATCCTTGCATTCTTACAAACTTTCGCGTTTATAATATTAGTAGGAAGAAGGATTTAGATTCATTGTACCTACATGCACTAAACACACAACGTTCTATTTTTCATGTACGACAATAACGTGAGCAATCCTTACCAAGCTGTCTGACAATCATAAGCCAAGGGTTTCCGTGAGAGTGTATGTATGTGCAAATTAAATTCAGTTTTACTAAATCATTATTTCCTTCTAGATTAAATAAAACTGATTAAAAAATAAAAGAACAATGCATAAAAAAGTATTTTTTTAAAGCATTTTATCTGATTGCCGTTCGTCGATTAGGTACTCAGAGAGGACACGCCGGAGCTGATCTGATAGCCGCTACCCAAGTACCTATCTCAGAACTATTTCATCTAAACATTAAACTGCGAATTAAATTTTTTTTATTGCTTAGATGGGTGCATGAGCTCACAGCCCACCTGGTGTAAAGTGGTAACTGGAGCCCATAAACATCTACAACGTAAATACCGTCACTCAGCTCGAGATATGGGTTCTTAGGTCTCAGTATAGTTACAGCGGTTGCCCCACCCTTCAAACCAAAACGCATTACTGCTTCACGGCAGAAATAGGCAGGGTGGTGGTACCTACCCGTGTGGACTCACATGAGGTCCAGTAAAAATATTCGATAATATTAAATAATTTACGCTATAGATTCCTCTGACACATTTTTATAATGTACATCAGGTAATCGCCACCTCCATCGTCATTCTCAACTCAGCTCCATTTTTTTACTAGGGTCATTTCACAAAGATTTCATATTTTTACGTTGAATGATATTTTAACATTTTCTATTTATTAATAGCCAAATACCAAATAGTAAATAGCATCATTTTCTCTTTTGCTAGCCAGCAACAACCGCTCGTATTAGCAACACACGCTGACGGACGACAATGAACTCAATGAACTTTAAGTTTGTGTAGCTAGCTAGTTTGTGGCGCCCACCGTGGGGCAGCACCGCACGCCAAATTATCTTATATAAACTTCCTGATAATAATTAATTTATTAAGCATTTTAGATAAAAATTAATTTACTAAGCCTCTAGCGTATGCTAGAGACATTATCGGTCGCATCATTAATAACAAAAAATAATATTATTAGAGTTGTCCATGTCTTTCATAAAGTTATAAATGTATCTTCGTTTAAATTTAAAAAAAAAACAATACATAATCTAATATTATGAAAAGATCCCTACCTAGGCTACGTAGAATATGTTTCTTTGTGCTTGTTCACAACCACACCGATCACTACACTCTGTGTGACTTCACTTATTTAAATTCCAAAGAACATCACTGAGATCGTATCACAAAGTAGCACGTAAAGTTCTGTGTGGGGCGGCGAAGGCGACACGTGCGGCGCGAGGCCCTGCGTGAGCGGGACTGCCGGAGACCAGCCCTCGGGACCTCAACCACCCGGACGGCAGGGACGAGGGGAAAGCGGAGAGTGGGGGGCATGGGGCGCGGGGTGCGGGGTACATGGAGCCTGGAGTCTTCGGGGAAATTTTGACGAATGACATTTTCGTAATGCTACAGTTTGAGAGCGTCGTCAGCGGCGAGGGCGCGGCGGCGCGCACGCCATGCACTCCGCTAATTGCGCTTTTAATGAATACCGATGCATTTAAGGGAGACTCCCTATCTGCGTAATTGGCAAAGTTATGGCCGCTATCAACAGACTCGCTCTCTAGCTACCGACCACACTCTCGCTTCAACAGACTTAGGTCCCAACCGACGAACCACGGAGACGAAGAAAACGATCAACGACTTTCACAGAGATCACCTTGCGAATGATTCACACGAAGAAGCTGTGACGCGCACTGAACGGTCTGGCTATTTACAGCTATTAATTATAGATTCAGCTTAACGTTGCCAATAAACATATTGAAGTTCTGCATAAAGTTAAAATATCATAAAGTCCTGCATACTCCCTCCCTGAAAATATGTTATGCCTCATGATTTTATTATCCTGTGTTGAGTCCTTTTTTGTTGCTTTTGTAAGCAGACGAGCATGATGGTGAGTGGTTACCGTCGCCCATGAACTTCAGCAATGCCAGGGGCAGACCCAAGTCGTTGCATACTGTTAAAGTCCTATTTTAATGTTTTTTTTTTTTTATTGCTTAGAGGGGTAGACGAGCTCACAGCCCACCTGGTGTTAAGTGGTTACTGGAGCCCATAGACATCCACAACGTAAATGCGCCACCCACCTTGAGATATAAGTTCTAAAGTCTCAGTATAGTTACAACGGCTGCCCCACCCTTCAAACCGAAACGCATTACTGCTTCACGGCAGAAATAGGCAGGGCGGTGGTACCTATCCGCGCGGACTCACAAGAGGTCCTACCACCAGTAATTACGCAAATTATAATTTTGCGGGTTTAATTTTTATTACACGATGTTATTCCTTCACCGTGGAAGTCAATCGTGAACATTTGTTGAGTACGTATTTCATTAGAAAAATTGGTACCCGCCTGAGATTCGAACACCGGTGCATCGCTTCAACACGAATGCACCGGACGTCTTATCCGTTAGGCCACGCCGACTTCCAAAATGTATGTATGTAATTTTGTTATCCAACAACTAGGTATTACTTTCTAATTTCTATGTATTATATTGCATTATAAACAAGTGCTGATTACTATTAAATGATATCTAGACTCCATAGCGATGCAGTACGTGGATGTCGCCACAAGGTGCGACACGAGACTCGGTCGTATTGTTCACTTTTGTCTCAGCGGATGTCCTATATGTATTTAAGGCGCTCAGCTTCAGTGCACTCGTGGGACGTAACATTTAAGTTATACCGGTGCGCTACTCAGTCGCGAACAATAACTTTTTGCAGTGGAACTATGCTTTTCGGTTGAAATGATACTAGGAGCTTTTCTTGGTAACGTTGGGTACTAAAGCTATAATATATAGACTCCAATATTAACCGCATTGCATTAAATGAGTTGTGGTGTGGATTTAGACAAGGAAGGACACTTCGGCGTCGACACAGTAGACCCGTGCTGATGAATAAATACAAGTAAGTTGATAGTAACCCCACTGCTGCCTCGCAACAACACTCACGACAGGTGGCTGGCGGTGAGACGGGCAGTATTCGCTCGTCCTGTATCTCTAAAGCTATAAGAACACGAATCCGCACTCAGGTCTGTCTGTGTTTTCATTTCGCAACCTATGAATGCTCAGCATTGCGAGCATTGCGAGGCCCGCCCGGCACAATCTGGTTACCGCAGTCGACAGGCATCACAACCAGAGAGCCGCCGCCCACCTTCAGACATGGGGTCCTCGTATCAATACTACTGTGATTCTTTTTTTAATAATTTCCATTGTAAGCGGGCAAGCATACGGCTCATCTCGTGGGAAGTGCAACATGAGAGGTACAGCCAAGGTGCTGCCTACGCTGAGTACTCTCCAGCGCTCGTGTAGCAGTGGTCCCATTCTCCGGTGAAACCGTTAGTCGCCTCACGACACCCGCCGGACAGACGGCTTGTGCTGCTCCAGGCCGACACTTAGTAATAATAACAGCAATACTCGTAGTACAGAGTCATTATAATATGGAGTTCAGAGCTGCCTAATTACAACGCGTTACGGTTAGTGTTGTAGTCGAAGGCGAAGTGAAAGGATGATTTATTTGTGAATCAAATTGAAATCGATCGGCGTTCTTCCCTAACTATTGAAGCGCAGCGGATTTAGCGCATCGTTAACGCTGCCGGAGATTGCGAGATCAAGACCATACTACACTTTGTGCCTTTACGATAAGGTGCAAGTCGCGTGCGTGTGCAAGTGTATGCACATTGCAAGGGCGACGCGAAGGGACTGCTCACTACATTTGAGTTGAGATTTATCGCTTTGCATCCCTCCTCGGTGCAATATGAAACAAAAAATGGAAACTACAGAAGACCAAAAGACAACTCATTCTGATTAAATTTATTAACACCGCCGTTACTACGAGTATTTATGAATCTTTATATCAGTGTAGTTTAATGATTGTACTCCACTTCAATTGAGCCATATTCATATTCTGATTTATTTATAGGTAAATGTTGCAAGCATTGTTTTTTTCCCAAATTCCTATATAATTTGAAAGAAGATATAAAAATAGCAAGATTGTCTATGTGTGATCATATAATGCAGTTTAGTAATGAATTAATATTGAAAACAGGTGATTGTTCCGTGCGTGTGCTAGTTTGTGTCCGGCTAGTTGCGGCGTCTATTGATACATCAGCGCCGCACGCACCCCACGCGCTCTGCTCTTGCTTATTGTTCACATTCAGATCGTATTTATCGCTCGGTATAATATGCATTATCTGAAGACATTATAACTTTACTATTAAAAACGTTATTATAATATTTTTTTAGTTGTACCATATTTAAAAAAGGAATGAAACACGCGTACAGGTGGAGTCCATTAGTTTAATACGTTCGATCATCTTATTATCAATATCCCGAGCAGGGTTGCATTTATGGCATCGTCGGTCTTAAAATTCTTCAAAAACTCGTTTTGGTATTATTAACTCAAAATAAAATACGCTTAACTCTAAGATATCAGAAGTGTAAGTGCACCGAGCATCAACACACGAGCACTGAGGCGATATTACAGTTTAGTAATTGATCGCTTGTATGATGCATTAAGCGGCAGTAAAACGTATTTATAAGTACGTTGAAGGAAGGATAAAGGTGTGGAGGTGGCGGCGGCCGCGGCTAGCGCGTGTTGCTTCAGGTCGCGGGTAAACATCATTATAATACCGAATACATTTATCGAGATCACGATACGAAAACGCAGCAGAGAGCGATACACACGTACGGCACGGTGGGCCGGCCGGACTGCACCACCGACACTAGCAGTAGCAACGTGCCGCCTCGTCACCGCCTCCCAACCTCTTCGAGCCGCGGCTCCAAGGTCGCAACTGCATTAATTACATTATGACACCTGTCACCCCCCGCACCCCTCCCTCCGTCATAAACGACGTGCTAATTTTATAATACGCTTATTATCATTGATGTCATTATTTTTTAATTAATTTTATATCAGAAATTATAATACGTAGCCTAATCATATATACATACTAGCTGTGCCCGCGACTCCGTCCGCGTGGAATAGTGACTTTGGGCAGCAGTTTTAGGACATATCTTTTGGTTTATAAGCACCGTCATTTGGGTATTTAGAAAAATCTAATTTAAAGTAATGCTTCTCTATACACGACATAGACGTAGCCATCGGGGATCAAAGCATACAGGTTGCTAGGATTGCTAACATGTGACAGAGCTACATAACCGTGTGACCGAGTTGACTGTGTGAAAAGCAGTTAACACTTATATCTACACCCACAACTTTTAGCGTTTGACCTTGGGCTTTATTTATTATCATCACGAAGCATAGGCTCGCTGGAAACGCGATCGGTAGTGAGTTGTGCTTCCTGTTATTTTAGTGTCTCCCGAAACCGGGCAAGCTTTTGCTGTCCGAACCCTCTGAGAGCTCAGACGGATTTCCCTATCAGTAAAGGTCTCAGACTCAAGCGATAGTGCATGAGCCTCGCAATCGGCAGAGAGACGTGCTTCTCGTTCTTCAAGTGTCTCCTGAGACCAGGTAATTGCTGTCCGAGCCCTCTGAAAGCTCAGACGGATTTCCCTATTAGTAAAGGTCTCAGACTCAAGCGATAGTGCATGCGCCTCGCGATCGGCAGTGAGACGTGTTTCTCGTTCTTCAAGTGTCTCCTAAAACCGGGCATTTGCTGTCCAAACCCTCTAAGGAGCTCAGGCGGGATTCCCTATCAGTGAAAGTCTCAGACTCACGCGATAGTGTATAAGATTCACGATCTANAAGCTCAGACGGATTTCCCTATTAGTAAAGGTCTCAGACTCAAGCGATAGTGCATGCGCCTCGCGATCGGCAGTGAGACGTGTTTCTCGTTCTTCAAGTGTCTCCTAAAACCGGGCATTTGCTGTCCAAACCCTCTAAGGAGCTCAGGCGGGATTCCCTATCAGTGAAAGTCTCAGACTCACGCGATAGTGTATAAGATTCACGATCTATGGACAAGCTTGCGTCACGCTGTTCCCTGTTCACCCTAATTCGAGTGGTCTTTTTTTGAGAACAATGTGAACTCAATCGAGATTCTCGCTGAGCCGAAGTTTCTCTAACACGAAACCTCGCCTGACGTTCCTGAGATGTAATGAGTATTGCCTCATGACCTGCTTCAGATTCCTGTGATCGAACTAATTTCATCCTTTTAGCATTGCTGCTGCACTGGGAGAGGTTGGATCTTTTTCGAGGCATTCTTACAATAAGTAGTACCTACTAACACAACGTTGTTTGGTAAACACGTACTTATCATAAAACTAAATTATAAATACTTACAGATTATTATACAGTTTAACTTTATTACAATTTTTTAATTATTAATAACTATGAAGCCGTGTCAACCTAATCTTTTAACTATAGAAAGCAAACGTGCCTCTGGGTTAATTTACTCGTCGAACCCTCGGCGCGGCATCGGCGCGCTTTGTATACCCGCGCGGCTGCACAGACGTAATCATTCCGATAGAGGCACCCGTCACGTGCGGACGTGCTCATCGACCACTCGATCGCCCGGCCTTTGTTCGCCCGGCTTTTGTTAGCCCGGCCATTGTTCGCGCGGCCTGTGTTCGTGGTACATCTGCCGACCAAGTGTTTTTCCAGGAAGTTTTTATTTGTTTTGTTTCCTTTTGTTATTTCTGTGTTCGTGGTACATCTGCCGACAAACTGTTTTCTTGGAAGTGTTTAATTGTTTTGTTTCTTTTCGTTATTTCTGTTTTATTATGTTTTTTCTTTGTCCTGTAGTAATCGCGCCGCATCGCCACCTGTGTTCAATAGAACCGCTCAGTTCCGAGAAGTTGGGGCCTTCAAGGCCGATCACACCGCGAGCCCTCTCGTGGACTCCGCCGAGCTCGCTGCTCCTGCGTCGCCTGTACCTGCGTGCATATAAGTTTCCACACGTATACGCTCCAGGAGGAGCGCGAACTCCGTGCCGTTATACGTGGCATCCCTAAAGAGTTGGATGCCGAGCTCGTCAAGGCCGACCTTCTCGAACAAGGCCTACCGGTTAACTCCGTACACCGCATGCACGCAGGCCGCGGAAGGGAGCCATATAATATGGTTCTCGTCACCCTCCAGCCTATCCCCGAGGGTAAGCAAATATTCAACATCCGAACGGTCTGTAGCCTTTCCGGAATCGCAGTCGAAACCCCACACAAGAAAGGCACACCTAGCCAGTGCCATAACTGCCAATTATACGGGCATTCTTCCCGTAACTGTCACTCGCGCCCCCGATGCGTCAAGTGCTTAGGCGATCACGCCACGGCCCTATGCATTCGCGATCAAAAAACCGCGACGGAACCGCCTAGCTGCGTCCTGTGTCGAACACAGGGTCACCCCGCAAATTACCGCGGATGCCCCCGAGCCCCTAAAATAAATCGCCGCGTCGCCCGCCAAAACCGCCTCCGAGCTTCCGGCCCAGACATCAAAGCCTCGGCACCCTCTGTGTCGCAGGCTAAGCCAGCGTTCGTTCCGGCGNCGGCGTTTGTGATGCTGAAAAAATGTGTTGGTGATTGCGAGGCTGTTTCCGACGCAGAACTCCAGGAATCGTTCACCTCTATCGTTACGCGTTCCGAGTCCATAGTGCCCCACAGTTTTCCGCAGATGATCGTCTCTGCTAGTGTCGCCAATTTTCGCATTCCAGTCACCCTGCACGAAAAGCATTTCACGGCGTGGTAAAGCATTAATGCAGTCTTCCAGTGTTCCATAAAAACTGTCGATTTCTTCTTCTGAAGACTGAGCCGTTGGTGCATATACTTGGACAATATTTATATGTAGCGGATTTCCTCTAAGTTTAATAGTCATAATACGATCACTGATAGCGTTGTATCCAAGGACCGCATATTTAAACGTCTGTGAAACTATGATGGCCACCCCGTTCTGGCTTTTACTTTCGTGACCTGAGAAGTAGAATGTATTTCCTTCCGCCATTGTGAAATGTCCTGAGCCCTTGACATGTGTTTCTGACAGTCCAAGTATAGTCAACCGACGAGTGATCATCTCCTTTTCGACGATTTCCAGTTTTCCCTCCTGTACTAGACCTCTTACATTCCATGCTCCAATTCGGTGTGGATGTCGGGTCGGAAGCTTTCTCTTATGGTCATCAGTAGCATTTGTAGTCGTCCGGGCCTGATGCCGAGCCCGTACGGTGCCTTCGGTAGCCAATTTCACACGCGATGACCCGGGTATCACCGAGCGCCGATTGTCAGTCGGATCATCCGACCTCGCATATTCATTTACTGTACTCATCATTTAAGGTCGGGACATTCTCTAGGGAGATAGTCGTAGTGGTTTCCCCTTGCCTTCTACGCCAGGTTTTTTTGAAGATTTTTAGTTCTTCTAGGCCCCTGTAGCCTCTCCAAAGTGAGTTTCCCCAGTTTGGAGGTCGGGTTATCAGAATCCGCCGCCCGAAACTCGGCGTTGTCAAGCTCGTTTTGCACCACCCGGAGGACACGTGCAGGGTATTGAAGGTATTTCCTGCGGACGCGAGCGACTCCATCCTCCATTAAGTACATGTATTTTCTACATGGATACCATGTTTCAAGTCAATCGGATGCATGGTTTAGTAGTTATAACGGAACATCCGGAAAAACCACTGTAGATTTATATAGTTATATTAGTAGGTCAGATCACACTGCAGATGTGAGATAGAGTAGAGATTGTGGATATTCTTAAACTGGTCGGCTTGTTTATTTTAACTGACATGGCTTGAGATCACTTGTTTCTCTTTTATCTAAACATTGATATTATTTTATTGGTTGTGGAAAAGTTAAAGGCGCTTAAAATTTGCAAGTTTGATTTTTACTACACAAAGCTCTTTGTGTAGTAATTGTGTGTGCTCTGATTGTACGTAGAAAAATATTAGGATCTGAATTCCGGTACAATCAGCGGATACAAATAGACAGGATGTCAGGAAGAAATCAATATCCCTACATAAAAATAGACTAGTCTCTATGATATTGTGGATAAAATAATGTTCATTTAATTTTCTTTCTTTTTCACAGGATTCCTCAACCCTAGATCCGATGACTACCCTCGGTCGCCAGCCAACTATGGTCTCATGGACCAAATTGCCGCCTTGCACTGGATCAAGGAAAACGTGGCGGTTTTTGGTGGAGATCCTACTAACGTCACTCTAATGGGACACGGTACCGGGGCTGCCTGCGTCCATTTCCTGCTCACTTCTTTAGCTGTGCCTGAAGGCGAGTTTCATGAATTTTTTAATGATTTTAACTTTAAGATTCCGGGGCTCGGAATACTGCGGATAGGGAGGAATAAATTCTCATAGATGTGGCCTTGTACTAGTCTCAATTTTACAATACCGCTTCATTTCGGCATCAATCATAGTTGTGGATAATAAATTAAATCGCACCTTCGGCCAAATATACTCCATATTATTTCAAACCTTTTATTCTTCACCTTCATTTTATTCATCACCTTCAATACCTTGGACATCTTTTTCAGCTACTGTCTGTTTTGCAGATGTCCAACACGAGATTTAATTAATTTCAATTTTAATTTAATCATATTGGTCGTCTGACCCTACTACATCTTAATTTATTCAGGGGCAATTTTAATTCCCAACAGTAAACATAAAAATTTGACGTTAAATTTGAAAATGGCTGATTGGTGAATCTTTATTTCTATAATAGAAGGTCTAGAGTTTAAAAATACACTCAAACAAATTTAAACGCATATGTTGTTAATAAAGCCACATTAGTAGGATGTGCAATGTTTTCCATCTTGTTGTACAACACGTCACCGCATGTTTCGAAAGTCTCACACATAACAACTTTATCGCTCCAACTCACACTAAGGCTTGTCGTTTTATGGATAGGACGATGTTTGCGCCTAACCCGTAACATAGTAGACAAACGTTTGGTAGCGAGCCAAAAGGACTTATCGCGGAACCCGCATCTTTTAATAAAACGAAGCCGGTTCGAAAATGTGTCCGTGGTTTCTTAATACTCTTCTATAGATAAAGGTCGAAAATGCTTTTCGAAAAAAGAAATAATATCAATAGATTTTTTTTGGA
Source organism: Bombyx mandarina (assembly GCF_003987935.1). Next base: position 344,100 of record NW_021011556.1, on the reverse strand, counting down.
ACGAAGTTCCTTATGGGACGATGCGAAGGGGTACCCTAACTGGGACGTCCGTAACGTAAGATTTTTATTATCTATGTATAGCCTTAGTATGATGGCTATACAGTGTCTAAAGTATAGTCTACGTGATGACGGTTTTTATTATTGACCTTTTAGCATGTTTGAGATTCGATATCCCCATTTCAGCCGAAATCGAAATCGTGCCGCATGCCTTCAGGGCTATCTCAACCATTAACGACCTCATGACCGTTTGTTCTAGCACATCACAAACATGATCCTCAATAAACTTTGTCGACCTTTAGATATTAGCTTTCAGTTCTGTTTATGTTTACTTTAAACACAAAAGTAACAACATTTAATATTGCTCGCAGGCGTTTTTGGTATCAGTTTGTTTCGATACTATGGAGTCGGCTTATTTTTGTTGTATAAGCCAGAGTTTCGTAGTTACGAGAGATTTTTCAATAAGCTAGTGGTCGTCCAGTGATCGAAATTCGACCGTAATTAATTTAAATTATAAGTTTGAGCATTATTATAGTTCTATTGTCGCATTTTTGGAGTTTACTCCTTAAGAATCGATTTACATATATAGGCCCGGGGTATGAAAATTATGGGGACCAAAATCGTACTAGAGAGTATAGCATGTCACACGAAATGCGTTATGCGCCTGATTGGCCATGGTGATGCGTGCGCGCGCCAATCAGGAGCCAACGCGCGGCCGCGTTATCGCAGGTGACGCCGGGCTGCTGCGCCGGCAGTCCGCCACAAAGCCTCGTACTGATCGCGCGTTTCTCTCATTATTGTATTTTCATATATTTGTTAGTCGTTTGTTTTGTGTCTCGTTAATTTGTTAATAATCTGTAGTGTATCGTGTTGTCGTAATATAGAACTATTTCTCGTATTGTTTCGTTTAATTTACCGACATCGTTTTGCTTGTGGCCGGACGCCGTTCGGGTTCGATTCCTGAACGTATCAACTGTTAGTGGGTTGATACCCGAATATAACCCGCTACAAATCATTTATTAATAAAGCTTATTAAATATAAACAATTCCTTCTATCAGTGAATGGACAACTTATATATTAATTGTAAAAGTGAATTATATAGACTTACTTAATTACCGCATCCACGTGTTCCGCAACTCCCGGATCATTCTCACTAGAATACGTAACTTCCATATTTTACTGTATTCAACTGACACAAATTTATATTTATATCCAGTAAACTCCAGTCGTGCGTCGGAGCGGACACACACACTTTTTTATTATAATCATTGTTCTATTATCAGAGATTTCGCCAAGGCTATACTATAGACAAACAATATTAATATATTCTCAATTTGACCACAGACTGATAAACAATACACCAAAGAGTATAAATACATGTGTGTGTGTCAAATACATGGTAGTGTGTGTATTGTTTTTTATTGATTTAATGTATTGTTAATATTGCTTGTATTGCTTATTCTTATTAATGTGTAAAGAAACAAAATCATTATTACATTACATTGTGTATTATGGAAACGTATATATGTATGCTACTTGTGTGTATGTGTATGTATATATATTTAAATCGATAGGCACACCGCGTGTAATTCGTGTCCAAATGATTCTTGTCCACCTGATGGTTGTCTGGAAGAAATCGTTCTTAGCGATAAGACCACCCATTGTACTTTTTTTGTATTTAAAGTTTCGCATTGTTCTTTTTTTTGGTTTACAATAAAGAATACACTCTCTTATTTATACATAATTTAAAAAAGACAGCATTTTGCACTACTCTATATTATTTTTAACGGTAGGCAGCGCCTTGGCTCTGTCCCAGGTATTGCTAAAGTCCATGGGCGACGGTAACCACTCACCATCAGGTGGCCCGTACACTCGTCTGCCTACACGGACCATAAAAAAAACCATCAATTGTACTTTTTTTGTATTCAATGTTTCGCATTGTTTTTCTTTTGGTGTACAATAAAGAATACACTCTTTCTATTTATACATAATTTAGAAAAAATCCAGCATTCTTTATAAATGTGGAAAATTTCATACTTCTCCGTCTGCGCAATTTCTGTAAAAAGGTGTACAAAGTTTTAGCTCAGCGTATTAATGTACAGATAACGATAAAAGTAGAAAAATTGATTTAACTTTTTGTGAACTTTGGTAATCTCTAACTTACGAACTGTACTGAAATGATTACATTGGTTATATATTAATTTTTATGACGATTAAGTGCCCAAAGTCTGCCACTTAGACCTTTTCACGGTTCAACTATATCCATCACATTTACACTCACAGAATAGTCGCTTTCAATCCAATTTAATCTGTCTGCATTTTTCTCGTCTTTTAATTCTTTTAAACTATCATTAATGAGAATTTGAATTGATCATTGAAACCAAACTTTAAAGAAAACCTTTTAGACATCATTGACCTTTGTCAATAATTCGTTTGTTTTGATAAGTCTAGGTAGCGTTCAGATTTTATGGGTCATTGAAAGTTGGGCTGTTGTTATTTTAACTGGCCTGTTAATCTTTATTTACGTAAACTTGTAACGTTTGTTGGATCAACATAAAAAATACTTGTTACTGAAAAGCTACTTGTTGTGACACAATTTTATGAAAAACTAACTGACCCGGCAGACTTCGTAGTGTCTCAATCGATAAATAAAAGACCTAAACTTTTGTATAAAATAAACTTAAAACAAACAAAAGGAATCCGTCCGACGGAAGACAAATTAAAGGAAAAACAAAATTGTTATTTTTATTTAATTCCAAGCATTTTCATATTTATCTACCTTTTAAACCTTCTCTGGACTTCCACAAATAAAATTCAAGATCAAAATTAGCCAAATCGGTCCAGCCCTTCTCGAGTTTTAGCGAGACTAACGAACAGCAATTAATTTTTATATATACCTATAGTATATATAGATTGTGTATAGATAGTGTTGAGAATTTATGTTCTAATATATAAACTAGCGCTAATTGTGACTCTGTATCAATTCAGTAGTGCGGACGTGCCGATCCGTTGGTCGCTTGCGATTTGCGTCTCGGAGTCCATTTTGTGCGCTAAAGTTTTGTAACCGCGACCCCACCCTTTACCAACTGCCTTTTTCAAGGCAAAACCAATCGCTACGATCAGGCTTCCTGTGGCACTCACAGGCTAGCGATTTCCTAACCCTTCCCAAAAACAACAGTCTTTTTCAAGACTAGACCCCCGCTCGCGATTCTGCCTGCTGTAGCACTATACAGCCCGAGCGGGTTCCTTTCCTTTTCCCCGCCGATTGCCGTTTTCACGGCATAGGCATTCCCCCCCCCTGCTCCTTGCTGTCCTGCAGCACAGGGGGGTTACAAATCCTATCCGGGGCCTCGCCTTTCGGCGAGTTCAACAAAAGTCCCGGGGCCGCCCCCCCCGGGCAAGAAGACCGAAGCAAGCATGGAAGACAATAGTGAAAGTGTTAGTGTCAGTGACAGTGATTTTGTCGGGTTCCTCCGGGAAAGGTACCCGACAATTAGGGCCGAGTATCTTAGGTATAGGGCCTCTCGTGGCAATCCCTCCCCCCCCGCGTCCGTCGCCGCGTTTCTCAACCGTGCCTCGGAGGCACGCCGCGCGCCCCCCGCCGCCGCGTTAATATAATAAATTTGTAATTTTGCAAAATAGTAAATTTGAAATTAAAAACGAAAATAGCCAGCTAGCGCACGCTTCACACTAAGATATTATTTTTGGATGACAGTTTTTGCTATTCATCGACACCGTCTATCTTGGTTTTCAATAGCTATTCCTTCACACCCTATAGAACACGTAAATTCAAAGAAATATCACTTGAATTACTTAGCGCGTAACTTGAAAGTTCAAACATCAATTTTCAGCAACGGTTAAACATCTCGGCAACTTTCCGATGAGGCCGTTAAGGCAGGCACACGTCGATAACTTAATTATAACTTAGAGTTAACTTAAAGTCAAGTTCGGTCCCAAGATAATTTTACTTGGTAAACTGTCATCAGGTACGGTAGAAGGTAATTTTACATTTTAGTATGATGCTGATAATTTGATGGCTTTGATGGCTCATTTTTTTCAATTCTTTCAAACAGAATAAACTAGGTGGCCCGGCAAACGTTGTTTTGCCATATAAATTATTTCTAGGAAAGATAAATAACATAGATACCGACTGCAGTGCCATCTGCCGGGCTGATTTGTGAATCTAAGCCACCAGGGTGCCACCCAAACGCATAAAAAAAAAACATTCAAATCGGTCCAGCCGTTTAGGAGGAGTTCAGTGATAAACACACGCACAGAAGAAATATATATATCTATAACGATAAGTATGAAGTAGGTACTAGTTTTGACGCGTCTATGAGCACAGACAAATTGTTTTGACCGCTCTATAATTTTCTTTTGCCATTAACGCACGCAATAAACAATTCGGGTTTACCAGAGGTCGCTCTACAACTGATGCAGGTGCTTATCTAGTTAAATATATTTTTAAATCTTGGGAGGAATCGCATTCTTGTCTTGGAATTTTCTGTGACTTATCCAAAGCATTTGACTGTGTTGAACATGAAACATTGGTGAGGAAACTACATCACTATGGTATTAGGGATGGTGCATTGGAACTTATTACTTCCTATTTATCAGGACGGATACAAACAGTAGATGTGAAAGATAATAGATCTTCAGGCACCTTGTTGAAAATGGGTGTACCTCAGGGTTCCATTTTGGGTCCTTTTTTATTTCTAATATATATAAACGATTTACCTAGTTTTATTGAGTCCCGACACGAGGTCGTATTATTCGCAGATGATACATCTTTATTATTTAAAATTAAACGACAATTACAAGTCTATGACGAAGTGAATGATGCGATTTCGTGTGTGGTTCATTGGTTCCGTATCAATAACCTATTATTGAATAGTAAGAAAACTAAATGTATTAAATTTACTTTAAAATGTATTAAACCATCTTTAAATGTGAGACAAGTGGATAGTGATGTAATTGTTTCTGAGGAATCATTGGAGCTTGTTGAGTCAACCGTATTTCTTGGTATAACAGTGGACTCCAAACTGCAGTGTGGACCTCATATTCATAAATTGGCGAGTAAGCTCAGCTCTGCAGTATACGCAGTAAAAAAAATTAGAATGTTAACAAACGCGGACACGGCTCGTTTAATTTACTTTAGTTACTTCCACAGTGTCATGTCCTATGGCATTTTGTTATGGGGCACATACATAGGTTTAAGAAAACTATTAAAGAACATCTGTGCAATAAAGCTTACTATAAAGTCAATGATTATCTAGAAGATTGCACAAAGTGGGAATGAGTTGCTCGCTCCAGGCATTTCAATATTGTAGTAATTGTTACGTTATAATATTCAGTGTAAAAAATTCATATTTAAAAAAAATCTAATATTAAAAAATAAATAAATAATATTTTAATTGTAAAAAAAAAAGACATGCCCGCTGAGTTTCTTGCCAATTCTTCTCAGGACGGAGGCTAGTTCTTGTGAATTGGCGGTAGTTCTTTTGACGTTCAACAAGTATGTACTTTCATTTATGTTGAATAAAAATTTTTTGATTTGATTTGATTTGAATGTATGGTAGGATATTACTGATTAGCATAGATCTTCCCGTTCCATTGAATAACAGATCGCAAGATTCTCTGCATATCGAAGACACAACAATAGATTTAGTTTTAAGCTTATATTGTCATTGGGAATCCACAGCATGACCATATATCATAATGAAATAGTAATGATTTATCGAATTCACACACATATGCAAACCAAGGCCTTAGGATCACCAGTAACCCTTCCTACCTAAAAATGAAACACATATATAAATTTGAAGTAATTAAACATTAAGTAAAACTATCAACAATAGGTCAGTCTACAATAAAAATATAAACCGAATCCTTTCACACGAGCATAAAAAAGGTACCGGCGCCAAACCGATTATAGAAACCGATAAATCTTAAGGATTTTTGAACAACAAACTTCAACGTTCGAAGCATTTATCGATTTTTACAGTCCGTTCATGCATGAAAACAAACACCGCTCAGTACGCCACAAGAAGTCATCAGCATTTCGCTGAAGCTGAAAATTTTGCAGGGAAATTCATGTGTGACCCTGTTTGCATATGCATACGCTGTTGAACAAAATCACGAAAAATGCTTGCAATCTTCAGAGGTTTTCCAAAAGGAAAATGTTTTTTAAACATTCCGGTGAAGCAAGTGTTCTATGTAATACTCAGAAAACTGATTGGTTTTGCAAAGCTATTCTTCTACCGAACAACTTTTTAACTTAAGAACAGTTATTTATTTGTAGTAAAATACACTATAGCTATCAACTTAAAGTGTACTAGGCTGTTTGATCTGACTTAGGATTTAAGATATTACATAAAAGCAACTTGTAACTGAGATTAATAGTAGTACTCTTGTAACTTTTTTTTATTGCTTAGATGGGTGGACGAGCTCACAGCCCACCTGGTGCTAAGTGGTTACTGGAGCCCAAAGACATTTACAACGTAAATGTGCCACCCACCTTGAGATATAAATTGTAAGGTCTCAGTATAGTTACAACGGCTGCCCCGCCCTTCAAGCCGAAACGCATTACTGCTTCACGGCAGAAATAGGCGCGGTGGTGGTACTTACCCGTGAGGACTCACATGAGGTCCTACTAATTCACAAATCGTTCGCAAAACTTTTTCGAAAATATCCTTAATGCTTCTTTTTGCTTGCTCTATGATTCTACAAAAGCTCAGAAATATAAAATTTGTTTTTGTAGTTTTAATGAGCACAATACATTTTTGTTGAATATGTTATTGATTTTTGTTGTGTGTACAATTTCCAATTCAAAAACTATAAATCAGTTTTAAAATAAACATAAAAAATTCTGTACACAAAGTTTTACCAAAATCGGTAAACGGTTTTTGCCTGAAACTTGAATGAACAAACAAAAAATAAAACAGGCGTCAGCTTCATCTAAGCATCTTAATGCTGTGATGTTTTTCATGACATACTTGAATTGCAATAACTGCTTTATAGACACGCTACGCGCTATAGGCTATGACATTTTACTGGTAGTAGGACCTCTTGGGAGTCCACGCGTGTAAGTACCACCACTCTGCCTGTTTCTGCCGTGAAGCAGTAATGCGTTGCGGTTTGAAGGGTGGGGCAGCCGTTGTAACTATACTTGAGACCTTAGAATTTATATCTCAAGGTGGGCGGCGCATTTACGTTGTAGATCTCTATGGGCTCCAGTAACCATTTAACACCAGCTGGGCTGTGAGCTCGTCCACCCATCTAAGCAATAAAAAAAATAAAAAAAACATGTTCTTCTTCAAACGAGGCTTGTGAAGAGTATTAAGCTACATAGATCGTATCTTAAATATGCCCAATTATGTCACTACTTAAACGTAGAAAACTAGCCAAAACGATACACTCCAACGCCCGTAACTGTAAACCATTTACACAATGCCACCAGGAAATTCATAGCAGCATTACAAAGGAAGTAATTTCGAGTTACGAGAGCCACGCTAGGCCCGAGCCGAATACCTGATGAAGGGCCCCGTACAAAACAATTTAGGGGCCAGCGGAACCAACAACTTTGGAAGCGGCTAGCTTTGTTTTTCCGTGTTAGTTGAAATGGCCTTTAAAAGTTTAGCTCGGAGAAGTTTCGCACGTGTAATGTGGGGATATTGTTCCGGATAAAGTCTATACGTAATTGCTAAGGAAATGTTTGCATGTTTTTTTCGTATGTGCATATTGAATGTTAATTAATTTTGAAGACAACAAAAACTTTAATTGGACCTTTGAATGAATGTCGCCCGCTGACTTAAGACAAGAGATTGAATTTTGAATTACATTTGAAACATTTGCTACTAAAATAACGCATAAATTCAAAATATTGCTTTGTGCGGGATTAGAAAAAGCTAATCCTTGCAGACTCTGCAGATTTTTTTACTTTTGACCCTTGAAATATGTTCATAAGAGCTTACATAATTTATGAAATAGAAGACGACTGGCTTTAAGCCAATCGCATATCTAAAAGCTTATGTATTTTTAAATACACTTTTCATTTACGGAAATAATAAAAAATTCAGTGAATCCAACTTCTATGTGTAAATATTAGTATTAACAAAGCACGATACATATGTGATGCATTCACCCGACTGGGTTCATATGATACTTCAATATCCGAAACATAAAACACGGCACTTCGACTGAAGCGGTAATGGTGCGGACGCAAAGTTAAAACTGCAGGTACGGCCGGCTAAAACGATGAGTGCCGTAAAACGGCTCTGCTAACATACAGTAAAAGTTTGTTGTGCACCAAAACATTGCATTAAATATTGTATACGCGTCAAGAAATAAAAAACACGTGTAGCACTCGGCGACTGCTGCGGTAAAGCTATTGCATAGCATTTTTTATCAACTTATGCAATTGTAATTAGACAATAATAATTTAATATTAAAACAATAATAAAATAAGACCATGCTATATTTATAAATATTAACAAAAGCAAAACATCAACTGTCCCTTTCATACTCATAAGCTAGACCGCGCGAAAGAGAGATGGGCAGACTTTTCATGATGGGCATCACTGCATGCGACGTCACGCCGCGCGCTTATTCACAAACACTACACAAGCGCAACGTGTGAATGTGTTGAACGCGAGCTACATGGTAGGCAGAGTGGGGGTGTTAGGTTTTATTTTCGTTACGGAATTTCTTGATTCGGTCGCCGCGCTCAAAGCATGCGATAAAAGCTATGCAATAGTTTAAAAACGTTTATCATTTATAATCTTTAAAACTCTTTAGTTTTAAAAAATATTTTTATTAGACGCAATTACTCACCTGTCTGTCATTGAATGAAACGAGAATTCAGTTTTGTATAGTTTAATAATGCTGTTTAAAATATTAATTTTAAAAGAAATTGTGGGCTTTAAATTTCTTTCTTATTATATCACTGAAAACGCAATTAAGTATTTTATTGTTTATTCATTGTGAAGTATTCCATATCATTATATGCGTAGTTTAATATAATGTAGATTCTGATTCAAACGTACACTAGACGATATTAATTCACTGTGTGCGAAATACATAAAATACAGGATGGATTCGATTAAATTATAAAAACATCAATGATGGATGTTCACGCGTCAATAACAATTAAATTTTATATAATTTTAACACCACTGACGAATTAAATTGTAAGTTTTTGATTTATAATTCTGTAGAGACTGATAAATTAAACAAGCAACAGTTATTAATGTATATATTTTTTTATAACGTAATGCTACCCAATCCTAGCTTAACAAAAGAATACGTATCTTATGTATTTATCTTGCAAATAACTTCCATACTATTCAATTTAATTATATCAACGGCCGTCTGGTGTAGTGGTAAGTGACATGGTCACTACACAAGGAGGTCGTGGGTTCGAATCCCGCCAAGGGAAGATATTTGTATGATAAATATAAATGTCTTTTCCAGGGTTATGGATGTATATTAAATATATGTATGTGTATATTAAAAAAATCTTACATTTCCGTTATCTGGTACCTGTAACACAAGTTCTTTACGAACTTATCACGGGACCAGTTAACGTGGCGTGATTGTTAGTAAATATTTATTTATTTATTTATTATCCGAACTTTCAGCAAACAATGCAATCACAGGTTTATTATCTTGAAATAATTCAATTCAAAATGAGTCATTCACTACGCAAAATAAAGCAGTATTTACATTGTTATGAGAGAGCCCTTTTTTTTTTTTTTGTCAGGAGGNAAAAAAAAAAAAAAAAAAAAAAAAAAAAAAAAAAAAAAAAAAAAAAAAAGACGAAGTGTGCTTTTGAGCAACACGACAAGCCGTTGAAAATGGTAATGGGTTATTGAACACCTGCGCACTTTGAGCCTGAGGGTGATTTGAGGAAACTTAAAAACAAGTAAATTTAGTGTTTATCTTCTTCGACACAAGCTTTTCACTCAAGGCAGGCATGGGATTCATTCGAGTGGCTGTGGCTCGCTGCTATTCAAAGGGCTATTGATTGTATTAATAACAAAGAGAACTTGCCTTATAGTAAAATAATACCGTACTGCATTAAATATAATTATTACGCTATAAACTTCACAAAGCTTTTTATATTACGTTAAATATGTAATAAAAATGAGACTCTCATCCATTTACTTTTTCGTTTTTATTCCATCAGTCTCAAAATATATATTATGTACATACATCTTGTTTTAATACAATACATAGAATTCATTCTTCATTATTTTTTTATTATTTTTATTGCTTAGATGTGTGGACGAACTCACAGCCCACCTGGTGTTAAGTGGTTACTGGAGCCCATAGACATCTACAACGTAAATGCGCCACACACCTTGAGATATAAGTTGTAAGGTCTCAGTATAGTTACAACGGCTGCCCCACCGTTCAAACCGAAACGCATTACTGCTTCACGGCAGAAATAGGCGGGGCGGTGGTGCCTACCCGTACGGACTCACAAGTGGTCCTACCGCCAGTACCAGTGCCATCTTATCGTTTCTTGTTCGTAGAAAACATTGTAAAACCTGCGCCTGTCAACTTCAGTCTAATCAAAATCAAAAACTCATAAGAAAAATCTCAATTAAAAAAAATTAATAGCACAACATCTCTGATACTCAAATAGCTCACTAAATACTCGATACATTTAAACGATATCTGGCGATATGTTTAAACACTTTTAAACAACTCATGAGTTTTTCAAATGTTCAACAAGATTACGTTAAAACAAAATTTGATCTTTCTCTCGAGTTTATGGTCTTGTTGAACTATAAGAATCAAGTTTATGACGACATATTATTAAATGGATAGACGACAATGTAAGGAGAGAAAATAAGTATTGTCTGGATTTAATTTTTTTTTTTTTTTTGCTTAGATGGCTGGACGAGCTCACAGCCCACTTGGTGTTAAGTGGTTACTGGAGCCCATAGACATTTACAACGCAAATGCGCCACCCACCTTGAAATTATCCTATTATTCGGATTCGTGGAAATTTTCGTGGTCACGGACGCCTAAGGATGTTTGTTAAACGTCAACATCTGACTGATGTACCGTCTAATATTATACATAATATAATCTATACTAATATATAAATCTACAGTGGTTTTTACGGATGTTCCGTTATAACTACTGAACCATGCATCCGATTGACTTGAAACTTGGTATCCATGTAGAAAATACATAATATACTTAATGGATAGGCTAATATTTATATGAGTGTTGGACTCCCTAATAATAATGACAATAAATAATAATGTTAATTTTAAAGTACGGTTAGTTAACCTCTAAAATCAGTTTTAATTCTAGTATGTCTACGAAGGACTTATTCTACAAAAATACAAAGTTACATTGCCTTTCATGTTGTGTATAAACACGAAAGAGGTAGGTATCTATTTTTAAAATTACTTTACACTTCATAATTATAGCTGAGAAAATATATTGGTACATGAAATAAAATGAAATTATTGTTACACGGTACCTTCACGATACCTAATGTCTTTGTACGTGCCCATTGCAGCTTGGTATAGATTAAGAAGGTGTCGCTTCTAAGGACTTAATATATCGACATTGTAAAAATTACCATGCTGTATATAAATTCACATTAAAATATACCTATATATTTTTATAGACATCATTTATAATCTGTAGTTCACGTTTGACATTGCTATTAATTCTATCTAATCCGTTTATGGGTGTAACAACGGAATATATATCATTGTCGGTTCGTAGCGGCAAGGAAAATTAAAAGGGCCCGGGTTCGGCGTTATTACGACCCTCGCGCCTTCTGTCCCTGCTATTAATCTTTATTAGTTCGCTCTTTTGTCGGGTACATCGAGATTGCTGTCGAATATTTTGTGTTAGCTTACAGTAAACCGTATATTTGAATAAGGGTGACAAAGAATCGTGACTTTAACATAATTGTAATGTTCAGACGGATGTTATATGAAATGTCGTCGAGGTCTAAAGATAAGACGTCTGGTGCATTCGTGTTGAGCGATGCACCGGTGTTCGAATCCGAGGCAGATACCAATTTTTCTGATGAAATACGTACACAACTGACTTCCACGGTGAAGGAATAACATCGTGTAATAAAAATGAAACCCGCAAATTTTAGTTTGCGTAATTACTGGTGGCAGAGGACCTCTTGTGAGTCCGCGCGGGTAGGTACCACCACCATGCCTATATCTGCCGTCAAGCAGTAATGCGTTTCGGTTTGAAGGACGTGGCAGCCGTTGTAACTATACTTGAGATCTTAGAACTTATGTCTCAAGGTGGGTGGCGCATTTACGTCGTAGATGTCTATGGGCTCCAGTAACCACTTAACACCAGGTGGAGCTGTGAGCTCGTCCACCCATCTAACTATTAGTAAAAATATGAAATGCCTTAGCGGTCTTAGTGCATATAACAGAAGTTCATAAGTGAACCTCGGAATGGGGTTGCTTAAATATCCAACCTTCCACGGGACTCGGTATTCGTTTATAAAAGATTCCTAGGTACGCTCGCGGCCTTTGAGCAGACAATTTTGGAAGTAGGTAAAAATACTAGCCTAATTTATTTTCGTGCCAACGTTGTTTTCCTCTGTTTTTCTTTTCTAATTTACCCATAAAACGTCGCCCTTTCAGACCTCTCGGTTGAATTGGATTGCGTTTGAATTTATAATGTCTTCGTTAATGACATACAATTCGTGTTGTCACTAATAAACAGATAATTTTTATAAAAATGTAAACGTAGAAATTTCACGTGTTTATTTTGCTGGTGTAGCCTTTTTAAAATAACTAGTGGTTGCCAAGTAGTCGAAATTCGACTATAATTATTGATTTAAATTATAGCTTTGAGCATTATTATAGTTCTATTGTCAAGGACTATACTTCTATAATCACAGATTTCGCCAAGGCTATTATAGATAAATAATATTAATCTATTCTCAATTTGACCACAGAGTTCGTAAACAAAAGAGTATATGCGTGTGTGTGTGTGTGTGTCAAATACATGGTAGTGTGTGTCATGTTTTTTTTTAATATATAATTTAAAATATTTTAGCATTTGCATTCTATAGAAAATTCCATAATCCTCCGTCCGCGCAATTTTTGTAAAAAAGGCTACAAAATGTTTGCTTCATGTATTAATATATAGCTTACCGGAGCTCATGGGCATCACAATGTCAACGCCGCCACACACCCCGAGATTTGAGGTCGAAGTCTCAATTATATTGAATAACGGACGTCTCACTCTTCGAACTGGAACGCACGACTTAAGACTCCCGGCAGAAAAGAGCAGGACGGTGGTACCTACCCGTATGGTCTTACAACGCACATAGTAAAATAATATATTTATATGGACCATCATTTAGTAGTCAATTAAAAATAAAGTAAGCTTACGAAAAAAATTACAAAGATATACTCGTAGTAATAGCGACCGTATTCAAACATAGGTATACTTGAGCTATTTCGTCTTTTCAGTATTCTCCAAAGGACAATGCGAGACTGGACAGTACCGTTTCCTGGCGAAATCGGGTGGTTACTCTTGGGTCCAAACTCAAGCCACCGTGATCACCGACAAGCAGCAGAAACCTATCAGCGTCGTCTGTGTCAACTACATCATAAGGTAGGCCTAGGCTTAAGTTGTTTTAGACTTATTGATAAAATTGTGTTTTTCTTCAGTAATGCACTGTTATTTAAAGATTCATGAAGAGAATTGTGTAAAGTAAATGTAAGGTAAGTAAACTCCATTTTATTAACTTTATCCATTGATTTTATTAAATTCGGTCTACTGCCATAATAAATAATTATGAGCGTTCGTGTGAATATTTACATGCAATATTCGTCTAAGTTACATCGTGAAGCCTCTTCATAACGCACCCACTTGCCTCGCATCACACCCTTAATGACTTAAACATAGTGCTTCTTTCGGCTTAATTCCGTTAATTAATATTAGGCGTGTCAAGTGAGCCTCGTGTGTTACTCTTTCAAGCTTACTATTGTAAATTAGGGGAGGCGTATGTCCAGCAGTGGCCGACTGTGGACTGATATCAAGCAAGTAACAAAATTCTTGTTTCTAACTATATTTTATCGGACTAAAAAGGATTTAAATTTAACAAAACAAATAGAGTAAAAGATTAGTGGATTAGTTTTTTTTTTTTAATTCAACAGTTCTTTGTGCTGCTCGAACTGAGGTGGTTCAGCATTAACATCATTATTGACTTCCTGATGTCCCCCCTAGTATCACGATCACGTACTTCCAAGTAACCGTCTCGGCTATTAAACTATCGTAACTGTAGAAGAATATTGAAAACCGGCCCCTGCGCCCATTTCCACAAGGCCTATTGTCGCTCGGTTATCGCTAATTTTAGTCACTAAATATTATTTGTAATAGCTTACCTTGTAATAATGATCTACACCTGCGTGTTCTACGTTTTATCACACAGACAGTCACCTTGGCAAGCGGTTAAACCGCCAGTATTGTTTGCCAAAACCTTTTATCCACGCTTTTTCTTGCTGTACGATATCTATGTAAATATATTTAGAGTCCATAATGTACACACCATTACTCATCTTATTTAGTTTGAGCAACACGTTTCTTACGATTATTTTCATAAGCATTTAACACTAAATTTGCAACTTTTGAAATCCAGTTTTCCTTTTGTCTCAAAATACCACACAAACTAGAGACCGCTTGATTAACTGAAGGATTATCCATATTTTCATATGTGTATACACAAACCTGGTTAAGTGAGAACTGGATAAGTGAGAAAACTCTTTAAGTGAGAGTAATAGCCAGGACCCGTCATTTTAAGCTCCTAAAACCTCTATTAGAGAGAAACAGAAACCTCTGTAAGAGAGAGTCGTTTTTCCCTTATGGACCTCCGTAAGTGAGACTGCTACTTATCTATACCTCTATAAGCGACAGTCGAGCTTTATTTATTTATTTTATTTAAGAGGAACGAGTGAAAAAACAAATTACAAATTTAACATCTGTTATTTTATGACTAATTCTTAACTTTTGTGAAACTTCCTACCATTGTTTTTGAATTGTTTTCTCGTCAATATTGAACCTATTCTATTTCGTGGAACTAAATAACGTTGTTATTTTATCGCATTCTTTTCGAATGGAAACGTGTGCCTGTGTACCGTCCTGTTTGTCGAACTTACTCAGTTTATCGTTAATCAATTGCGAAGAAAAGTTCTGTTCTGCATCATGTCAAAACGGAAAATTAAAGTACTGTCATTAAGTGATAAACTCAAAATAGTGAATGCGTTTGAATCCGGAAAATCGCGAAATGAAATTCAGAGGGAGCATTAGCGAGAAACTCGGGTTAATGAGAAACCTCTATAAGCGAGAATGAGATTGTACTCCCTTGAACTCTCGCTTATCCAGGTTTCACTGTATTACGGTGATCGATTAAAGACCTAGTGGATAATGAGCTCAAGTTCAATTAAGTAAAACACAACTTACAAACTCCACTAGAAATTGATTACTAAATGACAGTTTTCTATCGTAATTTTAATACTTTCTCACATAGCAGAAAAGGGGATCAGACATTAAAAAAAATCTTATCATTGCGACCAAGAATTTTAACTGCGCATAGCTTGTATAAAATTATTTTTAAAGCTAAATGAATGTTTTACGATCAAAACAATTTTCAATTAAATTTTCAATTTTGTACTAAACCATAATGAAGTTTTATTCAATCTGTGTAACTCAATTTGGTCAGAACTGAAAGAAAAGTTTTATTGGAAACCGCCTTTACATCAATCGTTAATCTAAACAATTTGAAGATATCTGATTATTTTAGCAAGGGGGAGCCATAATCTGTTCTAAGCATTGTTGACATTCCAATCCGAATCCTTTTGTGGCACAATCGTCTCTTCTATCTTCAATGGTCGATCCTTTTTCCTCTTCAGCTGTAACGTAAATCCTATTACTTTTATGTCTCCCAATACGACCTTTAGCAGTTAAATCGAAGTTTTCCAAGGCCATGATCAACGTTTGTAGGCTTTCACTACCCTTAGTAACAGTGATTTTATAGACTATTGTCTTACGTAATGGTTGCACGTTTTTTGTATTCAAACTATTTTTAAAAGGGAAATAAATAAATATGAAACAGCAGGACAGTCTCAAACACATCTACTAAAATTATAGGTAACATTAAAAAACAAAAGTTTATTTGAAACATCAGTGAGGGTTAAATTTTATAGAAACCTAATATAAACCATTGTTTATATTAAGCTTACATCAAGATACAAGTAGAAGTTCAAAAACAAACAAAAAAATGATTTTGAAAACGAAGCCACAATAGCGTTTGGAAAACCTCACATTTTACTGAACAAGACGATTCAATAATATAACCATGAACCCCAAAAGGTAATCGTCGAAATAGCAATGGGGTCATCCAGTGGTATGGCGACAGCACAATCGTATCAACCCATTTACTGGGCCCCGAAACCAAACTATTTATAGTCTTGACAACTTCATTCGTTGAATAAAATCTGCACTTCCGACTTACCGCTGTATTCTTCTGACGTACTTTCGACCATAGGCTTGGATACCGAAGAACCAAATCATTGGATTTCGTCAAGAAATATCGCTAGTGCTGTGCTTCGTATTAAATTTGACACATTTAACTTGGAAATATTTGAAAATGCTTCGAAGGATAAAATTAAACGTATAATAACAATTAGCACTCACATGCCAGCGTGCTATTTCTATGGAAGGATAAAATAACTTTGCATAAACAAATCCGTGAAGAGATACAGTAAGAATGTTTTTTTACATTGCTTCTCATTGTGTGAATGACGTAACTTCCTAGTATGATTGCTGTACTAATATAGACTTTATTAACATTACTGAGTGATAACCCATTTGACACTTCAGATCATGGTGTTAATGGAGTGGCTATATAAATTTAAGGTCAGTACATCAAAAAACGTCTATTCGTTATCAATATTCAGTAAGGATGTACGCGAAAATCGTTGTGATTTCTGTGGCTTTCCTACAATTAGCTTCCATTGCGGAATCTAATGATATAAGATTAGGAATAGATACACCGCGTTCAAGAAAAATATACAGTGAAATCAAAGAAGCAGATCCGGCATTGTGGAAAAGAACAGACGATATAATAATAAATGCTCCTAACAATGAGCTGATAACTGCTGTTTACATTACAGACTTGAGGGAATATAAAGACGGTGAGGCATTTATCGAAAGTGGTGGTGTCGGACAAAAAAGTGTCACTATTGGCTTGAAGAGTCCAACTATATTAAGAGGATACAAGTTCGAAATTGAAGTGTACGCCAGTGACCCTAACGCTGGATATTTTAGTAAAGGCTATGCGCCTTACCTTCAGGAAACTCAGTATGCAAGAAAGTTTTAATAGATTACTGTTTGTAATTTCTCATTCCGTTATTAGGGCAACCCGTCATATCTCTTTAAAACATTAGTCCTTAATTTAATATTGTGCTTGGTTCTCTTGTATGTCACCGTGGATAATGTTCTTTAAATTAACCATTATTATGGTTTCTTCTCAGTCGTGTCACTCTTGACAGAGTGGTCGTGATCGTCATGTAGTGTTGGAAGGGGCAGACTTGATGCATCTCACGATGTCACGCCATCTCTCCCTGCTCGAGGCCATTCTACTGCACTCATTTAGGGGACCTCCCACTGCAGTTTTAATTTGGTCGGTCCACCGCATTGGTGGCCTCCCGCGCGGTCTTGTACCATCAACGCTTCCCTGTACAAAGAAGCGTTCTATGGACCGGCCATCTCGTCGCGAAACGTGTTCGAAGAATTATGGTTTATATATAGAAAAATTCACGCCGATCGTATAATAAAACTCTTTAAAAAATACTGATATTCTTTATTATTGCATCTGTTTCTTGATAAGATATTTTTTACATGGAAATTATTGGTTTAACATGCCATAACATTGTTTCTGTAAAGTTCCGTTTTATTGGAATGTATCTTGCATCGAATTTGATTCCTACATAAGGTGAGGTATAATCTAATTACTAATCCCTATAACACTATCGCTTGACTTAGCTTTTAGTTCACCAAATCCTGTTATAAACACAGGTTTCCCAATTTTACAATGTCCCTTGTTTCATCATATTTCGACCCGTATATATTTCGCTTGGCTCTCTGTGGCCCTAATGTGAAGAATATGATTATCTGTTCAATTTTTAATAAGAATATTCATGTTATTTTCTTTCATTCAAAGCTATATTAAGTACACCTCCAAATCGATGGTTCAATTTGAACGTGCTTGTAATAAGTAAAAAAAAAAACCTTTACAGAGTGTATTTTTACTCTAGCTTACTCGTTTACCTCTAAAAATAAATTGAATAAAAAAAAATTAGATATTAGATAGAATTTCAGTAAATAAAAAAATACGTTTTAAGAACACGAAACATGTTTAATCAGATTAAGCAGGCTTCGTTTTAAATTTACAAACTTTTTATATTCGACAAATTTCGACAACTTTAGTTTTTAGGTTTCCCCAAAACGAAATATGATGTTATTTGTATATTTAAGTATGTACAATTATTTACATTTACGCCAATCAATCAATAAATATTTAACTTTTGAAATCCAATTTGCCTTTTGTTTTAAAATACCATAAAAACTAGAGATCGCTTGATTAACTGAAGGATGATCCATATTTTTATATTACGGTAATCGACCTAGTGGATAATGAGCTCAAGTTCAATTACGTAAAATACAACTTACGAACTCCACTAGAAATTGATTACTAAATGGACAGTTTTCTATCGTAATTTTGATACTTTCTCAAATAGCAGAAAAAGGTATCAAACTTTAAAAAAAAAATCTTATCATTGCGACCATGAATTTTAACTGCGCTCAGCTTGTTTTATAATTATTTTTAAAGCTAAAATAAGGTTTTACGATCAAAACCGTATTCAATTAAATTTTCAATTTTGTACATAAAAAAACGTCTGTTCGTTATCAACGTTCAGTAAGGATGTACGCTAAAATCGTTGTGATTTCTGTGGCTCTCCTACAATTAGCTTCCATCGTGGAATCTAATGATATAAGATTAGGAATAATAGATACACCACGGTCAAGAAAGATATACAGTGAAATCGTAGAAGCAGTTCCGGGATTGTCGAAAAGAAGACCAAATATAAAAATAAATGCTCCTCACTCTGGGCTGATAACTGCTGTTTACATTACAGACTTGAGGGAATATAAAGACGGTGAGGCATTTATCACAAGTGGTGGGGTAGGACAAAAAAGTGTTACTATTGGCTTGAAGACTCCAACTATATTAAGAGGATACAAGTTCCAAATTGAAGTGTACGCCACTGATCCAAACGCTGGGTAGTTTAGTAAAAGTTATGCGCCTTACCTTCAATAAACTCAGTATGCAAGAAAGTTTTAATAGAGTACTGTTTGTAATTTCTCAATCCGTTATTAGGGCAACCCCTCATATCTCTTTAAAACATTAGTCCTTAATTTAATATTGTGTTTGGTTCTCTTGTATGTCACCGTGGACAATGTTCTTTATATTAACCATTATTATGGTTTATATATAGAAAAATTCACGCCGATCGTATAATAAAACTCTTTAAAAAATACTGATATTCTTTATTATTGCATCTGTTTCTTGATAAGATATTTTTTACATGGAACTTATTGATTTAACATGCCATAACATTGTGCTTCCGTAAAGTTCCGTTTTAGTGGAATGTATCTTGCATTGAATTTGATTCCTACATAAGGTGAGGTATAATCCAATTACTAATCCCTATAACACTATCGCTTGACTTAGCTTTTAGTTCACCAAATCCTGTTATAAACACAGTTAGGTTTCCCAATTTTACAATATCCCTTGTTTCATCATATTTCGACCCGTATATATTTCGCTTGGCTCTCTGTGGCCCTAATGTGAAGAATATGATTATCTGTTTAATTTTTTATAAGAAGAATATTCATGTTATTTTCTTTCATTCAAAGCGATATTAAGTACACCTCCAAATCGATGGTTCAATTTGAACGTGCTTGTAATAAGTAAAAAAAAAACTTTACAGAGTGTATTTTTACTCTAGCTTACTCGTTTGGTTACCTCTAAAAATAAATTGAATAAAAAAAAATTAGATATCAGATAGAATTTCAGTAAATAAAAAAATAAGGTTTAAGAAAACGAAACACATTTTTAATCAGATCAAACAGGCTTCGTTTTAAATTTACAAACTTTTATATTCGAGAAATTTCGACAATTTTAGTTTTTTGTTTTCCCCAAAACGAAATATAATGTTATTTGTATATTTAAGTACTACATTTAATTACATTTACGCCAATCGCCTCTGTATAAATCATTTCATATCCTTTCATTGAACTGGTTCAGTGTCCACGCCACATGTGAATGTATGTCAGTGCGGTTATGTTAAAGTGAAGGATATATTTATATCGTGATCTATAATCAGCAAATTATTTATTCACAGTCATGAAATGACATGTAAATAGTGCATTATGATTGAATAAATTAAATTTGTCGACCGTCGAAGTGCTACTGAATACCAGAGTCGGATAATTCGATCTTATGTGACAATTGTTTTAACCACAATATTACGCATACGGTGACTTTTACCACATTATTTCCGAATCAAACAGCTGCATTGGCTCTTAATTACATACCCAATCCATACTACCGGGCAACACACAGCCGTCGTCGCCCAAAACACGTCAATTCGGATCCTCCCGATCGACTCGGTGCTTTCCTAAGCACCGTTCTCGTCGCCGTGAATGTTCGAAGAGTGCGTCCCATAGACATAACCCATTAAGTTTCATGCTGAACCTTGACAGTGGGTCGCGATTCCGATCGGCTGGTCGATTCTGCGAAGTATTGCTCTTGCCAGAGCAGATGTAAACAAATTCCTCCAAGTTGAGCCCCGTGAAAACGACTGCCAACCCGGAGAACTTGGAATTCCCCTTCGAGGCTAGCAGGGATTAGGTAGTAAATAAATCACTTTCTACATATCAAAGGATATCAAACCTGCCGCTACTCCATTCGTTTACAAATTAATTCTAATATATTGCAACTATCGGAAACGGTTATACAGTCGGTGGTACAGATAATGTGACCAGTAGAGATTTATTTTCACGCTACATGTAGGTCAATGCGAGGAACGACCATGTACTTTTTGTATGTATGTATAATGCACGTGGGGCCACGCCTCGTTTTGTTTATAATTAGAACTAAAATCGTGTCTTGGTCGATTTAGTTCTTGAACAGTTTTACTGTTTTGTATCGTATCAATATTTAATAAATCGAAATGGCCGTATTCAGATTATGGCAAATTTTCTGATATTTAATATGATAAATTATATTTTTGAAAAAAACAAAAAAACATTTCTACTTTATTATTGAGTAGCTCTTTTCTTCCATCTAAATTCAGGATGTGCTGTAAATACTACTGTCAATCACACCACAGTGTAATAACAGTGGATCCACATTTACATATACATTTTATCTAACCTAAAAAATTTATTTAGATATGAAACTCATAACATAACAAAATAACAAGTATCTACAGAGAAGCAATCTACAAGGAAGCGGTAAACGCATTATTGCAAGTAATGTTTTAGTCGTAAAACTATTGAAGAGATTCATCTGGTACGCGACAATAAAAAGGTGATCCATTACCGGAATGAATAAATTTGAATCGGTTGGCGTCTTGTAACGACTATTGCGCACTATTATTGTAATATTGAAATGAATCTTATCCCGTACATAAGTAGTTGAGTTAAGTGGGTTTTACTGGTGGTAAGACGTCTTGTGTGTGACGTCCGCACGGGTAGGTACAGTAATGCGTTTCGGTTTGAAGGATGGGGCAGTTGTTGTACTGTAAAAACTGAGACCCTAGAACTCATATCTCAATGTAGGTGATGGCATGCACGTTGTACATATCTATGGGCTCGGGTAACCACTTTACATCAGGTAGGCCGTGAGGCTCGTCCACCGACCTAAAAAATAAAAAAAAGTTGATCGTTTCCTATATTCCGGAACGTACTTCTCAGAACCTTTTTAATCATAATTAAGTTTCCTCTGAAAGATTCATCTTAAAATGGTCCCTTTACGGTCATTTTCATCCCAAGGGCATTTCAATGACTAATAAAAATTGCCGGGTCACTAAATTCGATTTAAAATAACTAGTGTAGGTACTTTCGTTTCGTGTCCTAAATGTTTCAAATACAAATATTGTTTGTTGTAAAATTTCATCCAATCCAACCGTACATTACATCCTAAATTTCACGTTGGCATGGTCGTTGGACGCTTTATGGAGGAGGGAGAATGCAAACCACCCCCCGAGGTCGTTGTACTCGCCTTCCTACTACCGACTCGTCTAGAATGCTGCAGTTTGTATAAACCATGAATGAGACGCGTGGGCTTGATACACTCAGCGCCTTGAAATCTAGGATACCACTTTTTAAATTACAAAAAGCTTCATACAGCTGTCTTCTATTTTATATCTGGCAATAATCTAAAGTGCAATTTCAAAAAGTTTATTATTCTTTCTATAAATAAGCCGGCCGCATTACATTTATCAATTTTCTTCTACCATAAGTTTCTATGATGTGTGTTTTCCTTTAGGAGTGACCGAGAGCTTATCAATAGTAATTACCTTCTACCGAGCGGATGTCGAAACTTGTTCATATGCAAAATATAAAATAATGTTGACGTTTTTCGCATTTTCGTTTAGTATATTCTATTCTGTAACAGCTACCAGCTACCACTGCATGTTTATCGATATGGTGTGGTGCTCGCACTGCAATGCTGTATACACAAACGGGTTCACGTTTTCCGTAACATTGGACCGGTTCTACTCTAGACTAGTTTTTCGTCTACCCACTGTGGAAACAAGTTGTAAATTGAGTATTTGTTAATTATATTGCTGACGTGCAGTAAATTTGATTCCACAATCACATGATGTTATTTATTTAGTTTCTTAAGTCTTATACTAAAAGGATTATTTTTGGTTAAAGAACTTACGGGCCACCGTTCGTTAACAAACACAGACAAAGTTTGTTTTTTCTTACCTATGCTGATAGCCTTGAGAAGCTATTTCAGCTTCGCCCTAACATGTAGGGTGAGCTCACGGGGCTCAAGTCGGAGTGTTACTAACACTGACCTTAGTAAAAGCAGTGCTTCGCAGCATCTACCACCAGATCGGAAACGCGACCTATGGGCGTCTATGGGTTAATTCGCTCGTCGAGCCCTTCGTCGTAAGCGACGGGTTCGACGAGGACGGTGACTGGAGCTTGTGGTACCCAAAAGCACCGTCAATGGATCGGGAGGATCCGTAATGACATGTTTTGGGCGACGTCGACTATTTATTATTCGGTCTACAGTATTAGGTATGTAATTCCCAGCGGCCGCGACAAGAGGGTTCTCATGTCTTGTCGCCTTCTCAAAGTGAGACAAGGTAATTGTAGTGTCTGTTAGCAGCAAACTATCAAATTAGATTCCAGGATTTCTTGCGCTCCACGACGATACCTATTCATGAGCGATCACATGCCTTTCCAGTATTCGCTGTTTGTATCATATACTTAATTATCATTTCACAAACACGGCGGTGTGTTTTTGTTTTCAATCGCCCCGTGTGCATAACGCCCAAACGTGCTTCGAAATAAATCATTCGTATTGATTATCGTCGGGTCGTCGACTTGTTTCATTGTTCGACGAGGTTCGACGATTTTGTAACGTGCCCAGTGAGAAAGCGGACTGCTTTATTTTTTCTTCGTTCGCGACACTCGTAACTGTACATTCAAAACTAATTGATATTATCGACGGCTCCCGTTTCAGTCTTGATTTCGTGTTCTTTGGAATGTAATTTATACGAGGATTTCATTTATTTTATTTATCGCATTGCCTGATTTATTTCCGCCTTTCCTTCACTGTCCTCGTATAGTTTCCGAACACTGTTTAACCATGTTATAATAGTATGTTTTTTATTGATTTCAGTTTACAAATTTTATTAAGTAAGAAATAAAAAAGGAAGAACAATTTTATTACTTCGTTAAATACGTTGATTTATCCACTTCAATAAAATGTCATTCAATGAACGGCTACGGAAGTACGTGCGCACCGTCACGTGCACATCGCTGGCTCAGCTTGAGTAGTGATGTCAAAGTGTTCATAAAATAACTGAAATTATTTTTGATCATAGGTTCAATTGGCTTGTTAGTTGGGGCTGTACCCTCCAAAACAGTAAAGCTGTTACACTCTATTGATAATGTACTTGCAGACGACGCATATCAGGGATTTAAGGATTAGTGAACTTCCATTGTATAACACAATATCATTGATAAAATTGTTGGTAAAATCTTGCCGATATCTAGTCAATTAATTTATGCATGAGTCCTACTACAATAAAATTGGAATGAAATCCCTCCTTCGGTGTTTCTATATTCCGGGACGTACTTCTCAGAACCTTTTTAATCATAATTAAGTTTCCTCTGTTCTCTTAAAGATCCATCTTAAAATCTCTTTCTTCAACGAAGTTTGCAGAGAATTTTGCAGTAGTCAGTGGCTTGGCTGTGCTCCCTGGCGTTACAGACCTCCATGAGCGATAGCAATTATTACTCATAATCCGGTGGGCCGTATGTTCATTTCTCTACAGGGACAATTAAAAAATAATCGAAACATTGACACAACATTCTTATCCCCTCCCCGAACTTTTTTGTGTACTATAACTTCAAAAAAGCATGGTAAGGGTGTAAGGTATATAGATAATATCATAAATATAAAAATAATTTCTCTATTGTCATTAAGTGATGAAAAACTAGTAAATACATTTGGATAGCCTAAAGGCAGGCCAAGATTCCTCTCATTGTTTTAAATTCTATCATGCTTCCACTAAAATACATTTAATGTAAATATCAATTTAAACATAGACACGTATTTCAATGAACTTATAGTGAAATAAATAAATAGCCTTCTAAGCAAATCAGGTTTCGCTGTTTTTAAATATATCTGTCAAAATGCACATGGTTCAATTCTAATTTTGACTTCACCATACCTGGCCTCCACCTGTCACAGTCATTGACAAATAGATTTGCACGTTCCGTTCTCATTTCAAAATTATTTAGTTTCAATGGTTTTGATCAATTTGCATCGACCAAATCGTCCACGGCACTTTTTTAAATCGCAACGTCTTTAGTGATACCGGATGGGAATAGAACGAAGCTCACATCGTAGTCTTTACGCGGTTATCGGAGACCGCAGACATCACATCATTAATGCTAACGCCCGTTCTGAGTTAATGTGAGGTCAAAGTCTGAATTTCAACAGAACCCCACTCATCCAAATAGACTTCGGTTAGTGTGGCCCTTCTTAATAATATATACTAACAACGGAACGTATAATTGTATCCGTGGCATACTCGTATAGGCCGAATGTTGGTTCCTACGCGTCGGGAATTTATAATTATGAAAAGTTATAAATTAGGCCAAGGTGACTTCTGAACAAATTTGCGGCTAACACCTCTGTAAGCTAAGTTACATATGATTTATCCATAACATGATCCCCTCCTGGTTGAGCCTTTGCTCGCCCATCTGTCCTGATGAAATTGGAAAGGTCTCCGGGCCACCAGTAATCCATAAAAAGAAACCTAGGGCGTTTCCCATTACCGCACATGAACCACTATCCTGCCAATTTCTGCGTTTGGGCATGAAGAGTAGAACAATCGATGATTAACAATGCAGTTGAAACTTTTATTTTATGTGTGTATCTCTGTTCACATGGTCCAAGAGCTCGGTTAGCCGAATGAATTCAGGGAAGGAGTACTTTTCCTAAAATAAAATATTATTATTAATCGTAGTAGTAGCGTGACCGGTTAATTAAAATTCAATTTTTTTTTCCTACCTAATCTGGTAGCCTAGAAAGGCTATTCCAGCGTAACCGTAACTAGTAGGTGAGGTCACGGGGCTCAAACCTGACGACGATGCTAACACGAACCTTAGCAAGAGTCGTGCTTCGCAGAATCTACCATCGGATCGGAAACGCGACCCACTGAGAAGATCCGGCGAGAAACTCAGTGGGCTGTGTCTGAGAGTTAATTTACTCTTCGAGCCCTTCGTCGCAAGCGACGGGTTCGACGAGAACGGTGACCGGTGCTTGAAGTACCTAGAAGCACCGTTAGTGGATCGGGAGGATCCGAGATGACGTGTTTTGGGCGACGTCGACTGCTTTCCATTCTGTCCGCAGGATCGGGAATGTAGCTACCGGCGGCCACGATGAGAGGGTTCTCGTGTCGTGCCGCTTTATCGAAGTGGCGCATCGACGCCGACTGTAAATACTTACTGATGGACTCTAAGTCCAGGTCGTCATGGAGGTCGACGTTCCTGACGAACCACGGGGCTCCGACGGCTATCCTGCAAAAACGGGATTGAAAAATTCTAATTGAGATAGATAGGTCATTAGAGATTTCTTAGGACAATCGATAATGGAAACTACTACATTTAGAGATAGTTATGACTTTGATGACATCAATTAAAATTTTAGTGTTGCTTCTCACTATGGAATCTATTTTTTTATATCATGAAAAAATTTACCAAATGAAATTTCGACGCCAAAAACTGTACATAATCGTTGAGGTATCTTTGTATTTTTGATGATGTAAGTTCAGTGCAACGCTAGTGGAGTCACGTAGGTGAACCTGGAGTCGAAGGGGTGGGGGGGGGTCGATGAACTCAGCGTATCTCTGTTCCTAATTGCAGAATAGCTGAAGGCATTTCACAAACTGTAGCTCTCAGTACAAATTAACACTAAATTTCAAACCGCCAGACAAAGCTAACTCGCAAACCGGTCTTATATTTAACTTCAATTCTAATGTTAGAACAGTGTCTGACCCAAAAAAACAAAGAAATATCCTAGAGGAAAATACCTACATACGTATATTGAAATTGATATAGTCGATATTGGATTCCAGTCAGCTGTGTAGAAATAGGTCGATAGAACACATTTCGTTGCGAGATTTTGAGACTAATATAATTCAAATATGTAAATTATTCGGGTCATTTTCAAATGAATTTCGATAAGTGATCAAAACAGCTCATGGCATCGGGTCACGTAGACACCAGAATTCGCGAATACACTCGACATGTGTATCTAATAGGTATGACAAATTATAGACAAAATACAAGGAAACCGATGACTCGGATGATTCGTAAGAATTGGCTAAAATTGTGAACTTATACGTGGATATTAATTACAAGTATTTTCATTTCGCAAACTATTGTGCAACTTATTTAATGGACAAATAGTTAGGATTACTCCGAGGAATTGTTTGAGATCATCCTGTCATCCCTTTATTAACATCGCACCGTCTGCCACCGGTGTAGACTTCGTCGCTACTGTTCGCAAATCTTTCAAAAGGCTTTTGAATAGTGTCCATAAGTAATGGTAACCACTTACCATCTGGTGGGCCGTAAGATCGACTGCCTTCTATTCCAGAAAAAAACGTATTAAAAACGTAGTAAGTTGCATAAGATTTCCTTGTCTTACATGTACAGTTCCAATGATTCAACTCAAGTACTCTTTAGACTTAGTTCCGCGAACTTTTACATAAATACCCGGCCTTTCTACAAAAATTACAAATATAAAATAATTAGTTTTTTTAATATTAATCGATTTTATCTTTTATTTAGTTGTTCTTGTCTAATTTAATTAATCTTGCATATTATAACAAACAAAATTGGTTGTTTCAATTTTCATAAATACACTAGTAATTTCTATGATTCAAGGTTTAACACAAGGACCCAATTATCACTTAAAATAAGTCTTGAGAGTACCGAAAATATATTTTTTTAACTGTCCTTAATAAACTCCATTTCTTGTCATGCTCTTAATACAATTCAGTGCTGACTTATTGAATCATAATTTTAATGGTTTAGGAAATTGTTAATAAATGAAAAATATCATAAAATTACAGTGAGTAGTGGAAATATAAATCAGTAGCACGTGTAATCAAGACGGCAACAAGCCGCGGCTCCGGACAACGAGGTCCATTAGCGGGAGATATCGTGTTACGCGGCTAAATTGTGGAACAACGCAACTCCAAGTCGAACGATATCGTATGACCTGCACAACTAACTAATGGATAGATCGCCTCGTGCACTATCATGCTATTACCGCACAATACATTCAGTTGACTTGATAACCATGTTTTCCGTCGCGTGGAATGATCCATTGTGATTGTTAATGAAATAATTCAGTATTTTCCTTGATATTCGCGAGTCGTAGGCATAATTAATATAACTTTTATGATGATCACGTGTTCGTCCGTGACCACGAAAACTGTATAGTATTCGAAAGGTCGTATTAATCATATAATGACAATAAAAAACGCGATATTAAACCGTAAAAGTAGTTTTAATTATATGACGTAATTTGTTTGTTTCCACATTTTGTATGTATATCGGTAGCCAATATAACACGTTCCTTATGGTAATAAGCTATGATGTGTTTTAAAACGATAATATGTAATAAATTGAATTATTATTCATAATATTATTTCTGGTCTGCGGATCAACCGCGCATAATATGTCACGTGAGGTTCATTGGCCTTTCCAGCAGCGGGTGCAACTTAAAATACATCAACCTAATTTAAGAACTGTAAATTTTACGTTGTTCGGCGCTCAAGCACGGTGGTACACGATTGTATATCAATATATTTATCTTGTTATAGCTGTTCAAATTGCATTTCGTCTTATTAATTTACTGGATCTTATCAGTTTTATTGAATGGATCGTATATTGTAAAATTATCGTTGTTAACGGCCACTAGTGGATATCACTCGACGGTGCAATGATAGCTCGTTAACCTGTTCGTGATCGGGCATACGTCGGACCGCGGTGGTTCGCCAACGCCGCTCTTATCTTGTTGCGTGGCTGCTGGATGAACGCATCGGCGATCCTCAAAAACGTATCGGCCGAGTTATGTCGGCCCGCGTACCTACTGTGTGTGTTTAGATAGGCCGCGTGACGAGTGCGCCGCCGCTGCCCGCCGTCTCGTATCATTCGCGCTACGGACTTCGTCGCAAGCGTACACCCCACGCGGCCACCCCACCGCCCCCGGCCGAAGTCGTGAACCGATCAGCTGATCCGCCTGCCCTATAGCACGCAAGCCGGCCGGATCACACCAGACAAACTTGTTTGGCAACACATCGATCGCGTCTCGCATCATGGTAAGGACGTGTCGTCGTGCCCGGTGAATAGTGCTTTTGTGACAGTGGCCACTAAAATAAAATAAAGTGTCTGTTTACTATCAAGATTATATAAACGTCTTTTGATCACGGTAATACGGGCACGCACTAACATTCTCAATTGTTTAGTTCGCCGGGTATGACTCTAATAATCTGTAATGAAAAAACTGCATTCAAATTTTAAAATATAATACCGATCTACGTGGATGGTTTTGTGCTCCATTCGTATCATTATTATTGAGTTTACCTTCGTTTCTCGTAATTGATTCACATGCCATCATATTTTGTTAGTTTTCCTTGAGCGCGCCGGTGTTAGAACATTGTTATTACGGGAATAATTATGCATTGTTACAGAGCGCGATGAGTGCGTTATTGGGTGATGCGTCGTCTTAGTGATATTTGTGTAAGATCCGCTAAAATTAGCGGTCCCTCCCCCCAGCCGCCACAAACACCGGTTATATAATAGCGCCACCGACGGCCTTGACTCCCGCGCCGAATATCTACTTCATTGGCAGACAACTCCGATTTCTACATTTTAATAATTTTATTTAGTATTTAGACAAAAGCACCTTTAACTTCATGTTGGTTTAATATTCATGAACGCCGGTCGAAGAATGTCGAATGTGACTTGCATGTAACCCGCCGTGTGTTTATTCAGTAAACTTTACGTCAGATTTTGTGGAAATTTTTTGGGCATTATGGAATGACTCAAATTCGAGCGTGCAAAAATAGTCCGTCAAGTAATCCAAGTAATTTGTTCGACGAATGTTTTTTTTTTTTAATTCAGATCATACATGTTTTTCTTGTTTATTTTTAACAGTAACGCCATTACGTGCCGTAATCTAATCTACGTCGGCCTTGGAAAAAAAATACCCAACTTTTATTTTACCAAGTATCAAAACTATCTATTCTCTGTCTAGAAAAGTTGACGGCTTTTTTATTTAAATACCTACCGACTTGAAAAAATGTTTTAAATTGGTAAAATTGTTGAATTCCATCTATCTTACAACGATCACTTTCGATTGCAACCCTATAATCATGAACAGTGCTGTACGCACCCGCGCTTTCCTAAATGCTCTAACCTAATAATAGGATTCGTGTTTCGTGAATAGATTAAATGACATCACATAACCTCGACCGTGGCGAATGTAATTGTCGAATTGCGCTTCACGCCGAGCGCTATCACGGCCAAGGCCACTGAACAGCTGCTCTATTTAATCGCATCCCAGACCTTTTTGACGTTACGCAACTCCGCCCAAAACGAGCTCGGCGCAGACCGAATCGATACCAGACTCACTTTCGTCTTGGGCACACGTTTCTACGTCTTCCACGTTAAAATACCTAGCGATTTAGCTTACTGGTGATAGGAGGACCTCTTGTGAGTCCGCGCGGGTAGGTACCACCGCCCTGCCTATTTCTGCCATGAAGCAGTTAATGCGTTTCGGGTTTGAAGGGCGGGGCAGCGGTTGTAACTATACTCAGATCTTAGAACTTATATCTCCAGGTAGGTCGCGCATTTACGTTGTAGATGTCCATGGGCTCGAGTAAGCACTTAACACCAGGTGGGCTGTTAGCTCGTCCACTATTTAAGCAATAAAAAAAAAATACCCATCGATCTTTGAATGTACTGTCAGCACAGATTATTTTAATTAAAATAATAGGCACCGTTGTCTGAGTATGATAGTGGAATTTTTGTTCTTAATCGTTTCCTGACAATCGATACGGGAATGTTATTGCGTGCGCGCGCAGCTGATCCTGGTGAATGGCTGAGTAGAAAACGTGGCTCGTCTTCGGGGGATGGGGCCGGCAAGGTCATCAACAAGGCCGTGCCCGCTTCCATCATGACATCCCTCTCTAGCGTGATCTTAGTGCAATTCACTCTCCCTCTCGAGATTCACTTTCTAATAGCTCTTAATGCAACGGCCGAAATAATAGAACATCCTCACGTCGCGTCGGACTTCCAATGAATTGCCGTTTCGTAGCGTTTTGTTGTTTTGATTCATTGGCCCTCAATTTAGATAAAGATTGAGATTGAATTAGTGTAACGCCCTGATGGGAAACTGGTGATGCAAAATTTAATTTAATTGTAAATTTTGATAGATTATGATATTGTTATTCCGTTGTACTTACGTTAGTTCTCATATCAATTGACGCAAATTTTTATATGTCTTGTGCGTCCAATCTTTAAATTAACCTTGATAACATTTCATTAAATGTTCCTTACGTAATCTTGTCCCAGGGTGGGTAATATTAGTTAGTGTGTTTGTAAATAAATTTCAGTCGTTGGAAAACATTACGTATTCTCTGGATCAGTGTTTCGTTGTTACGTAAGTTTTTCGTTTGTAACTTGTTTTACATTTTACTGTCTACACGGTTTTGGCGGGCTGTGAGCATTTCTCCGAGCAGTTTTATTAAATTATATACATAAATAAATTAAATGGTTGGACACGGTGATTTAAAATCATTGATATATGAAGAGAGAGAGAGAGAGAAAATACTAACACATTGCATAAATTTGTACTGTATTATATTATCTTAGTAATCAATCAAAACGTGTTTGTCGATTATAAATATTTCTTATCGTATCTTATAAGCTCGTGTTGGCGTTAATTTTTGTCGTTGTCTAGACTTGTAGTAAATTAGGTATGGTTTATCGAATCGAGTGTAGAGTAGCGTCGAGGTACGTGCCACAATGTGTCGTCAACCTTGAATATTGTCGAGTGATTACTCCACTGGCTATTGACCATTGTATAAGTGAAGCCGCGACGAGGACATTCTGAACGCCCACACAGTATTGTCTCTAACTTACTTATCTCGCGTGTATATGCAAAACTAATTTACACTAAAATCTTCGGTACTGTTTTTGCTAATGACCGTGCAGTTTAAATTATCGTTTGTTGTATCGCAGCTCGTGCGCAACGCTCACTATTCATCGGAGGCAGTAGACCATGGCACGTGATAACTTGCACTAGGCATGCCCTCTGGGCGTCCAATATTACTGAATTTGTACTGTTCACAGCGGTATCGAGTGCAAAGATGAGGTGTTTGCCGCACACCAAGTGCAGCACGCCGATTTGAAACCAAAGCTGCCAGCTGTCGCGTCGCCGGGCGTCTCCTTCCGTGCACCCGTCGAACCGCTCGCTAACGGCGCTATAGTCGCCATCGTTCCGCCGGAGGAAGAACGACCTATACCGGTCACGGAACTCATATTCGCACCGAGAAAGAAAGAAATGAATAAAGGCTTTCTCATGTTCTCCCAAGACGAGGGACTTACAAGTGAGTGGCTGTTCAACCAAAGCTTAGGTATCCGGCGTTGCTTTTCTAATATCATAATCTTAAAACGGATTCGTTGACAATAATGACGTTGAATTTTCAGTGCTTAAAGACGAGCCGGAAGATCTGACACATTTGGCGCCCACCGCCGGTGACGCTTGTATTCCACTGGAGAACAGTCCTTTTGATATGTTCGATGAGTTTATATTGAGCGATAACTATTGTAGTTTGCTCGGCGATGATTTAGCTAACGGATCGCCGGTAGATCCTCTAGCTCCCGATCCCTCATTACTATCATCGCCTGAATCACAGGTAACCAAACGTTTATAAGTATTCACGAATGTGTTACTTCTCTATTAAATTTCCAACAGATTTTACTTTAGAATTGTCGTTTTAGGAAAATGATTCGTCTTGCGAACAATCCTCATTACTGACAGAGCTGTCGCTGGATGCTTTCGATAATACAAGGTCGGACGAGATTGACGACAGCAATTCGCCATTTATACCTATAAGCGATGAGCTTCCCGTGCTGGAGCCGGCTGTCATGTGGGGAGCCCTGCCTGACAGTGTTAGCCAGGCCAGACCGCAACCTTCCGAGACGCACACATCACCGGCACCGGCATTACAACGCTTACTCACGGGTCCGCCCCCTCAGGATCTCATTACCAGCATATACTCAGACCAAGGTAATCAGTCGTCTAATCAACTTTTATTAAAATTTTATAAGATCCTTTTCACATTTTAAGTATTTTTAGGTCTAATGCCAAGCAGAAGCATATCAACTTGGGATACGGGAGTGAAACGTGTGATGAAAGAGGAAGAAGAGCCTAGTGCCAAACGCGTGAAGCGTAGTCCCTCCCCAGTTGCACCAAAACCGAAATCGCAATCGTCGAGTGTCCTCATGAACCTCCTGGTGAGCGGCTGTGACGTGGACGCCGGCTACATCTGCATGGTTCAGTGCCGGCCACGTCAAAAAGCGAAAGCTTGAAATTTGAGCTCTCCAACTAAAAATAAACTGTGATAATTCGCGTCCAGTGTTCGACTATCGAGTGTAGCAAATCTTACTGCAAGCAACTCTGTTCTGGTCGTTACGAATCGAAGTGCCGTCGTTTCTTGTGATATACTCAGTTCGACTTAATCAGTCCGGGGGACGATAAACGCAGCGGGCCGGATTGAAGCCTGCCTAGACAATTCAATGAGGCGGATGGGACGTTGGAGTCGATTAGAACTGCTTAGTGTAATTAATCTTCCACAGACTTGCAATCTCGTGCTTCGCCCGAGGGCGTAACTTAGACTAGGAGACTTGCGGGTAAACCCGTTTTTATTCTTTATTACATACAACGTACGATTCTGATCGAACTATGTTTTGTTAAGTGCTTAAGTTAACGTGCGCATATCGTTGTGGTTATGTGATTGACTGTTGGATCGTTCCTAGTATATTGTAGTTACCGTGTCGGTTAATAATAAAATGACAATTAATATATTAAAGTATTTAATGAATAAGTGAACCGACTCTTCAGTGAAATTTAAAATCGAATTGAACAGTTCGTATCGATCGAATGCAGACCACTGCAATCGGTTCACGGAATATAGCTCTGTATTATTTATAAATTTTATAATATATACTGTTAGTTTTCTAGAAATATAAATTATGTTATATACAACGAAATAGCGTTCTTTAAGTCGACGACATAGATTATTTTTTTGGGTAACGTGTATTTTACGAGAGTTTATGTAGGTAGTCGTAGTTTTCATGGCAGTTTCGGAAAATAATAAATCGATAATGCACGCTCTGCACTAGCGGCCAGCTCTCGAGAGCCGCCAGTTGAATATCCCTTTGCCGCCAATGCGCCGTGTCGGTCACATGCATACAGCTACTGCTGCTATGACATTTTACGCTATTTAAAACAGCCAGAGGGAATCTTATGGGATTTTTCTTAGTTTTACAAGATTGTGAGAACGATTAAAAGACTATTAGTATGTAACGGAATCTTTGAACCTCTTCAAAACGTCGGATTAACTCGAAATTTGGTATTCTTATTAAGGACCGATGACAATTCAATATTAAAAAAAAATTGAAAAAATTTAAATCCAACTAAAAAATGATATATAAATAATAGTTTAAAAAAAACGAAATACGCTTTTATAGAAAATTCAACTAAAAAATAGAAAATAAATCTGAATTCAAAATAGTGTAAGAAAAAAACGATTTTATTGTAAAAAAAGCGCGGGGTGCATGGTATCATTAGTTATAAATATTTTACGAAAAGATATGAGTAGAAGGGCTATTTTGATATTATCCTGAATGGCACCCCACGCTTTTTTTTACAAAAAAATCATTTTTTTTATGTTGTGTTTGTATTACATGTTTCCCGAAAAGACACAAAACAAAATTAAGGGGCATTAATTCGATCGTTTATCGCCGGTTCTAGCTGTTTTGCGGTTAGTCAGAGACGAATAGGAACTATTTTATGCCGGAAAGTCCAACGCCAATAAGCAAGACGCGTTTGAACAAACGGGATCGCGTAATCAGCTACATTCCTGTTTCAGAGCGCTCGTGTCGCGAGTGCAGAGCGCTAATATTATGATCTTTCCACTGCCAGAAGCAGAGTACTATGTTGATTGTAGGAATATTTAAATTTCGTTCCAGGCAAAGGTCTTGAAATATTAATGCCTTGCAGACGTAATAATACTCACGACCAGCATTAAATGAACTAAACACTACGCACGCGGGTGCTATGTTTTCATAAGTCAAAAAAAAAAGCAAAGAAAGACGTTCCACAATTATGTGGACAGAAATAGTCACGAAGAGATTACGCAACGAATGTTTGTAGAATGATATTATTCTTTATCGGTGATGTAATAAATGAACAAAAAATACATTTTATTGTAAAAATGGTGCACGATGTTATTTCATTGATCCGTCCTCGTTCATCCTTTCCCTCCTTCCCGAGAGCATTAACTTTGACTTTATTATGAAGAGTTATAATGACACAGCATCGAAGAGATCTGTTTTAGGAAATTGACATTTATGATGACAGGACGAAAGTTGCAAATAGGTTTCGGTATAAATTGACAAGTAATCATAAAGGATCCCTTAGTACCAGCTCACGTTAAAATATGAAAAAGTTTGTCTTTTGAGTATGCTAAGTAACTAAAGTTGATTTATTTTAATAACGCTTCTCTTTTGATAAATTGAACAGATAAAATCTAACGACAAAACCCTTTTATTGTTTCCATGTTTGGACAGAAATGACGACGACACGAAAAACTGTATGGAATTATGTGGAATTACTTGAAATTAATCTGAATGAATTTTGAGTCTCTAATCATATAAAAAATAGTTTAAAACATGGAAAGAGCATATTAAACGATTTATCATGAATATGTCCTTTTAATTTAGTAGTAGATGTATTCGCGACGCAGCTGCCTCTGAGCTGTTAGGTTTCCCTTGGAGGTGCTCGGGCAGCTGTTAGTAAATCCCACCTATTACGACAAAGCCCGCGCCCGCCAGTTTGTCCTGGTGAAACTGAAAAAGCGTTTGGGCCTCCAGTAATGCTTTATTCCAAAAAAATATCGCCTCTCCGATCTACACGGATCTGTTGTGACTAATCCCTAATCCCTAGCTTCAAATAGAAGAGGGTTTTCTCTCTCAGGATCTTTCACTAATTAAGAGCCACTGATCTAAATAGGCAAGGTTTTTGTGTCCTTCCTCCTGTACTGAAGTATAGTTGAGTTGCAAGATCCGGTTTGTGCATGTGTACAAGAGACTTACAACATGCCGTTTGGGCTTAATTCGGCTTATGGTCTTTGGGCGTGCTCTTTTAATTGTAAAATAAAATGAAATAATACAGTCAGATATTTTTTTATTGTTTAGATGGGTTGACGTGTTCACAGCCCACCCGGTGTTGCTTATGGTCTTTGGGCGTGCTCTTTTAATTGTAAAATAAAATGAAATAATACAGTCAGATATTTTTTTTATTGTTTAGATGGGTTGACGTGTTCACAGCCCACCCGGTGTTAAGTGGTTACTGGAGCCCATAGATATTTACAGCATAAATGCGCCACCCACCTTGAGATATAAGTTCCATGGTCTCAGTATAGTTACAACGGCTACCCCACCCTTCAAACCGAAACGCATTACTGCTTCACGGCAGAAATAGACAGGGTGGTGGTACCTACCCGTGCGGACTGACAATTGTATTCTCGCCTCATCTATATTCTCATTTGTATTCAGGCCCACTGTTATCATATAAGTGCATCTCATTTCAGCCTCAGATATTAAATTAATGTATTAAAATGATTTATCGTAAAGTTCACCACTATCCCTGATCCTGCACATTATTTTCCTGTTCAAGGCGACCGATAACAGTCGAGTGATTTATGGGGGTCGTTGATTTTTATCTTTACGTACAGTTGATTGTAATTCCGAATCGCGATAGGCATAAAGTACACCCCAAGTTCAAATGGCAACACTGTTACTATATGTTCAGATGTGACGGAGCCCGTCTGATTTGCGATATTTCTCCTCGTACCTATGTACAATGTACGTTGTAAAAATAGGTAAAAAAATATATCGAAAAGTCATCCGCAATGTGGGTCAATAACGTTGGCCAATCTACACTTCTATACTAATATTATAAAGAGGAAAGATTTGTTTGTATTGAATAGGCTCCGAAACTACTGAACTGATGTGAAAAATTCTTTCACTGTTTGGAAGCTACACTATTCCCGAGTGACACANCCTATGTACAATGTACGTTGTAAAAATAGGTAAAAAAATATATCGAAAAGTCATCCGCAATGTGGGTCAATAACGTTGGCCAATCTACACTTCTATACTAATATTATAAAGAGGAAAGATTTGTTTGTATTGAATAGGCTCCGAAACTACTGAACTGATGTGAAAAATTCTTTCACTGTTTGGAAGCTACACTATTCCCGAGTGACACAGGATATAATCTTTTTTGAAAAAAATTAGGGATCCTTACTAAAACTCCAATAATGTAACCCAAGGTCACCTAAAATATTCTTTGCGTAAGTGTAAAAAAATCACCTAAAATATTCTTTGCATCGCGTGCGCTGCGAAAACTATTGATGATAGAATAAAATAATGTACTACGACTTTGTAGAACACATTATTATTTACAAAAAGTGTCGCGACAGCATATTATGTCTAACTATTATAGTTATGCCGCAATAAGTGTTCTTTTATTTAAACAAATAAAACAACGTCAAATATCGTTGAAATTTTTGTCAAAGACCCGAGCGGAGCCGGAGCGGGCCGCTTGTCTATATCTATATCTATACTAATATTATAAAGAGGAAAGATTTGTTTGTTTGTTTGTTTCGAATAGGCTCCGAAACTACTGGACCGATCTGAAAAATTCTTTTTCCATTAGAAGTCGACATTGTCCCTGATGAACATAGGCTACTTTTTCAAAAAATTTTTTTTTTGTTTTTTTGTTTCATGTTTGTTTTAATGTTTCGAAGCGAAGCGAGGGCGGGTCGCTAGTCTATTCATAAAGTGAACAAAGAAATCGTTATATAAGCAAAATCGAGAATAATCTACCAGCCGGTAAACGAAAAACCGTCCTTCCCTTTTTTTATTTGAAGGGTAAAACAGCTGTTATACAATACAATTCTTCGACCTCAATTCTCAAGGTGGTTAGCGACACTGACGTTGTAATATCTATAGGCTCGCTGCTAGTGAGCTAGTTCACCTATCTATACAAGAAATAAACAAGTATACCCACTCAATTATCAAACAAAAATACATTTTTTGCCTCGGTTGATTTTTAATCCAGTTTTAGTCGCTTGATATGTTATATTATATCTATGTAATGGAATATTTGAAAGTAATTGTAATGTTCGTCTACTCAGAAAATTGGCACACCTGTCAAGGACCGATGAAAGTACAATATTTTGAGTACTCTGTCTCTATTGTCCTAAGTACGAGGATTATAATCTATATATTAATACGCGAAGCAAAAACTTTGTATCCCTTTTTACGAAAATTGCGCGGACGGAGGAGTATGAAATTTTCCACACTTATAGAGAATATAGAGAAGAAATGCAAATGCTATTTTTTTTTTAAATTATGCATAAAAGATACATTAAATCAATAAAGAAAACAATACACACACTACATACCATGTATTTGACGCACACACGCATGCATACTATTTATTGTCAAACTTTTGTTCTTGACGTCTGTTGTCAAATTGAGATTAAATATTGTTTGTCTTTGTTAATATTTTTTATAGTGTAGCCTTGGCGAAATTTGTGATTATAGAAGTATAAAATACATTCATAATAGTGTACAAACTTACAATTCCAATTAATTATAGTCGAATTTCAACTACTGCGGGACCTCTAGTATGTATTATTATTTGGAAGTACATATTTAAACATGCTTGTTGTTTTCATTTTGATTTTAATGTCAATGAGAGTTGTTTTGTTCGCGGGAGACTCATTAAAAAGACATCTATCTACTCTCTGTTAAATATTCCGATCGCTTGACATAAAAATATCCCTATCCTACGCGGCATTCAATATTATTCATGACCAATAAATTAAAAACAGCAATAATGACAGACTAAGATAAATCTTCAAATACCACGCACAATCAATCGGACGGCTTGCTTTATCGATGCGATTATACATTCCTGCAGACGTATTTGTACCCTTATCGTGGAAGCGATAGCGGTTATCTGGTGTGGGCTCGCTGTCGATAAGGGGGTGCATCGGGCAAAAAAAAAACCGTGATGATAAACGAATGTTACGTGACGGCTGTCATCTGGTGGAAATTTTGCTGGCTTTTGTTTTCAATCGTAATTTTTTTATCCATATATTGATTATCTCTAAGTGGTGCCATTGTGGTCTACTAATGAAATCCGCCCATTACGCCGCTGTGACTCGCTCTAAATATATCAGCTTCCTTCATTCAGTCATGCTCCTCATTTCTAGGGGCGTGATAATATCTGTCTGGTGGTAGGACCTCTTGTGAGTCCGCTCGGATAGGTACCACCACCCTGCCTATTTTTGCCGTGAAGCAGTGATGCGTTTCGGTTTGAAGGGTGGGGCAGCCGTTGTAACCATACTGAGGTCTTAGAACTTATATCTCAAGGTGGGTGGCGTATTTACGTTGAAGATGTCTATGGCTTCCAGTAACCACTTGAACACCAGGTGGGCTGTGAGCTCGTCCACCCATCTAAGCAATAAATAAATTAAAAAAACGCTGCTGTGAATCGCCCTAAATATATGAGCTTCCTTCCTTTAGTCGTGCTTCTCATTTCTAGGGGCGTGACCACCTCTGTCTATTATAACTTTCATCCTCACGATGTTGAACGGTGTTCTGTCCTCAAAATGTATT
Source organism: Bombyx mandarina (assembly GCF_003987935.1). Next base: position 304,211 of record NW_021011556.1, on the reverse strand, counting down.
AGCAACATCCATGTATTATTGACATTCGTACGCCACGTCGCACGCAGATGATAACTATAGAAGATTCATATACATCGCGTACGAACACATAAACATAAATTTTTATAATCAATAAAATTAATTATATAATTTTAAGTGGACGGAACTATTTAAAAAAAAAAAACTTTTAATATTGTGTAGTTTCATTTATTTTTTAAGAATTTGAAAACGGTAGAAGTATGTTAATTTATTTTGGACATTGATGGAGAAGAAATTTCTAGAACTTAGGTCAATTTGTGAAGATAATTAAATGAAACTATCAGAACCGCATTATCAGTGTTAATGATGTAATATTAATTTAATAAACATTAGCAGACATTTACTGAAATCGACATAGAACCATCTGGATTATAATGCCTACTTTAATATTTAAGTAGTTTGTCATAATGTTAATATAAAAATCTTGAATACGAGGAAAATAAAACTTAAAATGTCAATTTCGCGTTTGACGCACTAAAAAAAACTAACTCGTAAAACTGAAATTGTAACTAAGAATACAGTATTAAAAAAAATACCGATAAAAATGCAATTCTGGTGAGATTACTTGGAGTAAAGTTAATAATATTGTCTCGCCTTGGTAGTGCATATTAAAGATAAGACTCAATTCAGTATTACATTGAAATAATGAAAACTGTTTTTATGGTTTAATCTCACTTTTTTGGAACGAAGTTCCTTATCGCGCGTTGTGAAAGGGGGCTAGACGGAAAAAATTCATACGAAAAGTTGTCACGACACTTTTTAGATCCGTCATTCTGACCAATCAACATGTAGGCGCTTATCGCGTGACATTGCTCGTATCCGATTGGTCCGCGTAATGAGTGCAGTTTCTCGAGATAGCGTTTCAACAATAGTAATTTAGTTCATAGTACTGTTTTTTCTTCTTCATAATGCCGTAATTTATTATTATAACTTAAAAAAAAATTACAATTCCTTCACTAATTAATCGAAAGGAACTTCGTTCCATCCGGGTGTCCCTTGACACCTCTGAAGTTTTTTTTAATCATTTTATTGTTTCCAACATTACGAATACTTCGCAGTTTTCATGGCGATGCACGACTAGGCTGTTTGTGATTCGTCGATATTTGACTGCTGTGCTTAATTACTGTCAATGATTCTGTTAACAATATCTCTTGACTTTGCTTTTCCTTGCACATTATTACTGGTGGTAGGACCTCTTTTGAGTCCGCGCGGATGGGTACCACCGCCCTGCCTATTTCTGCCGTGAAGCAGTAATGCGTTTCGGTTTGAAGGGTGGGGCAGCCGTTGTAACTATACTTGAGACCTTAGAACCTATATCTCAAGGTGGGTGACGCATTTACGTTGTGGATGTCTATGGGCTCCAGTAACCACTTAACACCAAGTGGGCTGTGAGCTCGTCCCATCTAAGCAATAAAAAAAAACATAGACGTAATAGCTCTAAAATCAATTAAAATAGCTGTAATTATAGCATCTCTTGGGATTTCACGAGTCATAGGCATAATTAAAACCCTGTCAATGTTTCTGTTAAAAATATTATCTTGACTTTGCTCTCCTTTGCACATAGACGGAACTAACTTTAATAGCTCTAAAATCTATTAAAATAGCTGTAATTATAGCATTCTCCTGGGATTTCACGAGTCATAGACATAATTAAAACTAATTGTACGATTTAATCTTGCGTTTTTTTATTGTCATTGTATTATTTGTCGACGTTTCGAATATTTTACAGTTTTCGTGGACGCAGAAGACTTTAATTATGTACATTTATAATGTTGTTTTCGAAAAGTTTCCGTGAAAGAAAACAAAACTGAATAATTGGGTTTATTTGACGTCTTTTAACGGTCACTGAACAAGGGTCGTATATTTGGTAGCACTCGAGCATTTTAATTGAATAATAAACAAATTCAGCACTGCAGTATATAAACTGTGTTATATCAGATTATTATAAAAAAATATATATATTTAAAATAATGTTCATTAAGACTTGTCTTGTTGTTTTACGAACGTAGAAAAATATATATTCAGATATAGTTTTGCGTTAAGTCGGGTAAAGCTATTTGATGTTAGGCGATTATAGGAGTTCATAAAACCAAATCAAATTATAAGATTAAAACTTTAATGCTTCGGTACAATGGCTGTCATAAAAAATCGCAAGATTGCTTTACGACAAATGGAAATACTCGCTCGGCCCTAATTATGTCACCAGTCACTAAAATTAAATATTTTCTCGGAGCGCTGAAGTGCCACACATTCTTTCGTCTTTTGTTTTATTTCATATACATACATCACGGTTACAAGGAGATCATTCGATTTTGTGGTAATTACGTAAGCACAAAACTGTTGCCATGCATTAGTGAACGCATTAACAGTATGAATAATTTTGAAATGTTATTATCGTTGCCTGATAATAAAATGAACTATTATTATTATTTACTAGCTGACCCGGCAGACTTCGTAGTGCCTCAATCGATAAATAATACCTAAACTTTTGTATAAAATAAACTTAAAACAAACAAAAGGAATCCGTCCGACAGGAGACACATCAAAGAGAAAACAAAATTGTTATTTTTATTTAATTCCGAGCATTTTCATATTTATCTACCTACCTACAAATAATTCAAGACCAAAATTAGCCAAATCGGTCCAGCCGTTCTGGAGTTTTAGCGAAACTAACGAACAGCAATTCATTTGTAAATATGTAAATAGATTATTTAAAAAAAAAAATGGTTCAGTTGATTATTGGTTGTATTTGTTCTCGAAAACAGGAACCGAGTGTGCCGGTACACAAAATAGTTTTTATTTTTTATTTGTAACGTTAATAGCGCTAAAAGAAAATAGGAAAATTTCACTATAAAAAATACACAAAACAGTTCACACGAATGTATAGTGTAGAGTTTTTTTAATCACTGCCATGAGCTCGACGTAAAGTTTCATGTTGCTTTTCATTTCGGCAAATGTCTCGTCCAACAAACTGCTATCGTAACGTGTTTGTCTTTTCTGTAGGAATGTTCTAGCGCGCATGTAAAGCCTTGTTCGGATCAGACGAGTATTGTAGTCGAGTGCCGAGTAATTTAGTGGCTAAACTACTCGCCCGAAAAAATAGAACAAAATGGATTGACTTGACTAAATTATTTACTAACCTACTCGACTAAATTTTAGGTGCTCACACACATTTAGCTACTAAATTACTCGGTACTCGACTAAAATACTCGCCTAGTCCGAACAAGTCTTTAGAGAGCCTTAAATGTATCGCGTTTCAAATGTGCCACCACAATTGTCGAAATAATAGTGTACTGTGTGCGGCCTGCCTAATGTAGGTAAAAGCGATGTTAACCTCACGCTAACTATCTATTTTACAAAACAAAATCGTTTCGATGTCGCTGTGTCTCATATATGCTAATACGGTAGATAAATAACCTTATTTCAATAGACAAAACGAAGTTTTTTAATATTAAAAATAACAACTAGGAAAAGTTCAAAAAATTATTCATAATATGAATATGTTGACATATTTCATTTATTAGCCTCAACTTAAGTTGGTTTTGCCTGTCTCATTCAAATGCGCCCTACGATTCAAGTGCAACCGTGCATTAATCTTCATTAACATTAGGTAGTAGGTACATTAATCTTTAAAGTTCCTTTAACTTGATAGCTCGATATTAAACGTCAAAGTTAATGCTCCACATAAATCTGCACATACATTTTGCACCATTTTTGTTAACATCATTGAGGCACGATGTCCATTACCGGTAATATGACCAATCATATGCCTCTTCAAGTTTGTAACATGATTGAAAGCGATCTATATTACCTTAGTTACACATCGTTCGTCTGAATGAAGCGGTGAATACTTCTTCCCGATCCTTCCACTCAAGGGTAGCTTTACCCAACGTCGGTCGTTACCAGAACCACTATTTTATCATCGAACTAAACCAGACCAGAGACTTGCAGTAGTTTTGTTAAACAATTTTGTTTTCTGTTCTCGTCTTGGTATTAACGTTGATTTAATATGTAATTTTTGTGTTTACAGGACATCCCTCAACAGTCCGCGCTACATAAGCCGCCCATGAAAGCAAATTATCAAATCTTACAAAACACACAAATATTAGGGCTCCAGAATGTACTACATAGAAACATGCAAGTGCCTATCATAAACATAACGCAGGCCGCTCCTAACAAACATGTGATGCGCGCCAGTACTCCCATCAATCAAATGCGAACAAACATGACAACCGGCCCTATGTCCCCGCTCAGTCTCAACATAGGCAGCCCGATGTACTCCCTGCCTTCCAGCCCTAACAGCTATTCCAGTCCCGCCATGAGCCCAGCGCAGAGAGAACGCGTTATGAGTCCTTACTCCACACCACAATCCTTATCCCCAGTAGGTAAGTTCCATCAGATGTACAGCCCAGGGCAGAGGATGGTGTCTCCAACCGGCGTCATACAGGGATCAGACCCGTATCTGACGACGAAAATGCAGCCAAGCCCAGGTTTCCCGATGCAGGTGAACGATATGCTACTGGACACGAACGTGCAACTCACAACATCGGATTTCTGGGCCGACCCGGAGTTTCTTCAGGGGACCAGCGACCTGTTAACTGCTTTCGATGACGTCAAACTTGGGTAGACGCGTGCCGTTTTTAATGTATGTTGAACGTATGAATGTGGAGTGATTTCGAGCTAGGAACACTGGTGAGAGGATTCATTTCTCCCCTTTTGAATCATTTTCTATGTTTCGAAGGGTAATGAAGCGTATGAAAAATAAAGAACTGAATTATGAATGTATGTACGAGATTGAACTCCCACAAACATTCTGACGGATGGAGTAATTTTATGAATCGAAATCACTCGAATGAATACAGGGCCGGAAATTGTAAGGAGCGGTAGTTAAGGCTTTCCAACCAAGAAGGATTCCAGAAGGGTCTCTGTATTTTTTTACCAAAGTCTACTATGAAGAAGATCATAGATTTAATACGATTTAATAAAGTCAGTCATTGACTTGTGTATTTGGAGTCCTTCCTAATGCAATATCTTACAAGCCTTTCTCCGTCCGATATGTGGCCCGGTACGATCCCATATCAACAATTGATTTTAATTGTTGACATGTAATTTTTAACTTTTTTACAATTTATAAAGATCGATTATAACAAAATCAGGGCAGATGATAAAGCTTATTTGTTTTTAATGATTTGAACAATTAATATTGAAATTATATAGAATGTTTAAAATTATAGATTTATTATTAATTTTTTTATTATTCGATAATCGTCCACGAATATTTTAAAATAATATAACTTTATTTCTGTCGTGATTTTAAAAACTATAATAGTTTATATTATGTTTATATTTTATTGTATAAGAAAATTGATTAGTTGAAACCATTCGGTAACGTATCACGTACATATAGTATATATTATGTTAGATACATCAAAATATTTTAAATAACTTTAATGATCAAAATTATATACTCAATTAGAGTTAAGGAAAACGAAATAATAAAAATCGAAACTTCTCAATTGAGGTTATTTTTTAAATGTCAACCGATTTTTTCACATTAATTTCTATGCGATGGTTATATATTAAATTCTTTTATGACTACCGACTGCTACAACGTGCTTAATGCGAGTTTTTTAATAGAGTAAAAGTTAACGTTTGCCTACGTTTGCCGCTAGGGGCGCTGTTCCAACTGCATACGAGTTAACTTTTACGCTATCGAGAACGTTAAAAAACTCGCACCAAGCACGCTTACCTCAAGAGGATATATACTAGATTTACCGAAAGTATAGGCGAGCTCAGGTAGCTCAGCCCGGGAGACTTGGCTAACATGTACCCTAGCAAGATTAGTGCTTTGTTGAATCTACCACCGGATCGGAATCGCGACACACTGAGAAGATCCGGCGAGAAACTCAGTGGCTTGTAACTGTGGTTTTAGCTCCACGACGAACCCTTCGTCGCATTCGACGGGTTTGACGATAACGATGACCAGTGTGCTTAGTGCGAGTTTTTTAACGTTCTCGATAGCGTAAAAAGTAGCTCATATCTGTATGGAATGGGATCGTTTGCCTACGTTTGCCGCTAGGGGCGCTGTTCCAACTGCATACAAAATTGGGTTAACTTTTATGCCATCGAGAACCTTAAGAAACTTGCACTTAGCACACAGTACATGGAATCGCTCAGTAAAAAAGATTGAGTACCGCTGGCTTAGTGTTTAGTGAGTGAGCCTCACTACAGCAGCACACGTCTCAGGCACCATTCCCAATCGGAGTCAGTTTTTGTTAAAATTAAGTAGTATCTGATGTCTGAGTTACTTGCTCATTATCTCGTAGTCAGTTTCTGGTGTTGAATTTAGAACGTTTCATCTGTTGACGTTACATTGGTCAGTACTCAAATATTATTTTATTGTTGGACGGCGGAAAATGAAGATAATTGTGGTCGTACATTGAGTCGATTACAAAAATTTTATAAGAATTTCAAGGTATACAAATTTTTTACATTAAATCTTATCGGGAATCACCACCACACCGTTAGCCATCTACTTTTGCGTGAGGGTTTTCGGAACACCCTGTGCGGTCGAGTAGTACCAAACATTAGTTAACTAAATTCTTAACTCTATACTATATAGTATAATGAGACCAGTCCGGAAAGCAAACCAATAAATGCAACAAATTAAAAACATACATTGCTAATGCAAGTACATAAATACTTGTCGTTTTAGTTAATGCACTTTTTTTTAACGCGCAATGAAAAAGCGCGAGTGGCCCCCCGCTTCCGCACGAGGTCGTTGACCCCGAGTATTAGTTTTAAAAAAAAAATTGTATTACATTGCGTGCTATGCAAAAAAACATTAAAACATTTTATTTTTCAATTACAGTCTTCGTTTTTCGCAACGTTCCCAATACACCATGAATTTCAAAACGAATCAAACGAACGACAAAACAATTTTCAACGTCACACGATCCGCAAACGGATTTCGGGAAATGAAAATGAATCGTATTTCATTTAAATTTGCGTAATGTCATCATAACACGTTTTGTAATAATGAAATGTTAACATTACAACTGATTGCAAAAAAAAATAACTACTCTATTATTATTATCTATAATTAAGAATAGAAATTTATTAACACGTGAAAAATGTTAAATAAAGCCTAACAATTCTTACACTTTTTAACCTGAATCATAACACGTAATGTCACATGTGGTCAATAGGTTTTACGGAATTTGAGCGGTAAAGATTCGGTGTCACTTTAAAGGAATATTTGGAAGTACATATTTAAAACTTCATCTGTGAAAACGTTTGCTTTGGTTTCATCTTTGTGATGCAATAAATAAATAATCTTGTTCATAAAATGTACTTTTTTGTTGTGCAGAAATTTGTTGAAACTTTATGTCGTACTCCAATTATCTCTAAAATATTCATACCAGCACTGAAAAATAAATCGACACATGCCAAATTTTTTAAAATTGAAAAAGGATCAATTTTTTTTTTGTATACTTAGGTATACTTCATGATTTGTCATATAAGTTAATATACAAATACAAAAACTCTTCCTACAATATGAGATAACAATGAATCAAAAACGACGTAAGAAATTAAATAATCGTCATAATGTGAATTTTATCGTGTAATTACCGTAGCAGATATTGTAGAGAAAAACAAAAGCTCTAATTGAAATTAAGCGTAAATTAAGTAAAAGACCGATGTAAAAGTTATGAATTAAATTCTTGACATTTTAAAGTCGGCTGCGCATATTTTGCATTCCTTCAGAATTTTTCTAACGCGAACCTTAGAGCAGGATAAACGATGAGTCAACGTGCCGACAGTTTGTGGGGTTAGTTGGTATTCGCTCCGGCGTGCCTCCAGGTGCGTGCCGATATTTGCCGGACAGATCGCACAACATGCGCCTGTGCTATATATATGCCGTGAACGGGCTGTATCAGTCAATAACCCAAGCCGGAATCCGCCATAACCTAAAATTAATTACGGATAAAACTATTTGTTTTGCGGCCTCCTAACTTCAAATAACGATTTTGAAGCTCGTCTACCATTTATAAACATTAAATATGTAATACCAAAAAAATAAAACACGTACCTATTTTAAGTAAGTACAGATTAAAAATTATCATAGACACAACGTTTCGCATCTTTTTGACAACGGCAAAACGTGCTAAATACTTATTAAAAGTTTTACAAGCTATGAGAAGGAAACTTAATTTGGAGTTGGTTTTCACTTTTGAAACATCATCATGTCGCTTGTGTGGCTTGTGTTTACATCGATTGATTACTCTGTGGATTTGATAATAATAAACTATCATTTCTAGAATTCTAGTCCTAACTCTCTATTTATTCAATTTCTTAATACATCTCTAACTCATTTTTATGTAATACGCTTGTGTAAACCACAATTAGACTTTTTGTTACTCTTAAAACATTAAAGTCTAATCTGAGCTCCTTTTTTATCTCTTATTTATTTTCTTAAACCCTTTTAAATGGAGTATGTGATTTCAATTCACAAGTGTTTACTTTTACTTTCAACCATTACACTATATTATACATTACATTACATTATTCTTTGATGTACGTAATATTCTTCCATCTTTGTTTAATCCAATGTCTCTTATTCTTCGATCACATTCCCATTAAAAGTTGGACGTTTGAATTGAGCGTGAATTTTAATTGCATTTTTTCTTCTACAGAGTAACCTTTTGATTTGACTTATACGAATGAACAATGGTGCCTGTTTCCACACTCGAATAAAATAATAGTTTTTAATCTGTCTATACATATTTATTTAAATTAACAACAATAATTTAAAAAACAAACATATTACACGTATAATATTTTTCTGTCAAAAGGTCTACATTTAAGTACAATCTAAATAATATATGCAAATGCAATTTCTTTCTTTGACTTTAAATCTCGTTAGGTATAGTTTTAATCGTTAAGTTAGTTTCGTAAGTAAAAGAAAAAGTTACGGTTACAAAATGTGGTAATTTTTTTGTTGAAACTTTGATTTGTTTATTTTTAGTAGATATTCAGTAAGCTATCTTACGTTTTAGCTTATAAGTTATAATGATGTTTTTTTTTGAGAAAAAAAAAAATTTATACTTTCTTTTAACCGTTATGGTTTGGTTCGTTCTTGATTACACAATTTTCTAGTTTAAATTTGGTTGCAAGTCCGCACTGTGCCATAGAGAACTTAATTTTTTTCGGTATAACTTAGCATTGACGTTTTAAGTAAATGTGGAGTTGTTTTATTATGTAATAATAAATAAATGAAATTTTATACAATGAATGCGAAACAAATTGTAAATATATAATCAGAATGTTTTATATACATATATATATTTTTGGGAATAAATTACCGTCATTGATACATTGTGGTTTTATTTTATGAATTAATTCGTATGTAAAGTATTAATGTGTAATTATGAAATATGAAGTCAATAAATTAGTTAAATATCAAGGTTAATCCTATTGCAGAGTGCTAAATAAGGCCAAAATACAAAAGGTCTTTGATACTGTACTTTTGGGTGAACTACATATATCACAGACCATCTGGTGTTAGTTAAGTGGATACCGGAGCTCATTGGTATCAGAATGTCCGCTATCTACTTGGAGACACTGGGATTTAAGTCTCAGTTTTACAGGTTGATCAGTGTAAGGTCGCCGCTCAAGAACCCGTCTGCTCCTGCGATGGTCAGTTCTACGATATATTTATGTCCAGTGATGCCATAGAAGATATAAAATTTTATATGCTCATAAATCATAGGGTCTGACCTAATAAATTCTTTGACGTACGACTGTTACATAATATTTTCCCATAAAACCGAAAGGCTACCTAAACCAGTATCTTCACCTTACTTTCGTATCTAACTTCCTGCATATCCTCATCTAATTCTTAGTACCTTCGTTCTGTCTATTTCTGCTCTGAAGTAATCAGACGCTCCGGTCGCTTGGTCATTATGGTCGTAATATTCAAACAATTAAAACTGAACTATCTCAAGAAGGCCACGGCATTTAATTTTACGCTGTCTTGTCTACGGACCCGTCTCAACTTACCAGCAAGTTTTCTAACATATTTTGTTTTTAAGCTAATAACAACTCGTCCAATCACGTGTGCGTTGCTAAGCGGATAACCCGCTTATTTCTGCCGTGAAGCAGTAATGCGTTTCGGTTTGAAGGGTGGGGCAGCCGTTGTGACTATACTGAGACTTTAGAACTATATCTCAAGGTGTGTGGCGCATTTACGTTGTAGATGTCTATGGGCTCCAGTAACCACTTAACACCAGGTGGGCTGTGAGCTCGTCCACACATCTAAGCAATAAATAAAAAAAAACCCTGTGTGGTTTGCCGAATTATGATAAAAATCACCAGATTGGTGCAAGCTTTGTAATAGTGCCATCTAGTATAGTTTTACTGAACCAATTGAGTAATATAAGAACGGTTGAAGTTATTTTAAACAATGCGACTTACCGCCACCTATAATAACAATATTTAACTACTTTCCAGAGTTTCGATGTTCAAAAACCACAATTTTTTTTACTCAATATTTTTTTTTTCCTGCCCTGCAGCAGTAAGTAGGTATAAGTTTTAAAACTGAATCTCGAACATAAAAATCTATTTACAAACCGATTTGTTGGGATTTAGTTCCTTTCTTCTTTTTACAAAAGTGAAAATAATTTTTCCGGTCTTTTTGACTAGTTAATGTATGTATGTACTTTAAGTGGCTATTTATATAGGTCTATGCTATTTACTAGTCTTGAATTTCAAAAAATATTTACTTGCCTGAAAGTGTTGACATTTGACAGTATACTGTTTAATTATCTAATGTCACTTTTCCATTGGCTGACCAAGTCGACCGTGCTAAGAAAAAATATAAATTTATTTTTGCGGTCGTTTCGCCGTTGGTGCCTTAGTTTTGATAGCGTTTTAGAAACAATGAGATAAATCATTACTGAGTTTGAGTGCTTAGAGTGAAATAAGTGCTGCGTAGTGGTTTTTTAATCATTTTTTAATAGAAATTAAAATGTCTACAGCTAAACAAGTGAANATTGGCTGACCAAGTCGACCGTGCTAAGAAAAAATATAAATTTATTTTTGCGGTCGTTTCGCCGTTGGTGCCTTAGTTTTGATAGCGTTTTAGAAACAATGAGATAAATCATTACTGAGTTTGAGTGCTTAGAGTGAAATAAGTGCTGCGTAGTGGTTTTTTAATCATTTTTTAATAGAAATTAAAATGTCTACAGCTAAACAAGTGAACGGTAATACTACTAATACAAGTAGTCCGAACAACAACGGATCTCTGGGAAAGCGGAAAAAATCTCGAGGAAGCAAAACATCGTACCTTTCTAAATGGTTAGACAAGACTATGCATCAAATTCAGGATGCCACACCAAGCATAGAAACATATGATACGTTTGTAAATCCTGTTGTTAACTGGCCGGTCGGATCTCAGTTCGCGCCAGCCTACGATCCGTATAGACATATTTATGGATGCCCCGATCCTATGTCTCTACCCACATACACGTCCTACAACCCTATGCTGCCGTTCGGCTCTGAATATCGTTACGCGCATAACATGAACAAAAGTGTCAATGTTCAAAGGGCTCGATTAAGGCTTAGGCCCGAGAGCAGACCAGAAGAAACCAACGGATCTAGCATTCATAGTCACCAGGGATATTTTCAACCAAAGAATATGTCGGACAGCCAGGACTTTGCGAGTTTGCCACCAATAGTGACGACAGTCGGCGACACGGTCTCAACCAGCGATGTAAACACGAACGAAAAAGATGATGGAAACAGGAGATTTAGTGATCCTTGTGTCCGAGGACTACCTGATGTGGCGCAACCAGCTAATGGGGATGCTGACTCAGATTCAGGAGATTCAAGTCTTGCAAGCAGTGAAATTGGTGGCCGACTGGTATCGTGTCTTTTGGATCAAATAGCTTCATTAAAATTGGCCAATGAAAGACTGACAAAAGATCTAATGGAGGCAAGAGGTGAGTAACGGAAGCTAATAATTCACAGACACACATAATTGCAATGTTACACAAAACAGCCATGAGAACTGTGAATAATTCAATTTGTTACGGATCTCACCTTTTCATTTAAAAGAGCCGTTACGTAAACTTGAATTCTAAAATTATTCTAGCAGTGTGTTTTTTACTTATAATTTCTGAACTTCAAAAGTCCTTTTATTTTGAATATAATTAAAGCCCACACAGACACCCACTGTATCACCTACTCATTGTAAATGACTCAAGGTAAATCGAAAGCTACTCCTATTTTGACAATCCATACATACATATAACAAAATGTATATACACAAGTAATCTGTGCTACTCTGTCTTTCAGTTGTCATGCAATTCTAATATTCTTCTACTTCTTTCTTCCCTATTACCNTTTTATTTTGAATATAATTAAAGCCCACACAGACACCCACTGTATCACCTACTCATTGTAAATGACTCAAGGTAAATCGAAAGCTACTCCTATTTTGACAATCCATACATACATATAACAAAATGTATATACACAAGTAATCTGTGCTACTCTGTCTTTCAGTTGTCATGCAATTCTAATATTCTTCTACTTCTTTCTTCCCTATTACCCTCTGCTGGGGTGTAGGTCTCGAATGAAATCCTTCCATTTACAACGTAATATACTAGAAAGTTAAAGCACCATGCATTATGTAGTTTTTTATCAGCACAAGTTTTACCAAATGTTATGAGAAGCCTATAGGCATCAAATCTAATGTGGATTCTATAGTCAACATAATACGAATGCATCATCAGGAACCATGACTTATCTTGAAATGTAATAAAAATCTCAGTTAAGTACGTTGTACTAAACTCCACTAGCCCAGTATAATTTCAAGGTAATTTAATATGCTAGATATTACACAGATAACAATTATGTAAAATGCTAATCTTGTTGATGTTTAATATGTATTACCAAAAATGCTTACTCATAGTTGTATTTATGCATATGCATAAGCTGAATGTATCTAGAACACAGCATGTTGTTTTATTTTAATCATGAATTTTTAGTTTTTTGCAGTATTTTTGGTGACTATAAACACAACTTCATTGATTTTATTTAAGTACATTTAAATAGTTTTATGTTGTACAGTATTTTGTCATATTCTTCTTTCAATGAGGTTTGAACTATCCTCATCAATAACAATTTGGGTGATTTCATGGTGATCTCTTTCTTGAAGCATCTGAGAAACAGTAATCATATACAGTCAGATGGACCAGGGGCTGCCTTCTATCAGAAAATAAAGTAGTACCTTTACTGTTGTCTTCACAGTAATGTTTTTTCCATAAACATATAGACGCTTGAAAGGCAAACGTGACTAAGCGACAATGCCTGAACTTTACAGTAGACTAATTTAAAGTTAAAATACCTGGAAACAAAATTTATTTTAACGAATCTAGCTGTAGTAGAATCTAGCTAGTAGCTGTAGGATTGAAATAATTTTAATAAACCTAGAAATATATATTTTTTGCGCATCGAATATGGTTATTGCCTATCATTTATGTACAAAGCAACTATTGTCGCTTAGTCACGCTTAGCCTTTCAAGCGTCGATATTTATTTCACTGATATTGTGAGTAAACTGAGTAAAACGTTATTGTTTTATCCTCATTACCATATTTGATATATCGGATTTCAGGTTCAGTGCTCAATAAAGAATCACCCAACACTTTGACCTTTCCGATCTTTGCGTTATCATATGATGTTCGCTCATACTGACTATATGGCTACATATTCTTATATAGTCTATATAGTGATTCGTAAAGCAATAAAAAACTAAAAATAGAAAATATAATTTAACGCACTAGCAAATGAAGGTCATATGTATACTTAGCTTGTGTCTTGCGTAATTCCTTGCTACTAATTAAACGTTACATTATCCATAGTGTATTGTATATTTAGACAAAAGTATACAATATTTAGTTGGCTATTGTTTAGGGTTACCAACCTTGATGTTTGAATGTGAATTGAATGTTTGAACTTTGTCATCAAATGCGCAAAACAAAATTTATCTTTGTCATTACATTTGCATTATTTTAAATGTAATTCCACTACAGTAACAGGTATACTGCTTGCAAAGAGTAGTAAGTCATTAAGAGACAAATTACATCAGTAATCTAGGAGGCAGGGAAAGCAACTATTTATTTCAGATACAGAATTTTAATTTAATTACCTATCAAAATAACTTGAATAATAGTATCTATGAAAATCTTTTCAGTGTTTTAATATATTTTACAATATTATTAATTTCCATTGAAGCCGGGATTATCACGAGTACGGCTCTGTTTTGATTTTTCAGTGTTATAATTCTCTTTCTATACTCTTTCTACTTCAATATAGTAACAATGCATTTTCAATCTTTGCTTAAAAACCAGAAACTTCCAGTTTCTTTCCTAAGCAATGTTTAAATTAAAAGCCTATTTTAAGTCACTTTCATCAGCTTAATAACAATGTATGTTGTTTTTTTTAATTATTGGCTTGAATATTGTGTTTTATTTTAATGACTACACAATTACATTCTTTTAATCATTACTCTGAAATCATTATTTTCCGGTTTAAGATCAATGAAAGAATCAATGCGATCTTATTGTGTTGGTATTATTTCTATGAGTATTTAATTTAATTTTGAACTTCCATGCTATAAATTTCAGCTCTTATCTCGATATATTACTAAAACGACCCCATAAATTCGTTATTTTTTTATTGCTTAAATGGGTGGACGAGCTTACAGCCCACCTGGTGTTATAATAAATGGTTACTGGAGCCCATAGACATCTATAACGTAAATGCGCCACCCACCTTGAGATATAAGTTCTAAGGTCTCAAGTATAGTTACAACAGCTGCCCCACCCTTCAAACCGACACGCATTACTGCTTCACGGCAGAAATAGGCAGGGCGGTGGTACCTACCCGTGCAAACTCACTAGAGGTCCTACCACCAGTAATTACGCAACTTATAATTTTGCGGGTCTCATTTTTATTACACGAGGCTATTCCTTCACCGTGGAAGTTAATCGTGAAAATTTGTTGAGTACGTATTTCATTTGAAAAATTGGTACCCGCCTGAGATTCGAACACCTGTGCATCGCTCAACACGAATCTACCGGGCGTCTTATCCTTTAGGCCACGACGACTTTAGAACATTTGATCTTTACTGTAGAGCACATCTTTTTTTAAATTCTGTTTCCGCTTCATGAATATTGTAATTAAAAAAAAAAATGGTTTCCCTTATACGATTTAAATTTCAAATCGAATTAAACGCGTTAAATACATTATGTATTTTGTTGTAATTCTGAGCCGATGTTCTCGAATGTCATGGAGTCGAGTTTCGCAATGATAAGTGGTACCTAACCCTCGCTATTGATTTTCAGCCGAGTTAGAAAACTATCGGCCTCACAATGTTATGCTCCAGAAGGGATCGAGCTCAAGTATCGGTGCAACGCCACCAAGCCATTCGCTCAATGATAACGGTGAGTCAACGACTTTGTAATGCAGTCTAGATTCTCTCTCCTAACTAAACGCTAAATATTATTTTATTCGAATCTAAAAATCTACGTCAACAATACCGTCAACAATTCTATTAAGTTACACGTAATTACATTAATAAGTGTAGACTTAATTGGTAATCGCATGTAAATGGTTAGTAAAGATAGTCATAGCTGTTGTTAATTAGTTTAATTATTTACTCATTTACAAAATGAGTTTTATCAGGCACCGATTATTGTGTAGTAGTGAAGTAATGAGTAATGAGTAATTTTACTTTCTTTGACAGTACAAACAAAATTAGTTTCTTATTAATTGCTAGAAATAAGCTTAAAATGTAAGCACCATTTTTCGTTCGTAGGAGTATCTAATCGTTGCTAGCCTACGTGAATATTCTTAACTATGCGGAAAAATGTAAATCTGGATACAGTACCTACATCCTGAAATTGGTAGCCGCGTTGCCTCCTGTATCACATAAACTTACCTGTAAAGTGTTAAAAAAATGCAACTAATGTTATGTTCCCCGAACTGTGCGATATATTTTTTTGATTTTCAATACTTTACAATACCCTTTTGATTTTCAATACTAAGCCAAAATTTAAGCCACTGACATTCCAGAACTATTATGGTTTAATTTATTTTAATTCGTCATCGTCCAAGTCTTTTTTTCAACTCTGTAGCCTACAGGTATAGTTTATATGTATTGTCGCGAAGTACTTTTATTGGTAGTAAGACGTCTTGTTAGCCTGCATAGGTAGGTATCACGACCCTGCCTTTTTCTGTCGCGAAAAAGTAATTCGTTACAGTTTGAAAGGCAGTACAGCTGTTGTACTGTAAAAACGGAGACTTTAAACTCATGTCCCATATGGGGGAGTATCCATGTGGATGACGGTGTTTGCGTTGTGGATGTCTATGGGCTCTGGTAGCCAGTTAACATCAGGTGGGTGGAATGGGTGGCTCGTTTACCCATCTAAGCATTAAATAAAAAGATTGGAGACTTTGGCTATATCTGCCCCGAAGGGGCAGTATCTCATATCTCGAGGGCGGTAAGGTAAGGCGGTATTCAACTGGTGATATCTATGGGCCCCGGCCACCACTGGATATCAGGCCTGCCAGCTAGCTCATTCCCATACAACGAAGTATCAGGGAATTATTGTTCCGGACCATAAATATCCAAAATTAAAAATATCGTTTTTCTTAGGAATCAGACAAAATATGTTAAACGATGCGCTTCTCACAAAAATTTTAGCGCGAATGAACAGAATCTTATTGAATTTGAATTAACATGATTCTATTGTTTTCTATCGAACTTTTGAGGTTTTATTTTCTTTAACGAGTATTGATCGTCGAGTTCATCGAATTTTGGAAACAATCGGTTCGAAAGAAACAACTTGGAAAATACTTTTAATGTTTGATTTCAGTATCGACCGACCTGAATCCGCGTCGTGCCTGTCATTAGCGATTCAAAAACAATTGCACGAAAGTATGTCGATATCGTTCGGGTTGTTGCGAAACTTTCGTGTGATCGATTCAAGTTAACAACTCGCCAAAAAAATCGTTTTCCATGTCTCGATGCGGAGAAATCGCGTGTAGTGATGACCTTAACGATAGATAACCTTATTTATACGGATAATAAACGCTGAACTAATCTTCTTCTTCTTCTGATTCGGTCTCTTTATTACTGAAGGTCGTGTCTAATCTAAAATACCACTACCATAACCACACAATGCTTCCCCACGTCTTCCTGTCCTCGGCGGTCTTTATAGCCTCGGTTATTGGCAGGCCGGTGAGCGTCCTAACCAGATCAGACTAGCGGATAGGTGAGCGTCCGCGTGATCTTTTCCCGCCAACCTGACCAACTACCATCAGCTTCTCCAAGTTATCGAGGTCTTTACGAGCGATGTGGCCGAAGTACGCGAGAATACGTTGGAGGCAGATAGCGGACAGCCTTGTGGCAATACCGAGCTCCTTCAGAATGGACAGGTTGGTCCGGCGTGCTGTCCATGGAATTCGCAACATCCGTCTCCAACACCACCTGAACTAATAGTTGCTTGTTTTTAGGATGGGCTAACGCTCTAACGATGCACTTAATGTTAAGAGTTTACTGGAGCTCTTTCTTGGGCGTCGCAACGTAAATTGCATCATTCGATTCAGGATTGAAAGTCTTTTGGGAGGTTCAACGACAAAGCGAAGATTTTCCACTGAGCGGGTGAAATTACTCGGTAGACCGACGGTCCAAATATTGTTCGGAACTTGTATATATGCAAGCTTATCTTGAAAATGTCGTAATTCAGTCATCTGTCAAATATCTTGCGTTGTATGATGGCTACCCGCCACAGTCTTAATTACGTTGTATAATGATTGTTTCAACCTACAAAATAGGACGTATGTCTACTTCAGGGCAGATATCAGCGATTTGTTGTACATCTGCTATTGCTATTCGGGTTCCCACCTTTTTTTTTGTAGATAAAGCACATTGGTTATTATAGGTAGGAAAAAAGGTACATAGTATTAAAATAAAGTACAATTTATTTTTTATTATTATCCTTTCATCAGTTGAATAATTAAAACAATTAAAATGACAATTGGTCCCTCCGGAATCCGGTTATGCAGTAACCGTGTGTTGAAGGTATATTATGTTTAAATTTTTTTTTTATTACCATTGAACAAATTAAACAAAACATTGTGACAATTAATGACAGTGACATCGTTGACATTTGAGGTTAAGTTGCGGTGAGAATATTTGTTATAAAAACGAGTGCGGGATGTACTCGTAGCGTTGGCGAGTGGCGACATCGATTGAGCAGTCGATGTATTTCGCTTACCAAAACAATACATGTGTTTAAACTTTTCGAAATCCCAAAGAAACCAAATCATGCCAAATAAAGTATTTTCGTTCACTTTATTATTCACATAAAGTATAGAGTACCTTACTTGAAATAACGTACAATACTTTATTATAAAGTACGGGTGGCAACCCTAATTGTTACCTCCAATGATTTTGCTTATACAATGATATTAATTTGTGTATCGGAGAAATTTTTAACACGTTTATATAATACGTACCCAAAACTTATGTATGATATCTCAACAAATACTAGGAATAATGGGTAACTATTAGATAAGTCTAACCCAAGTTGAGTCACATGACAAAAACACTAGTCGGATTACCTATTCAGTCACGGATGCATAAAGGCATAAATGTTTGGTTTCACGCTCGTGACCAGTTTGAAGAAGATTTTCTCTTGCCGCATAAACAAAAGGAGAATCGGTGCCTCAAGTCAAGACCACCTAGCTGATCCATTGTTTGTAAGAATGCAGCTTTCGATAGTTCATTCTTATACGCTTACATTCGTATCAGATTGTGTGTTGCGTGTCCAGATTTCTCAAGACTATTGCTGTGCTAAATGATTGAATTAGGTTTTTTCTTTGTGTAATATAACAATAAATGTATTATTACGCGGTTTCACGCCAAATTTGTCGGCTTGTACCGGTACCGATTGCGCCAAACAAATGCTGGAATGCTTGGAACAGGATTGTTCAATTTGGGTGTCTGTTGGTATGGACTTTGTTAGCCAAATTCAAATAAAGCAGGAGGTTATTAATTCGATTTTTTTTGTGTTATTTCAGAACTTTATTCTAGATGGACCGATATTGAGGATTATAATATTTATATTTGAAATTAGGTTATCATGTGGTTGGTTCGATTTAAATTTAATCAAAATCTTACTAGTTTTATTTATTCTTAATGGTGTATATTTGTTCGACTTCGACTATATTGATGACTAGCGACCCGCCCTCGCTTCGCTTCGGAAACATTAAAACACACATGAAACCAAAAAAATAAAATTAAAAAAAAAATTAAAAAAGTAGCCTATGTTCATCAGGGACAATGTCGGCTTCTAATGGAAAAAGAATTTTTCAAATCGGTCCAGTAGTTTCGGAGCCTATTCGAAACAAACAAACAAACAAATCTTTCCTCTTTACAATATTAGTATAGATTACTAGCGACCCGCCCTCGCTTCGCTTCGGAAACATTAAAACACACATGAAACCAAAAAAATAAAATAAAAAATAAATAAAAAAAAGTAGCCTATGTTCATCAGGGACAATGTCGGCTTCTAATGGAAAAAGAATTTTTCAAATCGGTCCAGTAGTTTCGGAGCCTATTCGAAACAAACCAACAAACAAATCTTTCCTCTTTATAATATTAGTATAGATTAGTATAGATGCTTTCATTTTGTTTTGATAAAGTTGTTTTAGTTTTATTTTTCTTAAATTATCCTTAAGCAAACATTCGGAGATAGGATCTATGATTTTTCCATATTCAAAGATCCTTTTCTTTAGTAATCATATTTAATTTATTCAAAAGGCTACTGGTAATGGAGCATATTGTGGTCCGCATGGTTATATACCTCGTTACACTTAATTAAGCAACATTGCTAGAGGCAAATTATATTAGAGATACAATTGTTAGTCGTACATAAGATACCGTAGGCCCCTTAATTTGTTGCTATCAACATTGTCCATATATATAATTTGGGGTATTCACACATCGTTGACTGGAACGTCGCGTAGTTCAATTGTACAATGGACAATGTTAATGATAACCTCAACTAAACGCGTACCAGTTGAAACTTACTGTTACGGATGCAACTAAGTCCTAGATGTTGAAAAAAATTTTTTTATTTTTTTTATTGCTTAGATGAGTGGACGAGCTCACAGCCCACCTGGTGTTAAGTGGTTACTGGAGCCCATAGACATCTACAACGTAAATGCGCCACCCATCTTGAGATATAAGTTCTAAGGTCTCAATTATAGTTACAACGGCTGCCCCACCCTTCAAACCGAAACGCATTACTGCTTCACGGCAGAAATAGGCAGGGTGGTGGTACCTACCCGTGCAGACTCACAAGAGGTCCTACCACCAGTAATTACGCAAATTATCATTTTGCGGGTTTCATGTTTATTACACGATGTTATTCCTTCAACGTGGAAATCAATCGTGAACATTTGTTGAGTACGTATTTCATTAGAAAAATTGGTACCCGCCTGCGGGATTCGAACACCGGTGCATCGCTCAATACGAATGCACTGGACGCCTTATCCGTTAGACCACGACGACTTTTAAATTACACTCTTACATCTGAATCATTCAGTGTTGCCCATTACTAGCCAAACTTTCCCCATTTTTCTGGGAGAGTTTGAATAGGAGAAAGTCAATTGCGATGTTCGCTAGTTGAACTTTAGTTGCTGAATTTGCTTGCCTGTACCATACTTTGGGCTATAAAAAAATGGCAGTACATGTTTTCGTGTGTTCCAGGTGCAATGCCCAGTCAGTATTCTCCGGGGTTCCTCACGGATTTGGTGCGGGAGATCAGAGACGCGTCGCGGATGCGAGAAGACGCACTCTACTCGAGGGTCCGAACGATGATGCTCGAAAGGAATGACGTACGTAACATTAGTAGCATTTATTTATTTTGGTATATACACGACGCAAAGGATGATTCCATGGCGTTGTTAAAATGATGACGTCGGCGTCGCTGACGCTATTCTCTTCAACATTATCATTGCATTCCATAGTCACTATCTGGATATCTAGTCTTGATCGACTGTAAGCTCGTTATGGTCCCCATGCAAAAAAAAACCTTTTTTAGTACGGAGACATCACATATTGAATACGAGTTCCAAGTTTATTAATTACTTTACCTTTTAAATCAGAACAAACGACTGCTTCGGAGTATGAATAGGCAGGATGGTGGTACCTACCCCTGCTGGTCTGTAGTACGCTCTTCCAGCATAATTTTGTTTTTTCCTATTCCTATTCTAGTGATCTCGAGGGGTCACCGGGCGAGTATCTTAGGAGACCCCCCTCACTCCCTCCCTCCCCATAAATGATAAACACACAAAGAAATATGATTCTAATGTAAACATTAAACCCTAAACATAGCACAAAGCCCAAAATACGTGGACATTTTTTTCTATGCAGATATGAGAAATTTCGCGCTTCTAACTTTGAAAATGTTGGGTTTTTTTCCTACCTATGCCGATAGCCCTGAGAGGCTATTTCAGCTTCGCCTTGACGTGTGGGTGAGCTCACGGGGCTCAAACTG
Source organism: Bombyx mandarina (assembly GCF_003987935.1). The sequence continues at coordinate 282,556 of NW_021011556.1, read as the reverse complement.
GGAGTGTTGCTAGCACTGGCCCTAGCAAGAGCAGTGCTTCGCAGAATCTACCACCGAATCGGAAACGCGACCCACTGAGAAGATCCGGCGAGAAACTCAGTGGGCTGTGTCTATGGGTTAATTTACTCGTCGAGCCCTTCGTCGCAAACGACGGGTTCGGCGAGGACGGTGACCGGTGCTTGAGGTACCGAAAAGCACCGATAATGGATCGGGAGGATCTGTAATGACGTGTAAAATGTAGGAAGGATATAGTGTATCCTTATAACACATAAGACTGCGAATATTAAAATTTTCTAGTCCCAGTCGTAAACCGCCAGTAGACATGAGAATATTGAACCCGCGTTTCGATATTAATTTTTAATCGTCTTCCATTGCGTGCCGTGCAAAACATACGAAGTACGTAATGTAGTAAAATACCTAGTTAGTGTATTTTTCAATTTAATCAATTATTATAGGCCCTACCATCGGTTCTCGGAAACGGTACTTTTAAAACCACATTCATAATTGAATTATAATATACTTTTCTACAAAAACGTTATAAATTTTAATAAAATAGGAATTCCATGATTATTCATGCGTAGGAATGTTCAAGTTAATTATAGTAATTATGTAACGGTTGTGATAATAACAATAAGTTGAATGCATAATTTATTGCACGGAACAATAAGGATATATGTCAACAAATAAAACAACGACTTTACTGCCTTACCATAGAAAGCTTATAATTGGTTTTGCAATAATTTAAGGGTCTTCTGATTGCGGAAAGAAAATAGAGGTCAATTGATCGTTGCAATGAATATTTGTTTTAGGCTTACCAATTTGTGTCTTCCTTGTTTTATAGAAAAATAACTTCGCCCGCGGATTCAGCCGCAAAAAAATTACAATTTATATTAAAATATAAGACGCATTAAGACGATTCAGAAAACCAACTGCTTTAGATAAATTATAGCTGAACATACATGCACACATACGTTCTCTTTTATATATATAGATTTCATATCAATTTAACCTGGGCTTCAAAATGCAAAATTCACTGCTACAAGCGCCACCTATCTGACACTAGCGGAACTGTGTTTGAGTTGTTGAAAGTTTCATACCTATGGGGGTTAACAGTTCTCGAGTTTTAGGTGAACATACATACATTTTGTGAAGTCGTCGTGGCCTAAACGATAAGACTTTCGGTGCATTCTTGTTGAGCGATGCATCGGTGTTCGAATCTCAGGCGGGTACCAATTTTTCTAATGAAATACGTACTCAACAATGTTCACGATTGACTTCCACGGTGAAGGAATAACATCGTGTAATAAAAATCAAACCCACAAAATTATAATTTGCGTAATTACTGGTGGTAGGACCTCTTGTGAGTCCGCCCGGATAGTTATCACCACCCTGCCTATTTCTGTCGTGAAGCAGTAATGCGTTTCGGTTTGAAGGATGGGGTAGCCGTTGTAACTATACTGAGACCCTTAGAACTTATATCTCAAGCTGGGTGGCGCATTTGTAGATGTCTATGGGCTCCAGTAACCACTTAACACCAGGTGGGCTGTGAGCTCGTCCACCCGTCTAAGCAATAAAAAAAAAAAAACTCTTTTATATTATTATATAGATAAGCATTCAATCATCGGTGTATTTCGTCTTAATTATGTTTTTGTCTTTCAAACCAACCAAATTACTTTGAAATTCTAACACACAAAGGTTTGCTTTGCTACAAAAAGATCAATAGTTAAACATTATTTATTTTTATAAAATAAAGAAATTAAATAATTTACGGCTATTTGAAAAACAATTTAACTGCACGCAATGAATGAATCTATATCTATACTAATATATAAATCTACGGTGGTTTTTACGGATGTTCCGTTATAACTACTGAACCATGCATCCGATTGACTTTGAAACTTGGTATTCATGTAGAAAATACATGTACTTAATGGATAGCCTAATATTTATATAAGCGTTGGACTCCCTAATAATAATGATAATAAATAATAATGTTAATTTTAAATGCCCAGCGAAGCGGGCGAGTACGGCTAGTCACAAATAAAATTTGATTTTGTAATGTGAACCAACTAAAATGATAATATATTAGTATTTGTGCTTAGCTTAATAGCTGAATCTTTGTCGGCCATGTCGATTTAGTAATTTACTTTTTTTTTGTTTGTTTATTGCTTAGATGGTTAGACGAGCTCACAGCCCACCTGGTGCTAAGTGGTAACTGGAGCCCATAGACAATTACAACGTAAATGCGCCACCCACCTTGAGATATAAGTTCTAAGATCTCAGTATAGTTACAACGGCTGCCCTACCCTTCAAACCGAAACGCATTACTGCTCCACGGCAGAAATAGGCGGGGCGGTGGTACCCACCCGCGCGGACTCACAAGAGGTTCTACCACCAGTAAAAAACTACACTTGAAATCTTTTCTTGGCTTAAGTTATTTTTTTCTTGATAATAGAAGTTATATAATAGCTAATAAAATAACTGTTAACCGCTTTATCATATCGCTCAATATCTTCGATTACATTGCTTATCTGAAATTCAAAATATTTGATCGGCTTTCTGCTACATAAAAGAACACCGAAGTTCCTACTCACCGAATTGTCAGATCTTCTCAGTGGGTCGTGCTTCCTATCCGGTGGTAGATTCTGCGAAGCCCTGCTTAGCTGAAGGGCCAGTGTTAGCAACACCTCCGGCTTGAGCCCAGAGAGCTCACCTACACGCTAGGCTAACGCTGATATAGCCTCTCAAGGCTATCAGCATAAGTAAGAAAAAAAAAACACACCGAACAAGGTAACATCAGTGCCGAAGTCGTCGTGGCCTAAAGGATAAGACGTCCGGTCCATTCGTGTTGAGCGATGCACCGGTGTTCGAATCCCGCAGGCGGGTCCCAATTTTTCTAATGAAATACGTACTTAACAAATGTTCACGATTGACTTCCACGGTGAAGGAATAACGTCGTGTAATAAAAATCAAACATGCAAAATTATAATTTGCGTAATTACTGGTGGTAGGACCTCTTGTGAGTCCGCACGGATAGGTACCATCGCCCTGCCCATTTGTGCCATGAAGCAGTAATGCGTTTCGGTTTGAAGGGTGGGGCAGCCGTTATAACTATACTGAGACCTTAGAACTTATATCTCAAGGTGGTTGGCGCATTTACGTTATAGATGTCTACGGTCTCCAGTAACCACTTAACACCAGGTGGGCTGTGAGCTCGTCTACCCATCTATGCAATAAAAAAAAAACATCTTGACGCATGGGGTTGAAGTCTTAATGGTATTCCAGTGGGTCGTGCATGGCAAAAACGTACCTATTAAAAGTTTCTGTGGAATGTGCACATGAACGCACCGGTTCCTTATAGCTCGGAGAACTGCTTCGGTACCTAATGGTGCCATGTTAAAACATTTACTGGTGGTAGGTCGTATTGTAAGTCCACACTGGTAGGTACCACAAACCTGTCTCTTTCTATAGCTCAGACCTCGACTGAGCAGTAGAAACGGACTTAGACCTCGTGTGTTAAAGTGGTGGTGTTCATATCAGATCAATAGGCTTATAAACATTTAGGAGCCGACAGTTCTAGTTTTTGTACCCAAAACCCAGAGAGCTCCAAGAAGTCTCCTCGAAAATTACATACACGTCCGACAACCGGGCATTTTGGCACAGATCTGAACAGTGTTCAAGATAAGTTTACACTCGTATGCCGTCTAATTAGTCTGGGGCATACTTTGGCGCAACTCCAGATTATATAAATGCACTGTTTTCCTCGTCAATTCTGTATATTTTTTTCATTTTATTCAATCCTGGTGTACGGTTATTGTTCTCAAGCCAGCTTAAACAATATTCCTATCTGCTTGCCGAAGAACTAGGGGCAGTATTCGCGTTGTCAAATGTCACCAGTAATCACTTAAAATCAAGTGGACTATGAACACTTACATCCCTTAAAAACTATTCTATATTATGTCGTAAGTAAAGGCGAAAAAAAAACATTTTTTTTTTACCTAACTGCCAATTAGGTAAAACAGGTTGCGGGGCTATTCTGGCTTAGCCATGTCTGGTAGTTGAGCTCACGGGACTCAGCCTGAGAGAACTTGCTAATATCTGCTCTGGCAAGAGTAGTGGTTCGCTGAATCTACTACCGCATCGGAATCGAAATCCACTGAGTAGATCCGGCGAAAAACTCAATAGATAGGAAATAGTAGTGATTATCAGATCACAATGATCGTTTCGAGCAGGGAAATACTGTTTGGTTCAAGCGACATTTTTGCAATTTAACAGAAGGAGCCATTTGAAGTTTAAAATTTGGAAAAAAATATCGTAGCAAAAGAACTTCAGCTAATTGAATGGAGTGAACATAATTGAAGTTCAATTAAAAACATCAAATTCTTGATACTAATCACTACATAGTATAAAAACTATAAAACAAAGTCGCTTTCTCTGTCCCTATATCCCTATGTATGCTTAAATCTTTAAAACTACGCGACGGATTTTGATGCGGTTTTTATTAATAAATAGAGTGATTGAAGAGGAAGGTTTATATGTGTAATAACATCCATTAAATAGTGGAGAAATCAATAATAAATTACAGTTTCCGAAGCGAAGCGAGGGCGGGTCGCTAGTACCAAATAAAACGGATCTTTTATTACAAAGATAAATGTCGCCTATTATCATTATTATTTAAACGAAGTAACTCTTCATCCTCGGTTTGATGCGGGCTACACGTATATGGACGTGTATTAGCGTTACGAGACTTGATTCATACAAATATTATTCAATAGAACATTATCGGGCTCGATGATGGCTTAGCGAAGCGTAATAGATACCGTACGGTATAATAGATACGGTATCTCTCGCATCAACTCCCGCTGACGGTGCTATCAAACGCTGTCCGATCCCCCGATCGTATCTTTGTAACGGCTTTTTTTTAGGCAGCGGCTTGTCTCTGCCCCTGGCATTGCTGGAGTCCATGGGCGACGGTAACCACTCACCATCAATTGGGCCGTACGCTCGTCTGCCTACAAGGGCAATAAAAATTAAAAAAACGTTTTTAATCGCTACTATTCTTGTCAAGAAAATATCGGGAAAAGACCAATAATAGACAAAATGTTAGTTATTCATCCGAATTTATTTGATAACCTTTAAAGTGTGCTCTTTCAGCAACGATACGCTTACACGCCAACGAATAATTCAATCATCAAAACATTTTAAAACCTTTTTTCTGCGATTTAGTTGAGTGGGCCTAGCGCGAGTTTTTTTTAACGTTCTCGATAGCGTAAAAGTTAACTCAAATTTGTATGCAGTTGGAACAGCGACTCTAGCGGCTAATGTAGGCGAACGTTCCAACTCTTATAGCACGTACACGTAAACACATATTTTTGATAAAGTCGATTCAACGTAAGTCTTCTGTGACATTTTCAGTGACTCCGAACGCGAAATTCCATTGGCGATGCAAAAATAAATACAAACTTTGTTCGATGTTTTTGTCTATTAAGAATAAACACTAGACTTGATGTATGTAACTAACAACAGCACTCTATTTTTTCGAAATAAATATAATGAGAAGAACAAAACAGAAAATATCAATATAGAGCCAATAAAAATAGTTTAACTTTTTAATGTCGGTAAAGGAAACTGTATTAATCGTAATGTTTTGTTTGCAGAACGTTGTATCGTCTTCCGAAACGAAATACATTGAAAAAGCTCTCGACGAGATCAAGGTAAGTTATTTTAAAAACAGCGCCATCTAGCCGAATAATCGGAACTTAATTGCTTTCACGGTTCTAACTCTTAACCTCGTAGTTCAAATGAACGCTCACAGGTGGCGCTGTTTCAGATTCTAAAATTACTATGTTTGTAATACAGCTTGCATTAATTTTCTCAATCACACAGCTAAGTGCCCTTCCTTAGTTCACAATTTTTTCATCTTTATAGTGACTTAAACTGGCAGAGATATTCATTTGGGCTTGATTTTGTTCTGTTTTTGTTCGTTGTCGTGATCACGGGCGATTACTGTGTTATGTTAAATCCTGTCTAAGTTTCTATTTCGTATAGAGCAGGAGTGGCCAACTTGATTAGTGCCAAGATCTACTATCTACTGACGAAACACTCTGCGATCTACCTTTCTTGAAATTTAAGGAAACAATATAGTTCAGTATACAAATAAGTAATATATTTTCTTTTATTATATTTAAATAAACCTGAAATTATATAATAAAAGAGAACTATTGTATGGAAGAGAGGATAAATAATGTGACGTAACGGTCATTAACAGATGATACATGATGAAGATGATGCGTGCAGTAGTTGGTGATTACGTTGCGCAGTCTGTTCTACGTATTTATATTTTTTTGTCTTGCCACGATCGACCGGTCGATCGCGATCTACCGGTTGGCCACCCCTGGTATAGAAAGAATAGAATTAAAACAATAAACGCTAGGTTAAACTGGGAAAGTAGCCCTATCTCCACTATGACTCGCGAAATTCCTAGTATAAATAATTTATTTAATCGATTCAAAATGGCCTTAAATGCCGTGAAGGTGTAAGTTTTAGCGATACATATTTGTTTATTGTCAAAACGTTTGTTTGCCCTGGTGGCTGGGTGGTCCGACTTGGAGTGCTCTTGTGGCGCGCGAGACGCGAAACGTCATTCGATGACTTTGCGAATAATTTGTATGCATTAAATGATTTTTGAACATCTTCCCAATGGTTTATCTTGAGAATTGGAATAGTTTCTGAAGTGCTTACGCATGGGAATGCTGAGAATTATTTAAAAATATACGGTATTTTTAAAAGCAAGCTTTTTAAAAAAAAAAATTGCTTAGATGGGTGGACGAGCTCACAGCCCAGCTGGTGTTAAGTGGTTACTGGAGCCCATATACATCTACAACGTAAATGCGCCACCCACCTTGAGATGTAAGTTCTAAGGTCTCGTATAGATACAACGGCTGCCCCGCCCTTCAGACCGAAACGAATTACTGCTTCACGGCAGAAATAGGCGGGGCGGTGGTACCTACCCTTCCGGACTCACAAGAGGTCCTACCAGTAATTAAGCAAATTATAATTTTCTGGGATTGATTTTTACTACACAATGTTATTCCTTTACCGTGGAAGTCAATCGTGAACATTTGCTAAGTACGTATTTCATTACAAAAATTGGTACCCGCCTGCGGAATTCGAACATCAGTGCATCGCTACATATGAATGCACCGGACGTCTTATCTATCCTTTAAGCTACGACGACATCAGAATACTTTGTAAAAAATTGTACATTTTTTATTACCCTTGCAGGCAGACGAGCGTATCGCCCACTTCATGGTAAGTGGTTACCGTCGCCCATGGACGTCATTAATGCCAGGGGCAGAGTTAAGCCGCTCCCTACCGTTAAGTACTTTTTCTATTGGTTTAAGCCTTCCATTAAAACTTAATTGAGGATAAATAACAAAAAAAAATCACGCATTGAAACCAACGACAGTTGCATACCGCGCGTCTTTGTGTGAAGCTGCTTTCAGACTACGCTATAATATAATAGCATATAGTATATAGCTCATAGCACAACAATATCGCACAACATACCCCGATCCATTAACGGTGCTTTTAGGTAGGTACCACAAACACCGGTCACCGTCCTCGTCGAACCCGTCGCTTGCGACGAAGGGCTCGACGAGTAAATTAACCCACAGACACAGCCCACTGAGTTTCTCACCGGATCTTCTCAGTGGGTTGCGTTTCCGATCCTGTGGTAGATTCTGCGAAGCACGGCTCTTGCTAGGGTTCGTGTTAGCAACGTCGTCAGGATTGAGCCCCGTGAGCTCACCTACTTGTTAAGGTTACCCTGAAATAGCCTCTCAAAGCTATCAGCATAGGTAGGGAAAAAAAACACACCATACATTGTTATGGACATGTTCACACCATACTGTACTATATATTATTGGCTAAGTATAGGCTGTTATACTATATTGCACTATAGCATAGCGTAGTCTGAAAGCAGCTTAATAGAGGAAATCGTAAAAAAAAGGAATATTATAAAAATCTAATATTTAAAAAAAAAAAGACATGCCCGCTGAGTTTCTTGCCAATTCTTTTCAGGACGGAGGCTAGTTCTTGTGAATTGGCGGTAGTTCTTTTGACGTTCAACAAATATGTACTTTCATTTATGTTGAATAAAAAAAATTTGATTTGATTTCATTTGATTTGATTGAGTATTTCGTGGTCTTCACGCGGCGTAGGGTTTTCGAAGTTGGGAACGGGTGCGCGCATCGAAAATGGCGGGTGGAACGCACAGGGGCGGCAATGTAAATATTGGCAGATGCGAGTGGATGGTGCTACGGCAGCGCGCCACCCCTGCAGGCGACCGCTTCGATTCCCGACTCGGCCGTCGTCGTGTTGTTAATATTTAATACCGTAGCGGTATTATTATAATCGTTGCTACGTCGGAGCGGTTAATATATATCGTGGATAACGACTTGCGTATATTGAATAATTTTTTGTTATTTTATACATAATTTTTAACATTAAAAAACCGATTTGTTTAGTTAAGAAACATCAATGATAGGTTTTAGAAAGAAATCATTATGAAATTGTTATCAAAACACAGTAAGTAATATTTCAACACATATAATAAAAAAACTGAAATGCAAATTCATAACAATTTGAATACAGATTTTCTATATTAACTTAGTGCGACTGCCCCCCGTTAATTATCAAATTGCCCCCTTGTGGGGCGTGGGCCCCACGATGGGAAACCCGGTCTAAAAATTCTCATTTATGAACCCTGAACGCAACTTTTTTCGAATGTTAAACCGTCGACGTCGCCCAAAGCACGTCATTACGGATCCTCCTGATCCATTAACGGTGCTTTTAGGCACCACAAGTACCGGTCACCGTCCTCGTCGAACCCGTCGCTTGCGACGAAGGTCTCGACGAGCGAATTAACCCATAGACACAGCCCACTGAGTTTCTCGCCGGATCTTCTGCTCTTGTTAGGGTCAGTGTTAGCAACACTCCGGTTTGAGCCCTGTGAGCTCACCTACACACGTTAGGGCGAAGCTGAAATAGCCTCTCAAAACTATCAGCATAGGTAGGAAAAAAAAACTCTTTTTAATACCACATAGGCTGTGAGATCGTTCGCTTTTGTCATTGAAAATATCATGATTCACAATCATTGACACATCCAATGCATTTAAAATATCAATAACTGAACTTAAAAATAAGCGTTCACTGCAAAGAAACACGCGTTCGTAACGATTACAAAATATATATTTATATTACATCTTCGCGTCGACATAACGCGTTCTTATCGTTTCGCGTGGGCGTAGGTACCGTCTGTTTGTACCGTCAATTATCGCACTCGAGCCTCGGCCGGCTCGTACGTAATAAGTTAATTGAAGTGCAAAAACGTTTGTGCGCGCTTAGCTTGCTTAGCACTAGCGTTTTAATGCCGCCAGCGCGATAAACGTTTTAAACTCACTAAGTGAAGTTAAATTTTACGCTTTTCGGGCTTGGGTTTATTTAATGCGTGCGAATGAAACGCTAACCGGGTTTCGTGAAGCGTTTCTCGATCGCTGCTTAGCGTAATCCGGTGTGCTTAGTGCGAGTTTTTTTAACGTTCTCGATAGCGTAAAAGTTAGACAAATTTTGTATGCAGTTGGAACAGCGCCCCTAGCGGCAAACGTAGGCAAACGTTCCCGTTTCATACAAATATGAGCTAACTTTTACGCTATCGAAAACGTTAAAAACTCGCACTAAGCAAACCGAAGCGAAAAGTTTTTTTTTTTCATACTTATACGCTGGTAGTCTCAGAGGCTATTCCAGCTACGCCCGGACCGGTAGGTGAGCTCACGGGCTCAATCTGAGAGAATTTGCTAACATTAGCCCCCTAGCAAGAGCAGTGCTTCGCTGAATCTACCACCGGATCGAAATCGCGACCCACTGAGAAGATCCGGCGAGGAACCCAGTGGGCTGTGTCTATGGGTTAGCTCGCTCGTGATCGACGAATTCGATGAGGAAAATTATATTAACGGATACGCAATACGAAAATCAATGGACAAACAGATATCTGGTCGGTAATCGAAGTCCATGTAGTGAATTACGTACTGGAGTCTATAGACATCGGAGCATCGCCTTAATTCTTGAAACGTAAGGTCGAATTTGCAACTGCGTAAATAAAACTGTTCAACTAGTCGAATCGCCAGAAATCAGGACAGGCTTGCAACATAATTTAACACCGGTTAACGATAAGCTTAAGTTGATCAAACATATGATCTTATAGGATATATTGTATTTTTAATAAATTATGGATTAAATAAAATTATAATAAGAAAAGTATATAGTGTATATATCCTTTCAGTGGTGTCATATGAAGCAGCTATGAACGCGTAAAAAAGTTAGTCAATCACTGTACACTGGGATCAGCTGATGGATGTACTCGCGTGCTTGTGTTTCAGCTTCTTTTTTTTGGTGTGGTCATGTAAGGAATCGCCCAGGATTAAGGAAAATCTTGTATTGGTGCTAGGGTCTCTTGTGAACCCGCAGGGGTCAGTACACTTTGCCTATTTCTGCTATGAAGCAGTAATGCGTTTCGGTTTGAAGGGCGGGGCAGCCGTCTTTCCAGTCTTTATGATGTATTAAAACCGTAAACATAGGTTGGTTTTTTTTATTGCTTAGATGGGTAGACGAGTTCACGGTTCACTTGGTAAACATCGGAGCCCATGGACATCAAAAACGTAAATGCCGCCATCCATCTTGAGACATTCGTTCTAAGTCTCAGCTTTTGCAATACAACGACAACCGCATCCTTTAAACCAAAACGTATTACTTCTTCATGGCAGAAATAGACAGGGTGGTGGTACCTACCAGTGCGGACTCACACACGCCCTGCCACCAGTAAATATATGCGCTATATTATCTCTTAAATTGGCGATTGCATGCAGCAGAGATGCGAATGTTGCGATCGATGTGTGGAGTAACGAGAATGGATAGAATACGGAATGAATATGTTAGAGGAAGTCTGAAAGTAGCACTTGTGACAGAGAAGCTGAGAAGTGCGCGTTTGGGATGGTATGGACATGTGCTGAGACGAAATGAAAATGACGTGTGTAAGAGAATGTTAACTATGAATGTGGAAAGATATAGAGGAAGAGGTAGACCTGAGAAATGGATGGATTGCGTGAAAGACGATATGGGTAAGAGGGGAGTAAGCAAAGAAATGGTATATGATAGAAGGGTATGGAAGGAGAAAACATGTTGCGCCAACCCCTGGTGACTGGGAGAAGGGCAGGATAATGATGATGATGATGATATCTCTTAAACCGTAAAATCTATTAAATGTATTGAACTAGCATTAAAATAGCTTGCAGTTATGACAGCTCACATATCGAGAGTAACAGCGAGATTTGAGCGGAACAAACAGAATTAGCCGGTCCGCACGTTGTTTGTCGTACAATGTACACTTGGCGGTGTTGTTTTAAACGCGAAGCCAAGTCGAGGGAAAGTGATATTGACGTGTGCATCCAAGTAAAAGTATTGTTTGAGCTTAATTATTTGTTTTTTTTGGGATTGTACTCACGTTCGAATCACTTCCTAGTCTTATCAATTCGTAATGATGTTATTCTTACTGGTGGAATGATCACTCACCGAGTTTCTCGCTGGAGCTTCTCAGTGGGTCGCGATTCCGATCCTGTGGTAGATTCTGCGAAGCACTGCCCTTGCTAGGGCTAGTGTTAGCAAATTCTCTCAGGTTGAGCCCGTGAGCTCACCTACCCGTCCGCGCGTAGCTTAAACAGTCCTTTAGGCTACCCGTAATTAGATAGGAGAAAAAGAGGCGGAATGATCCGAAATCTGGTATTCCTCCTAAGAATCCAGCACTTCGACTGCGCTGTCATGATATGAGATCATTTACCAACATTTAAATGTCTAGAACTTTGTAGTTTTGTAAACGGTACTGATTCTTTGACATTACTAAGAATAAAATGACTTGCAGATTTTGTAGTGCAACTACTAACGGTCTATATATACGCTTTATCGTACCGGATTTCATTGGAAGGTTATTATTTTTTATTTTATTTTTTATTGCTTAGATGGGTGGACGAGCTCACAGCCCACCTGGTGTTAAGTGGTTACTGGAGCCCATAGACATCTACAACGTAAATGCGCCACCCACCTTGTGATATAAGTTCTAAGGTCTCACTATAGTTACAACGGCTACCCCATCCTTCGAACCGAAACGCATTACTGCTTCACGGCGGAAATAGGCGGGGTGGTGGTACATACCCGTGCGGACTCCCAAGAGGTCCTACCACCAGTGATTACGCAAATTATAATTTTGCGGGTTTGATTTTTATTACACGATGTTATTCCTTCACCATGGAAGTCAATCGTGAACATTTGTTGAGTACGTATTTCATTAGAAAAATTGGTACCCGCCTGCGGGATTCGAACACCGGTGCATCGCTACACTCGAATGCACCGGACGTCTTATCCTTTAGGCCACGAAGACTTTATTATTTGTATTGCGTTCATAAGGAGATGAATTCACAGCTCTATTGGTCACTGGACTCAATCAGTTTTACGGTAAAAATAAGTTGTATAACATGTGCGTGTACAACCTTAAACTAATATCGGCCTTATATCCAATTGTGAGATTACAAAATGAATTCTTTCGAAGCGTTACAAGAGCTCGTACGTAATACACCGAAACGTTCTAAGCTATGGACGTGATATTTGCATAATTTAAGAATATTTTAGTAGTTCGGTATCTTCACCCGGACGGAGCCAGGTCAGCGCGCCGTGTCCACGAATACATTATCAGCTCCATGTAGATCCCTACTTTACTGCGTGATGCAAAACGTGCCCTGCCTTCTTTGGGACGTGACTCGGTACAAAATGATTATTTCTAGTCAATACCAAAAAAATTAAACAAACGCTTCAACGAACGAAGGAAGCATTGAGTATCGAGATACTTGGGTCGACATTTCGAGCGATGTCCAATTTCGGAGTCACTTGGAAGGCAAAGCCAAGTTGGCGTCCAAAATGCTGGGAGTCCTCAACAGAGCGAAGCGGTACTTCACGCCTGGACAAAGACTTTTGCTTAACAAAGCACAAGTCTGGCCTCGAGTGGAGTACTGCTCCCATCTCTGGGCCGGGGCTCCCAAATACCAGCTTCTTCCATGTGACTCCATACAGAAGAGGGCCGTTCGGATTGTCGATAATCCCATTCTCACGAATCGCTTGGAACCTCTGGGTCTGCGGGGGGACTTCGGTTCCCTCTGTATTTTGTACCGTATGTTCCATGGGAAGTGCTCTGAGGAATTGCTTGAGATGATCCCTTCATCTCCTTTTTATCTTCGCACCTCCCGCCATCGGAGCAGAGTTCATCCATATTATCTGGAACCGCTGCGTTCATCGACAGTGCGTTTCCAAAAGTTTTTTGCCACGTACCATCCGGCTATAAAATGAGTTCCAAATTATGACTATATATATGGCATGGAGAAATCGTCACATCAGAATATTTTTACAGAGCTCAATGCGCGCCTCCGAAGCTGACCGACATCGTATGATGGACCGTATCATCAAACTCGAAGACGAGATGAGACTCCTACGTATTACCAACGGGTAAGTTGCTAGCTATTAATGTTGAAACGTAGTATGAGCTCAAGTCAATAAATTAGTTGTCTCTTCTAGTTTTTTTTTTATTGACAATGATCATAGCAATCTATATATTAATACGTGAAGCAAAAACTTTGTACCCCTTTTTACAAAAATTGCGCGGACGGAGGAGTATGAAATTTCTCACACTTATAGAGAATATAGAGATAGAGTGCATTGTGCACTCTATCTCTATATTTTATTGTTATTTGGTTTAAGCGACGTTTTTGCAACTTTACAGGAGTGCCACTTAAAGTTTAAAATTTGCAAGAAAATATCGTAACAAAAAAGTTTCTTCAGCTATATGAATGGAGTTAACTTAATTGAGTTTCAATTAAAAATATCGAACTTTCAATGTTAATACAAAATAAAACGCACCCGTAACTACGAAGATAAATGTCGCCATTTATTTGTTATTGCATAGATGTGTGGACGAGATCACAGCTCACCTGGTGTTAAGTGGTTACCAGAGCCCATAGATATCTACAACGTAAATGTCGCCACCCACCTTGAGATATGAGTTCTAAGGTATCGGTATAGTTACAACGGCTGCCCCGCCCTTCAAACTGAAACGCATTACTGTTTCACGGCAGATGTAGCCAGGGTGATGGTACCTACCCGTACGGACTCACAAGAGGTCCTACCACCAGTAAGTACGCAAATTAAAATTTTTGCGGGTTTGATTTTTATTACACGATGTTATTCCTTCACCGTGGAAGTCAATCGTGAACATTTGTTAAGTACGTATTTCACTAGAAAAATTGGTACCCGCCTGCGGGATTCGAACACCGTTGCATCGCTTCAATACGAATGCACCGGACGTCCTATCCTTTAGGCCACGACGACTTCATGTCGCTTTTTAAAATGTCGCTTTACAAATGCTTGTCGAATGTCGCTTTTTAAGTGGAATGTGGCTTAAAGGAAATAACCTTTCATCCCTCGATGTTATATATACCAGGTCAGATCGCAGCGAGAAACTAACGAACGGGAACCTTGAAGATGCAGAAACGGAATGCATACGTCTTCGCAAAGAGATCGCGGAGATGCGCAAAGCGAAGCAGAACTCGGACGAGCACGCCTTCAAGTAAGTTTACATATGCAAGTATACTCGCACGCTGGAGCTTAGTTCGAGGGACTTGAATGGGAAATTTAAAGGTCATTTTATCAATACTGCAAACGAAGATCGCTAAAAGGTTTGTTTTTTCATCGCCCTTGTTGGCAGACCGGCATACGGTCTACCCGAGTGAGTGGTTACCATCGCCCATGGACGTCAGCAATGCCAGGAGCAGAGCCAAGCCACTAGCCTCGTTTGAAGAAGGATATGTCATAGCGCTACGGGAAATACCGTGGAGGGGAGCTCATTCCAAAGCCGGGTGGACGTGGCAAAAAAGATCTCTGGAAACGCACTGTCGATGAACGCAGTGGCTCCAGGTAGTATGGATGAACTGTACTCCGGTGGTGAGCGATGCGATGGTAAAAACGTGATGATGGTATCATCTCAAACAATTTCTCATGATTAGATGAAACTGTCTAAGGCATCTTAATAGTGCTTCAGAATGAATTCGTAGATGTATGAGCTTGTAGAGAGACTTGTTCGGTATTTCTGAAAGTTTATCTCAAACCTTTTATTGTTCAGATCAAGTAAGAATTCACAATCTAGTCATAGTTTGGTATATGCTTCGCCCTAGGACTTGGTATTTCGAATGTGTGGCCGCCTTTTTCTATGTAGAAGCACCTTAATTTATAAGTGTTTACATTTAAAGGACTTTTTAACGATCAAATTTTTAAATTTCTGATTAGAATAATATGACTGTCGGGTTTTTGATTAGCGTGTCCTAGTTTTTAGTTTAGTTTCAAATGCTTTTACTAACTACTAATTCAAACTTTCCTTTTTCTGTGGCATGGGGTTGTGTTTTTTTTTTGTNTTTCTATATAGAAGCACCTTAATTTATAAGTGTTTACATTTAAAGGACTTTTTAACGATCAAATTTTTAAATTTCTGATTAGAATAATATGACTGTCGGGTTTTTGATTAGCGTGTCCTAGTTTTTAGTTTAGTTTCAAATGCTTTTACTAACTACTAATTCAAACTTTCCTTTTTCTGTGGCATGGGGTTGTGTTTTTTTTTTTGTTAATATATATGTTGCTATGACTGCTGTTTTAGTTTAAAAATAAATTTTAAGTGTTTATTTCTAACATTGAAAAAAATTGACATTATTGACATTTGGATCATGCCGAAAACAGAAATAAGTAGTTTTACGGTTTTTATTTTTTTTTGGGATCATAAACACTTGAAATTTATAAAAATCAACTACCCGCCTATAAAAAAATAAGAGCGTATATTTTTTTTAAAATTAAGATCGTCTGAAGAGTCCTTGACAAAATCGATTTTCAGACTCGAACGTCTAGTGACGCAACTGCGTTCGAAGTTCAACGGTCTTCAGCAAACGAACGGTCCGGATTCGTTGCCGAGCGAACCCGAACACGAGCCGAACGCTCGCACGAGGCGAACGAGCCTCAACTCGACCGTTGTGTTCGGACCGGTGACCGACTTGTAGCGAACGATCGGACCGACGTTGTGCGTTCTAGCGCACGACCTCATCTGGTCGATACTGTATAAAAGGGGTGGCCAACTTGATTAGAACTTGACAAGACCTACTAACGATACACACTGCGATCTACCAATGACCTATCTTGAAATTTAATGAAACAATGTAGTTCAGTATACAAATAAGTAGCATATTTTATTTTATTAAAAAAATATTAAAATAAACCTGAAATTATATAATAAAAGAAAACTATTGTGTGGAAGAGAGGATGAATAATGTGACGTAATGGTCATTAACAAATGATAGAAGATGAAGATGATGAGCGCAGTAGTGTCGGTGATTACGTTGCGCAGTCTGTTCTATGTATTTACATTTTTCGGTCTTGCCACGATCGACCGGTTGATCGCGATCTATCGGTTGGCCACCCCTGCGGTATAACGTTAATGAAAGACTGTAATTTTGGACAATACTCCGAAAAGTGGTCGCCTTTCGACTTGCATATCGAACTCGGCGGCTTAGTTAACGATCAAGTTGATTTAGTGATAGTAAACGAGGCTCGTGACGAACAATGCGATCTCTTTTATATTCGGCTCTAAATTGTAATAAACGATACCACGTTATATCTATTATTATTTAAAAAAAAACTATATTAACAATTATTATATGTCGCACTTTTAGAAGTAAAGTGGCTTAACTAAAAATTTTAAGAAAATTAGTTTTATACTTTGAGCGACTCATAAACGCGTATCTAGAAAAGGACAAACGTACTCTTTCCGTCTTTTTTAAATTAAGCGCATACCTTAAAGTTTTCAAATCGAAAAAATAAAAAATAACGATTCGTCATTTATATTTTTTGCGTTTGCCAAAAAAACAAGAATTTTGGATTAATCCACTTCAATTTTAAAGGTGTAATGTAAAGGTAGAAACTTTTATAAAAAACTGTAGAAAATAAACATGTATAGAACCAAAAATCATACTATAAATCAGGTACATAGGTTTTGATGTACTTTTTAAATGACAGTTTTTTTTTTTGTTGAAGTCGTTACGCCTCGCCAATTTTTTCTGAAGTCGAAGAATAATGTAACATGTTAGAGATAGTCCAGCTTTAAATCGCTCGAAACATAATCTTTTACGGAAACTACTATTTCACTTCATTTTGATAATTTATCCATTAAAAATTATAATTATGATCCGATTTTAAAGTCAAACATTCACTATGCAAGTGATAAAGAAACCATCTTAATTTTTTAACTAGTGAACGCATGAGAAGCTATTAATAATTTAATCAGGTTCAAATAACAAATTTTGACTTTTGTATTTACGTCAAAGTTTACGTCAAAAATTAAATGATATTAATTATTAATCTTAACACTGTTTATTGTTAATCGTATTAATGAAAAACCAAAATTATATTATATATGCATATAACTATGCATGTTATTTTAAATGCATGTATGTAAATACGTACAAAATTTTATAGAATGACACAATTGAATTTCAGTAAAAATGTTTGTATAGAATTAGGTTATCACACTTCACTATGTACATTTAAGAATTAGGAATTGAATAAGTACATAAAAGTGTTGATTAAAAAATATAGTTAAGTAAAATTAATAAAGTAATCAGTAAAACACAGTAGAAATAACGTTTAGAACAATTAAAGTGAAGCATTTGAAAATTCATCAAAAATTATGTAAGTAAAAAAAAAATTACTATACTTTTTCACACGAATTTTTTCAACACCTAGTTCAGACTATTTCCTTTATCGTAATAAGAATTTCAGAATCACAGAATAACTAAAATCTTATAGCAAATAAGTTTTTTTTTTTGTTAAATTAACATTGTACTTATTATGTGTGCTCATGACGTAACGTGTGTGATTTTTTTGTCTCAAAACTTTATTTTAACAAATACGTTCTTAATAATAAATAATTTAGGTGCTAGTTTTAGGTATTGTTATTTTATCATACCATTGAAGGGTACTTGGAAAAAAGTATTATATTACTTTCTCTGTTCCTCTTGATAAATAATCTGCTCGTTAGACAAGGATAGGTATAGTGTAACTGTTCTGTTTTCGTTGATTATAAATTTAAACGTTATCAAAATTTTGTTTTAACCACAAAGAAAAGGTTACTCGAGAAAAAATGGCGTCACAAATTCAGCTGGCTAGATTTTAAATGTCGGTGGCGCAGTAGTGAGCGCCTCTGATATCTGGACCGAGAGTTGTAGGTTCGATTCTCACATTGGGACAACATTTGTCAGTTTCTGAATTTTTAATATTTATTCATCTATATATGAAAACGTGGTATACGTTTTAATAAGTATTAGTTTCTGGCAACCGTGGTAGAGGGAATCGCTAATTTGAGGACGGATTACCGTCTTTTATTAGTTCCCAATAAACTTTAATACTTATATATCTCAATTACGTATATTCAAGCATTTCAATCTCATTTTACTTACCAGAGAAATAAAGTTTTTTTTTTTTTCAAAAATGTCATGTATCTTGAAGAACATCATTATATCATAACAAACTCGGTGATTTAAATAGAATGATGGCACGGCAAACGGAATAAAACGTGTTTAATGTTTTCGTCGGAAAATATTTACAGGTAAAACACTAAATAATAATTTTGGGCAATTGTTGATGTTAGCAATTTTCGTCCAATTGGCTTTTCACACTTTAGGATCAAGGTCGTGGATTTTATTTAAACGTATCGATGTGGCGATGTGGCAGATTCTATTGTCAAACGTATTGCTTTGAGAAACTGGTATTTTAGTATATTACAAGCGGCACGCTCCGGTTCCGCTTGGGTCTTTAACAAAAATTTCAACGACATATGACGTTGTTTTATTTTTTTAAATTAAGGAACACTTATTGTGGCATAACTATAACGGTTAGAAATATGCTGTCGTGACACTTTTTGTAAATAATAATGTGTTCTACAAAGTCGTACTACTGTTATTTTATTCTATCATCAATAGTTTTGGCAGGGCACGGCGATGTAAAGAATATTTTAGGTAACTTTTTTACATCTTGGGTTACATTATTAGAGGTTTAGTAAGGATCCCTAATTTTTTTCAAAAAATATTATAGCCTATATCGCTCAGGAATAGTGTAGCTTCCAAACAGTGAAATAATTTTTCAAATCGGTTTAGTAGTTTCGTAGCCTATTCAATACAAACAAACAAACAAAAGTTTCCTCTTTATAATATTAGTATAGATTAATTCATCCAACAAATGATTATTTTATTTTGAAATTCCATCGTTGTGTTATACTTTTAACTTTGAATATAACCTGTAAGCCTGTATTTTCAATAATGCCTATTTTATGTCCGTAACCCATTCGAAGATTAGTAATCTCAAATTAGGTATTTTATTTAAATTAATCTTACGGTTAGGTACGTCATATTGTGAACAAATTGAAGTGAGGTAAATGTCGATTTAGAATTAAACAAAACAATAATAATAATTTATGTTTTGCAACTTCAATTTCAACTTTAGACTTGGTCAAACTTAATTATCCATTACGCCTAGCAAACCTGCTTCAGTACGTATAGAGGTATTACGAGTAAGTAATGATTTTTCTATACATAAATTATATGTAGAGATTAATCGATGTGTTACAGTTAAAACATATTTTGACTTATAAAAGCTAGTTTTTTTAATTCATTCAGTGCAGTTAACCTTTTTTTTTTGTAAATAATTTTAACTATGAATAAGGCTTCGATAAGAAGAAAGACATCTGAAATAGCGATTTTATCTAAATATTACAATTCCATTCGGGAGAAAGTATTTTTATTTAAAAAGCTACATATTGTTATTTATTTAATCATTCTGTAATTTCAAATCAACGATTGATCGACATTGATACTTTATTTATAAAAAAATAATTATAATTAAGCATAATTTTAAATCATAATATTGTGTTGTAATTTTTTTATTATTATTCTAACAATTTTTGAGTTCGTAAAATTAATGATTTTAAGTAATTTGTGTGATTTTAAGCTTAGAATTTCGTCATAGTTTTTGTGCGATAAAGATACAATATCCTACGTGTTATGTTATACGTTATATGTGTATACAAAGTGGTAAATGAGAACGGTACTTTTTGTCTATCATCCGTCCTTTTCACACGAATCACTGAATCGATAAGCGTGAGAAGAGCGGAAGCGTGCTCAAATTTGTTTTGTGTCCGGATATTTTAGTGGTATATACGAATATACGAAGTTATTTTCAATAACATTTGCGAATAAAAAAAAAAAACGAACGATTTTATTAATAATGAGTGATTATTATTTTTTAATGTTTTATTTTTTATTAACATGTGATTTTAGTCTGTGTTTTTTTGTTGTGTGTAAATTTGTTTTGTCGAAGCGCTTATATAATATTATTTATGTATAGTCGAGTGCTATGTGTGCATGTGTGGTTTCTCTGATATAGTACGTCGTGTTTGTTAAATACATAATATAGTAGTATATATTGTATATATATCGCACCTTTAGAATTGAGGTGGTTTAACTAAAAATGTTAAGGAAATGAGTTTTATACATTGAACAACTTGTTAACATGTATCCTATCAGTATATAAATTTTAAAAATAAAAAAATTAAATTTAAATTTTAGTTAGAAAGAGAACAAAGTACACTTTCCGTCTCTTTTAAATCAAACATAAAGTATCAAAATCAGAAGAGAAAAATTACAATTCTTCAGTTACATTTTTTGGCGTTTACCAAAAAAACATGAATTTTGGATTAAGCCATTTCAATTCTAAAGGTAACGATAAATTCTGAGATAATCAAATATTAAACAATTTATTGTTTCTGTTGTTTCGAGATCACATTTTTCGTGATCACGAGTGGCCTATGAAAAAAAAAAAAAAAAAAAACTTAATACTCAACGCAATCGTACTCACAACTTTACATTAAGATAATATTTGTTAACGCATAATTTTATTAAAAGTCGATTATGTCACAAATTTTTCTATTTAAATAATGCAACACTAAAAATCCAAAGACAATAATACTATACAGTGTGTTTTAATTTACTTTAATTTTTTTTAAACGAACTTCTAAATTAAGAAGTGAAGTTTGAAAATATCTGTAAAAAAGGAAGGTTAAATTTCAGTCATAACTTTTTATGTCATGGTACATGGATGATCGAAGTAGTTTGAGCAGGTAAGTATGGAATGGCTCATCCCCTTAACTAACCACCGACATTATAATAATATATCGTATAGACTGATGTAAACTAACATATTTAAAATTATAGTTATTAAGTTCATACCAAATCTATGTTTTAATGATAGTTCTAAATAATGTATAATTTATATTATGTATCATTTATCCCGTCAGTGGAGTGCATTGAAACAAATTAATTAAAATTTTTCTTTAGCACTATCGAAAACTAATTAAAAGAATTTCATTTTGTTCTATAAATTATTTGAATGCATATCATAATGTTTTTTAATAGTATACTGATTAAAAGCGAATAAAGAAAGATATCGACGCTTGAAAGGCAAACGTGACTAAGCGACAATACGTGAACTTTACAGTAGGCTAATTTAAAGTTGAAATTAATTTAAAATATACTTGAGAAATATCTGAAAAAAAATCTATTTTAACGAATCTAGCTGTAGGATTGAAATGATTTTAATAGACCTAGAAATCGCATATGGTTATTGTCTATCTGTACAAAGCAGTTATTGTCGCTTAGTCACGTTTGCCTTTCAAGCGTCGATATGTAGACATATATATTGGTTATCCACTCCGCTGATCAGGTCTGCCGTGAAGCATTCTTGGCTATACGAAATAAGTAAGATTTCGCTAACATGGTATAATAAAGACACGATGCTCGAACAGATATTGTATGTATCCACTGATGTGTTAGTAACATAACATTTCATTGCACACGTTGAGTTAAACTGACTATCAACAATTTTAATCATAAATTTTCATGATTAGGTGCTCATTTTAATATTTATTTGATTTAGAATTTCAATCTAATAAGAACATAATTTTTTTTTATTAACTTTGAAATAACAATTACTGTTCTCATAAATATTATTTATGTTTTGTTAAACACTAAAATCGGTGCCTTAAATGTAACTAATCCGCCCATTATAATAAGCGCAATGTAATTAACAGAATAACAGTTTTCTTTTTTAAACTTAATATGTAACATCTTGTTTGGAATAGAAGAAATAAAACGCTTCGCGCCAAAATTTGGCGTTTCTTCAATTTGAATTAAAATCGATCTAGTTCTGTTTTGGCGCGAATCAGTTTAATTTTAATATTAAACTTGTTCGATTTTCAAAATGCTTGAAAACACGTTTTAATGTTAAGTAAATATTTCAAACGACTCAATGATATTATTTATTTTCAATAAACAATTTGTAGATATTTTAATAAATATTAACTTTGAAATTACAATTATTTATTTATACCATTGAGCTATTATGCATAATATATGAACGTCGTACGAGAGGCTATGCGTAGTACCAGTTCTATAGTTCATTTGGGTTTATAATTCAATTACTCTAAAGTTACCTTGTCGGTAACGTTTCAAGTTTTGAATTAATGATATGAAAATATTATATTTGTCATTTTAATATTAAGTCCTGTATTTCAAAATAAGCGTCTCGATATTGTGAATGGTTCTATTGGTTTTAAGATGAGATTATATTATTTACTGCTATTCGTATTAAAAGCATGTTGAAATTAAAATACACGCTTAAGTTTCAATGATGCGAACGTCGGGTTGATTCAAAAATCTATAAGTTCACTTTCATGATAATTCAATGGAAGAGGATCAAAAAAAATTTGCACAAGCAGCAATATCATAATTAATTTTCACTGGTCATCTAATCGAACCAAGCTTTGAAAAGGAAATACTTTATATGGTTGGCAATTGTTATTTCTATCTTTTTCCAAATTCAAAATTTTCCGTTCACTACCATTCGTCCAAATTGTCCACGTTTTTTTGCGTTTCTTTTTCTCTAAGCATATTAGCTCAATGTGTGGCCAGGTATGTGTACATTTTATATGTTTTCTTTCGTATTTAATGTTTCAGTAAGTTATATGCAATAGTTGAACATTGTAAAATAACAGAAATATCAATAAATTATTACTCATTTGTATTTTCTTATTTATGAAGGAGTGATGCAGATTGGTAAGACCCATATTCTTTCTTTATCATTTGTTTTACGCCAGGATTTTCTCGAACTCATACAGTGTTTGAAGTATAGCTGAAAGTATAAGACGTCCTATATACTGACTTCAATTTTACTTCAAGTTACTTAGTCTGACATCAATTCTACTTACTGACTTCAATTTTTGATGTTCAAATCCAGCAGGCTGGTACTCATTTGTCTGATGAAATATGTACTTGATCCCTGTTCACGAATGTCACGATGAAGGAATAATATTATGTCATAAATGAAATTCGCGAAGCTGGATAAGTTTCAGTCTTTTTTCCCCTACCTACGCTGATAGCCTTGTGAGGCTATTTCAACTTCACCGTAACGTGTAGGTGAGCTCACGAGGCTCAAACCTGACGACGTTGCTAACACTAACCCTAGCAAGAGCAGTGCTTTGCAGAATCTACCACCGAATCGGAGACGCGATCCACTGAGAAGTTCCAGCGAGAAACTCAGTGGGCTGTTTTTTTTATTGCTTAGATGGGTGGACGAGCTCACAGTCCACCTGGTGTTAAGTGGTTACTGGAGCCCATGGACATCTACAACGAAAATGCGCCACCCACCTTGAGATACAAGTTCTAAGATCTGAGTATAGTTAAAACGGCTGCCCTACCCTTCGGACCGAAACGCATTAATAACTTTAAGTTTAAGTAATAGCTTTCTGAGTCTGGTACTGGTACTGTCGTCAGTCATAACCATTTGACAATACTTTAAATTTCAATAATTATTAAAGGTATCGTTCAACCCTTTTACGATTGTAACAAAGGTCAGAATTATGTTTAACCCCAATAGACTAGAAGCAATTTATTCAAGAGTATATTGTTTCTGTTTTATTTTTTTGAATTGTTTTCAATGAAAACAATAACAGCGAGAGCGGCACCCGCGCGCGCTTCGGTCACGTGTCGGTCGCGTGCCGGCGCCATCTTACCGCGGGGATGGGAAGCTTCCGGACACGTCATTGTGGGAAAGGTGTTGCCGTAATTTGGAGCATTGAAGCTAATGATCGTGTGTCATCATTAATGTCATGTTATTGTGTAAAATGTAAACCGTTAAGATTTAAATTCCGTTTACGTTTTATTTGTAGCATGCACAATGGGGACGATGCGAAAACACGTCACCGATGTTGGTAGCATTGTGAGTAGATTGCTACAATAGCGACTCCAAAGCAATGAGGACTCATAAACATAATGCCGCCACTCACCGCGAGACATGAGTTCTAAGGTGTCTCACTTTTAACTACGTCTGTCCCGCTCTTCAAACCGAAACGCATTACGACTTCACGGCAGAAATAGGCAGGGCCGTCGTGCCTATCCGCGCGGACTCACAAGAGGTCCTACCGCCAGTAATTACGCAAATTAAAATTTTTGCGGGATTGGTTTTTATTACACGGTGCTATTCCTTCATTGTGCAAGTCAGTTGTGAACATGTGGCGGGTAGCCTTCATACAACGCAAGATATTTGACAGATGCCTGAATCTCGCTTACAACATTATCAAGATAAAGCGCATATATACAAGTTCCGAACAACAACATTTGGACCGTCGGTCTACCGAGCAATATCACCCGCTCGGTGGAAGATCTTCCCTTTCGTCGTAAGCCTCCCAAAAACATTTGTTAATTCCTACGTATTTCATTACAAAAATTGGTACCCGGCTGCAGGATTCGAACACCGGTGCATCGCTAGATACGAATGCACCGGACGTCTTATCCTTTAGGCCACGAGTATTTTAGGATTACACGATTAGGATTACCAGCGGCTCGTATTTAAAAATAAATCATTTTCCAGTATGTTGAGTTGTTCAGAGGCTTCGTTTCGCCTCCGAGTAGTAAACAAAACAAACTTTTTACAATCTTACTACATGCACTACTTATTACAATACAAATGAAGTTATCACAAACTAGCGACCCGCCCTCGCTTCGCTTCGGAAACATTAAAACACACATGAAACCAAAAAAAAAAAAAAGTAGCCTATGTTCATCAGGGACAATGTCGGCTTCTAATGGAAAAAGAATTTTTCAAATCGGTCCAGTAGTTTCGGAGCCTATTCGAAACAAACAAACAAACAAATCTTTCCTCTTTATAATATTAGTATAGATATAGACTATAGCAGAATGTAGCCGACGATCGAAGATAGTTTTACAAACTAAAGGTAATATTACAGGTGGGGGCCGGAATAATTCGGGTAGAAGAAAATAGAGAAACAACATATAGTCTAACAAAAAAGAGATAAAAAATGAAATAAGCACCATTATCAATGAATTTAACAATAATAAACGTTGACGTGGAATATTAAACTGACCGCAACGTAATGATTTAGCAGCGACACAATCAGGCTGGAGCGATAGGCGACCGCTAAAATACTCGAACCTCATAAACGTACATGAATTACTCAACTGATTGTGCTAGGGATGCGAAAAAAAAGGAAAATAAATTATCAGTTTTTTTTTTTTAATAAACGTAATTTTCACCGACGCTATATTTTATTAATGTGGCGGTAACTATGATACAACAGAAGAATGTCTGAATATCGCTTATGACATTTTCAAGATAAGTTCCATATATGTATACAAGTTCAGAACAACAACATTCGGACCGTTGGTCTACCGATCAATATCACCCGCTCGGTGGAAGATCTTCCCTTCTTCGCTAACTTCCAAACTGCTGATGCTCCTGCCAGAAGACCTCTTATCAGATAATCACAGGTTTGAATATTGCAAGTTACATTTAAGTCAACGTAGTGTCTTTATCTATACATATAAATAAAATTGGAGTGTCTGTTTGTAATATTAAAATAACCGCTTTTTACTACATACACCAAAATAACAGTTTTTACAATTTTTGTCTGTCTGTCTGTCAGTTTGTTCCGGCTAATCTCTGAAACGGCTGGATCGATTTTGACGAGACTTAGAGAACTGATAGGTAGCTGATGATATAAGGAGTAACTTAGGCTACTTCTTTTAGACTAACATCGCCCCGCAGCGTCACCCGCAGTACGACAATAACCGCGGGTAACATCGCGGGACTCAGCTAGTCGTTAATAGAATTAGTGACGAGTGAGC
>NW_021011556.1:0-255059 GCF_003987935.1 Bombyx mandarina | reverse complement strand
CCCTCCTTTCTCAACAGCACGAGTCTGCCCGTCCTCCACGATGAAGGAAACCGTCCCGACTCGAGGCAGGAGTTGTAAAGCCTCAAGAGTCGGTCCCCTAGGGCACCAAGAGCCAAGGCCCAAACCCGGCCATGCACGCCGTCCGGGCCGGGTGCAGTGTCTTTCGCGCACATTTTGCGCACGGCCACACGGAGCTCCGCCCCCGTTATGCGGGGCACCTCAGCAGGGACTTCGCCGTCGTATTCCGGCGGCGCGTCCATAGCGGGAGCGAAAAATCCCTCCCGCTCCTGCGGGAACAGCGCCGAGACGATGTCCCGCAGCTGCTGAGGCTGGAGACGCTCCGTGATCGGGGGGGCCCATGGGCGCATTTTATTGCGCACCATATGATAGGGCCGCCCCCACGGATCCTCATCCAGCGTCTCCAAGAGACCCTCCATGTGTTGGTTCTTGGCTCTTCTGATGGCCAGCTGCAATGCCCTCTGCGCGACGCGAAATGCGCCGTGCAGCCGGACCTCTTCCGCCGCGAATGCAACCGGATCATTGCGCCGCGGCAGGCGGCGGCGGCGATGCCTGGCGCACTCGCGCCTCGCCCGAACGCACTCCACGCGGAGTTGCGCAATTTCGGGCGACCACCAGTACGCCTGGCGATTAGGGAGTCTAGGGCCGATCCGGGGCATCGACGCATCACAGATGCGACGCATCGTGTCCCGGAACCACCCCGCCTCTCCCTCGACCTCGACCGATGAGAGAGCCCTAACAAAAGTTTACACATAACGAGCTAAGAATCTACGTCGCTCGTACGCGGATGTATAGGAAGAGTAAAAATTGTCTTTGTTTCAACGTAAAAGAGCGTCTTTTTTTAAATAAAATTTGCATTGTTTTTAAAAAAAAAAAAACGTCTATGCTTTTTTTTATTTTACTTTGATGGGTGGACGAGCTCACAGCCCACCTGATGTTAAGTGGTTACTGGAGCCCATGGACATCTACGACGTAAATGCGCCACCCACCTTAAGATATAAGTTCTAAGATCTCAGTATAGTTACAACGGCTGCCCCACCCTTCAAACCGAAACGCATTACTGCTTCACGGCAGAAATAGGCAGGGCGGTAGTACCTACCCGCGCGGACTCACAAGAGGTCCTACCACCAGTTCTTGTTGACTTTTAGGAGATAAGCTACCTGACATACTGTTCAGCTGTTGCTTAGATATTGTTTTGCTTAATTACGCTACGTCTCAAGCAAATTTTTGGCAATTTCAAAAATGCACGTATTTCAGTGTGTTCTTTGAAAGAAGAATCTGAATGTCATTACGTAGAGGTTTTTTTTATTGCTTAGATGGGTGTATGAGCTCACAGCCCACCCGGTGCCAAGTGGTTACTGGAGCCCATAGACATCTACAAAGTAAATGCGCCACCCACCTTGAGATATAAGTTCTAAGGTCTCAAGTATAGTTACAACGGCTGCCCTTACCCTTCAAACCGAAACGCATTACTGCTTCACAGTAGAAATAGATAGGGTGGTAGTACCCACCCGCGCGGACTCACAAGAGGTCCTACCACCAGTAAAACATTTAAATGGTTTAACTAGCATTCACCGATGGCAAACCATAACTATATTGTCATTCTTAGTTTTTGCCATAGCGTGGATAGGTGAACAAGCTCACAGACTACTTGTTGTTAAGCTGTCAGCCAGAACCCATAGCCACCACAACATGAAAGCCACCAACTACCATGAAATATTACTTCTCACGGCAGAAATAAGCAGGATGATTCAACCTACCTGTACGGGCCTACAATATCAGAACATTATAAGCCGGTATATACCGGTTAGCATTCACAGTACAATGTAATACTCAGAGAACGCTCCTGCCGATTCTCCAATCAATCTTTTAGTCATATTGATCGATCATATTTTAAACTATCAAATAGCCAATTCTTGCTTATAATGTATGTACGTAAATGCCCCACCCACCTTAAGATATAAGTTCTAAGATCTCAGTATAGTTACAACGGCTACCCCACCCTTCAAACCGAAACGCATTACTGCTTCACGGCAGAAATAGGCAGGGCGGTGGTATCTACCCATGCGGAGTCACAAGAGGTCTACCACTAGTAAATTGGTTTCAGCTATTGTTAAAAACTCTTCCTTTGTCGGCGCACAATCTTATTGCAAACAATTGCTAAAAGTTATGAAAACATTTTGCACTGATCAATATTTTCTCGTACGCTGTTGTAAAATATTTGTTTAAATCATACGAAAAAAAAATGCACAATATTTCTCTTTTGTCAACATAAAGAGACAGTAACGAATCTCTTCAGGATTTCCTCGTGGAAATTCCCTAAACTTTTGCAGGGAACGCGGATGCAATACTCGAGTGTAATATTTCCTTTATCCATATTATAGAGGGATTGGCTTGGATTGTATGAGATGAAATGTTCCGTTTATTATTCCGAGGGTATAATGTATGCTCCTCATTCAATCTTCGCGAATGGTTTGCGGGGATATTTAAATTCAACTGTAATCGTTGATAGTTTGGACACTTTTAAAGTGTTTTTTTCAGATGACGAGCAACATTTCGCAAATTCACAAATAATTTACTAAAACAATATTATGTACATACATCTATTCAAAAGAAAGAAAAGATGTGTGGTGTCGTGAGACACCAGATAAAAACGAAGTTCCTTAGTATAAAAATATTAATTTTAAGTTCTATTAGAGGTATAAAGAAAATAAAACTGGAGGCTTCGCAACAACAACCCACGGTCATTCGGTAACGTGCGAACTTATTGTGGTACACTTCATTCACGGTTGTTTGCTTAAGAGTTAGTGTATTGCGCAAACGAACGCTCTGAGATCGTGATCAATGAATGATAAAAAAAATTGTTATTTTTTGTACGTTATTACAAAGTTAAGTCGTACACTGTGCGCATTACTAATAAAAATCTTACGTTACGGACGCTTTTCCCGGTTAGGGTACCCCTCCGCATCGTCACATAAGGAATTTCGTTCCAAAAACTTGCTCTCTTTTGCTCAATAAAAATCTTTACATTATCCAATCGAGCTTCCATGCTTAGGGAGACGTTTTAAAATCCGAACACGTTCTTGTGCAACAAATCCGTGTTTAAGTTTTTAAACTCGCACCCAGCCGCATCCAGCCGCACTTCAATATTTATTTTTACGTCATAATTCAGTTTCGCTCAGCTTCCCGACTGCGTATTCGCATCACGTACCAAAGCAGACCGAGCCAGTAGAAATAACATTATATCATCGTCGCTTTATTGTTTCGCAGCTTCCGTAATTAGAGGGTTTTGATCGAGCTGCAAGAAAAACTAGAATTTTTATTGCTATCTTAGCATTTTCATATTTAATGACAATGCTTATAGTTAGAAATCGTTTTTCAATAATGAATATTAGTATTTTAAGTCAATTATTCAAATCTGTGATTAATATTCATTAAATAAATAATGTTACTGACGTATATACATATTATGTGACATCTATACCAATATATAAATCTACAGTGGTTTTTACGGATGTTCCGTTATAACTACTGAACTATGCATCCGATTGACTTGAAACTTAGTATTCATTTAGAAAATACATGTACATAATGGATAGGCTACCCCTCTAGATAGATAATATTTATATGAGTGCTGGACTCCCTACATCAGTTGCGGGGGCGTTAATAATGAGAATCTTCGTATAACTACTAAACCATGCCACCGATTGACTTGAAACATGGTATCCATGTAGAAAATACATGTACTTAATGGATAGGCTAATATTTATATGAGTGTTGGACTCTATACGCCAGTTGCGGAGGCGTTAACGATGATAATATTTGTGGGGGTGAGAAATAATAATGTTAATTTTAAATGCCCAGCGAAGCGGACGGGTACAGCTAGTATTAAATATTTCTGTTTGTGTTTCAACAGTGATTAGTAGCATTGTAAGCCTACCTGGGTAATATACCACTCTCATGCCTATTTCTGCCGCTATGCATGCATTCTGGTTTGAAGAACAAGATCATGTTATACAATACGATTTTGATTTACACCTCATCCAAAGGCTGGTAGAATCCAGTAACTACTTACATATAGTGGACCGTAAAGACAATAAAATAGTCTAACAATTTGTGAATAAACATGTTTACTTTTTACATCATCATACGACCAAGATAACATATTATATGTCAAGAGTATCCGATTGTAGGGAGAATGAATAGTAAAATATACCTTAAATACTCTTAAAAACGCCAAAAGAGCAACGTATAAAACAGGAAAGGATGGAAGGAAGTTATACAGTCTCGAAGTTTAGCGTTTATGGAATATTTTACAGCTGCTTGTCTCTTCCGGGAAATAATTCATCTCGTACAATATATTAGAAATAATCTTCATTCATACATACATCCTTTTTTTTTTTGCTTAAATGGGTGGACGAGCTCGCAACCCACCTGGAGTTAAGTGGTTACTGGAGTCCATAGATATCTACAACGTAAATGCGCCACCCACCTTGAGATATGAGTTCTAAGGTCTCAAGTATAGTTACAACGGCTGCCTCACCCTTCAAACCGAAACGCATTACTGCTTCACGGCAGAAATAGGCAGGGTGGTGGTACCTACCCGCGCGGACTCATAAGAGGCCCTATCCCAGTCAAGAAGTCCTACCACCATACATAAAATTAAAAACGGATACAATTGTCAATAGACGAAGCTCTCTTCGTTTTAAAACTCCTTTTAAAACCCAAGGCCACTACTGGATTCTAGGATATCTTTCATTAGAGCAATGATCGTGTTGAATATTTTTCTCCAAGTGCAGCAAAAATTTGAAATGTTTTGATACTGGATTTTTTGAAGTCGAGCCTCTGTATTATTACTTTTTTTGTTACTCAGACAGTTTACATTTATTGAGGTTTTATCTTAGACTGTCCTTGTTTGTTTTTTTTTTAACTAATAGTTCAATTTTTCAGAAACTATTAATCAAAGAATGTTAGAAGAACTATATAAATATAATACATATAACCTAGAATATTATATAGTTAAGGATTGCCTTGTTAGACAAAAAATCCATAGAGAAGTTGAGTTTACTTCCATCTATACTTTGAAGTTCTTCAGCTTTTTATTTTAAAAATAAATTAGATTATAGACATCATAAAATACTTTATTGAGCACTAGCGACCCGCCCTCGTTTCGCTTCGGAAACATTAAAACACACATGAAAACAAAAAAAAAAAATTTAAAAAAAATTTTTAAAAGTAGCCTATGTTCATCAGGGACAATGTCGGCTTCTAATGGAAAAAGAATTTTTCAAATCGGTCCAGTAGTTTCGGAGCCTATTCGAAACAAACAAACAAACAAATCTTTCCTCTTTATAATATTAATATTATTAGTATAGAAAAACAAAAAAGGGCATTTAAAAAAAAAAATTTTAGTGTATTTGTAGAAAATGAATTTGCGTATTGAATAGTCGTGTTGTGCAAGTTATATCAAAGCAAGCCCACGCAATTGTACAGCTTCTATAAAACTTAATTCAATTCCGGACAATGACCTGGCTTCGCTAATAACGCCCAGAAGTTTTTACACGCTCGATATAAGTGAATTATATCTTTTGAGAAGTTGAAATGTTTTCTTAGTTCCTTCCACTGTTATATTATGAAAGCTTAATGCGAAAACTAAAAGCTACTCAGTTTGTGTTCTAAAAATATATTGCATTTTGTTTGTTTGGTATTGTGTAATGGTATATTTGGGAAACAAACGAATGAACTAATCTAGTATTTAATGTTTTCTTTAATCCTAAACATAATTAAAATTATTTTTACGATTTAATATTACAATTTATACTTATTTCTGAAAGTAGATATTTTATTTTTCTGGTTTTTAGAATATTACAGGCTTAAATCGAGAGAGTTTCATAATTTTATCAACAACTAACGGCCCGCTCCGGCTTCGCTCGGGTCTTTTACAAAAATTTGAACGAAATTTGACGTTGTTTTATTTTTTAAAACAAATGAGCACCTATTGCGGCATAACTTAATAGACATAATAATATGCTGTCATCGACACTTTTTGTAAGTGTCGACACTTTGTGTTCTACAAAGTCGTAGTACATTATTTTAATCTATCATCAATAGTTTTCGCAGGGCACGCGATGTAAAGAATATTTTAGGTAATTTTTTTACACCTTGGGTTACATTATTGGAGCTTTAGTAAGGATCCGTAAGGATAGTAATTTAGTAAGGATTTTTTTCAAAACTTTAATTTTTTATGTCACTCG
The DNA here is from genome assembly GCF_003987935.1 of Bombyx mandarina. The sequence continues at coordinate 248,787 of NW_021011556.1, read as the reverse complement.
GGAATAGTGTAGTTTCCAAACAGTGAAATAATTTTTCTAATCGGTCCAGTAGTTTCGGAGCCTATTCGATACAAACAAATATTTCCTCTTTATAATATTAGTATAGATATAATATCATTGTATGTATTTGGAACATAATCACCAAACCAAAATGTTTTATTAGACAAAGTTTTCCGATTACGATTCGTCCCCGTCACCGCAAATTATTTAGACGCGTCATGTCAAATGGGATTGCATCATGTGTCACTGTGACGTGTTGTGAAATTTCCCGTGAGGCGTTCCGGGCTATAACCGGACGACGGTGTTTAGTACCGGTTTATAAATCAACTTCAACCCGTTATAAATGTCATGTAATGTAATTATCGTGTAGTGTATATTAATAAATGCTTATTACACTGGATTAAGGAATACGAATACCAAAAGTAATCTTAAAACCCAAAATACTTGAATTTGCGACAATACTGGTAGGGAGTTTTGAACACAAATGCCACCATTCTGTCGAGCTTTTCCCAGAAGCCGAGATGCGTTCCAGTTTTAAAGATGAGACAAACGTATCTAATTTATATAATTATTTACTGGTGGTAGAACCTTTGGTGAGTCCGCATGGGTAGGTACCACCGCCCTGTCTATTTCTGCCGTGAAGCAGTAATACTTTTCGGTTTGAAAGGTGGGGCAGCCGTTGTAACTATACTGAGACTTTAGAACTTATATATCAAGATGGGTGGCGTATTTAGGTTGTAGATGTCTATGGGCTCCAGTAATCAATTAAGACCAGGTGGGCTGTGAGCTCGTCCATCCATCTAAGCAATAAATATATATACATACATACATACAGGATGGTCATTATATATATATAATGACCATCTTGTATGATCATGACGCCAGGCTTTGTTCCCATCTGACAGGTATTTCAAAATGACTTTGAACTTATGTCTGAAATTGGGCGATGGTTTTCTTTGAAACAAAGAGCAACATGTTTCCTTTAAGCATAGGTCTGAGAAGGAGTTCGCGTCCCATCTATTGTTAGGGGGTTATGAAAGCCCATTAGCAGCAAAACGTGTATGCCGCTATCGCACTTAAGTCTACGTCTGAATTTCTTAGTAATTACAGATATTAAAATCTTTGCGGGTTTTGATTTTTATGATACAATATGATTTATATTATAAACTAGCTGACCCGGCAGACTTTGTAGTGCCTCAATCGATAAATAAAAGACCTAAACTTTTGTATAAAATAAACATAAAACAAACAAAAGGAATCCGTCCGGCAGGGGAAACATCAAAGGAAAAACAAAATTGTTATTTTTATTTAATTCCCAGCATTTTTATATTTATCTACCTTTTAAACCTTCTCTGGACTTCCACAAATAATTCAAGACCAAAATTGGTCAAATCGGTCCAGCCGTTCTCGAGTTTTAGTGAGACTAACGAACAGCAATTCATTTTTATTTAAATAGATTACATTAATAGTATGTATCTAAATATGAGTTAAGATTGCTAATAAAGGCTTCTCTATCTTTATATAATTCTTTCATTGTGAAAATCGTTCTTGAACATGAGTCAAGTACGTACTTAACATTAGTAAAATTGGTACCTGCCCGCGTTGTTTCAATACCGGCCTAGTTGCATAGCTTGTTACGAGTCTTTTCTTTCAAGCTACGAAAACTTCAAAATCAAATTCAAATGTTTGTTTCAGGTCTCCTCTTTCATAGAGCGATTTTGATGTCCGGATCTGGACTCAGCCCGTGGTCTTTGGTGGCCGACCCCAATAAGTATGCAGCAATTGTGGCAACACACGCCAACTGCTCACCAGGTTGGTTTTAATCTCGAGTAAAATGTAAAATAAATGTGTTAAATATATTATGTCTGTATCAAATGTTGTATTTAAAACTGTTATATTGTGACCAGGTTCCACTCTGATTGTCACCAAAATATAAATTTGATGATAGTCATCAAGTATCTATCCATTTTTGAAGTGAAACTTCTTTAGAATCGTTGTGATTTCAAACTCGATGAAACGAAATGAAACTAAACGAAAAAATAAGTGTGCCACGATTGGCTTGCCGAAGCGGCTCCGAGCGGCGCCGACTAATGACGAAGCGCTCCACACGGTCTCGCGTCCCCGACTAGTTCAGTGTGGTTTTTTTTCAAATTACTCCCGCGCCCCTTATCGTATTATGCTAATGATAATATGACCAAACCTTAATTAAATCTACTGTTACGCCTTAATCTGGTTACGGCGACTTTCGTGAGCAATGGTTCGCGACCACGAAAAGTATATAATACGTCGTATACTCGTATAATATAGTACCATGACAATAAAAATACGAGATTAACCCGTAAAGGAATATCAATAATGTCTACGACACACGAAACCTAAAGAACTGTACAAAGTTTCATCCACAATCACATCGATTCACATCCAAATCTATTGATTACTAACAACGAACGTACAAGAAACATATGAACTTATTCAATTCAGTATGAACTAGCTGCCACGCGTTCAATCCCCTCAGACACAGTCCAGTGAGTTTCTCGCCGGATCTTTTCAGTGGGTCGCGTTTCCGATCCGGTGGTAGATTCTGCGAAACACGGCTCTTGCTAGGGCTCGTGTTAGAAACGTCGTTAGGTTTGAGCCCCGTGAGCTCACCTAATAGTTAAGGTTACCCTGAAATAGCCTCTCAAGGCTCTCAGCTTTGGTAGGAAAAAAAAGCCTTCAATCTGTGAATGTGTTTACACCATATTATTTACTATTTATAGGTTCGATTACCCACCTAATAATACCTAGGTGTTAGAGTCGACGCAGATGGGCATTAAGATCTTGCCTTTTAGAAGTCGTCGTGGCCTAAAGGATAAGACGTCCGGTGCATTCGTATGTGGCGATGCACCGATGTTCGAATCCCGCAGGCGGGTACCAATTTTTCTAATGAAATACGTACTCAACAAATGTTCACAATTGACTTCCACGGTGAAGGAATAACATCGTGTAATAAAAACCTAACCCGCAAAATTATAATTTGCGTAATTACTGGTGGTAGGACCTCTCGGGAGTCCGCACGGGTAGGTATCACCACCCCGCCTATTTCCGCCGTGAAGCAGTCATGCGTTTCGGTTCGAAGGGTGGGGTAGCCGTTGTAACTATACTGAGACCTTAAACTTATATCTCGAGGTGGGTGGCGCATTTACGTTGTAGATGTCTATGGGCTCCAGTAACCACTTAACACCAGGTGGGCTGTGAACTCGTCCATCCATATCTAAGCAATAAATAAAAAAATCTACTGCCTGCTGCCCGTAGTCGTAAAAATAAATTGGGGTAGAAGACATCTTTGACGTCATCTGGAATTGGTGACGTCTCTAGCAGTTAGACCATATTGTCGTTGGCTTATAAAGACAGCGTAGCTGATACAGGAAAATTAGGGTATTTGATTATGAACGGTATTGATATTTTGATCCCTAGAGAGCTCATAATGGCTTATTCTTTCACAGACTTGACACCCCCAGCGCTGCTGCGATGCTTAAGAGAGCGACCATTAGAGGCATTGCTCTCCGCACCAGTTCAAGCGCCTGACTTCGCTTATGCCTTCGGGCCGAGCGTCGACGGTGTTGTTATAGGCAAGTAATTTAGTATTTTTTTTTAATCTCATTGCATCCGTGCTTCTTATTCAAAATTTCACAGCAAGTTAGAGTAAAAAAAACATGTGTGCAATTCACACGTGGTAGAAGTGAAACCTTCCAAAATTAAAATACAATTATCCTAAACGTCTTAAGTATATGTAAAATTTTGTCATTAGTAAATAATTGTAAGGTAGCGCCCTCTGTGAATTGATATTTTAATTTCAAGTATAATCCTAAATTAAAATTCACTACAAGAGCTTTCATACACACGTTAGTATTAAAAAATNATCCTAAACGTCTTAAGTATATGTAAAATTTTGTCATTAGTAAATAATTGTAAGGTAGCGCCCTCTGTGAATTGATATTTTAATTTCAAGTATAATCCTAAATTAAAATTCACTACAAGAGCTTTCATACACACGTTAGTATTAAAAAATCTCACAGATGGCGCTGTATTAAATAGTATGTATATTTCTGTCTCATTCTTTGCTGGCTTCATCCTACACAGTTTTGTATTTGTGTCTCTTACCTGTCGTTTTTTCCGTTGCATCCGGTTTGAAATCACAACGATTCTAAAGAAATTTCACTTCAAAAAGTACGATTAAATATTTTGCGAACCCTTTTGCAGTGCATAAAATAATGTATCAACGGACGGAATTCATTAGTTCGCTATATATGGAATTGATTTGTGCATATCTAGTAGATTAGTGTTAGCCGCTAATGAAATTCGTCCATAATCACTGATTAGATTCACTCATTACAATCACTTAATTTATATTTATTTTATACATACTATTTTCAGTCTTATTTTGGTATTAATACCATATTTAATATTGGATTTTTTTCTTGTAAAGATGGGAGAAATAAAATTTGAAAAAAAAAATTTATCGAGATTATTTTTAAGTTTGAATTTGTACTATAGCGTAAAATAATCATTCGATTAAAATGATAAACAGAATTTTAGTACCGTTCATACTTTTATCTAATGTCAGAATGTAGAAAACGTCATCTGCTTGTCATTGCTAGCCAATGAAATGAATAATAAAAGAAAATAATACAATACCAGCTATAATTATAACTTAACGCGAGGCCTTTGTATCATATTGGACTCTAGCCAAAATACAGTAGCTACAGTTGGTACGAAAAGAAATCGCAACGAAATGGCCTGAAACAAGGTCATAAATAAAGTATTGGTTATTTGTACTTCAGATAATTTAGGTCAGTGGGTATTTTTAGGAGTATTTTTGCGCATCGCTGCCATGACAATGGCTGCGGATGGTAAACAATAAAAACCTTATCGGATATATTTTATTGCTTTTTTTATTGTTATATTCATAAATTCAATAACTTAATAGTGAGGTTCTGATTAACGATAGAAAATGAGAAAATTTCTTGTAATTCGTTGGTCGTCGTAAAGACGACGATTGCTGAAGAGTGGTTACTGATGATGAGGACATCAGCAGGTGCATAGGTACAGCTGAGTACACTAAGTGTTTACTGGCTCCCATGAGTACCATGTGGATGTGACTGCCCATGATAAGGTAATGAGATAGAAATCTCAATTGTATTGTATAACGGCTGTCATAACCATCAAAGTGGAATGCAGGCATGGCTGTATCGCAGCGTAGTGCTATAGCTAGAAAATATTGTGTATATAATAAACGATTGCATCTCACATTAAACATCCAAATTATACTCATAGATTGCTTCAAATCAAAGCATACTTGTATCCTAGGTTTTATCGAAACTACGACTTGATGTTTCAAGATTGGTGAGATTTTTACTGGTGGTAGAACCTCTTGTGAGTCCACACGGGTAGGTACCACCAACCTGCCTATTTCTACCGTGAAGCAGTAATGCGTTTCGGTTTGAAGGGTGGGGCAGCCGTTGTAACTATACTGAGGCCTTAGAACTTATATCTCAAGGTGGGTGGCGAATTTACATTGTAGATGTCTATGGGCTCCAGTAACCACTTAACACCAGGTGGGCTGTGAGCTCGTCCACTCATCTAAACAATAAATAAATAAAAAGGATTGGTGGCGGCATGTACATACACCTAGCGTCAGTTAAGTCATCTTGCTACCAAATATACTAACACGACACAAATACCATAACTCATTCCAAAAAAATCCCATACGCGTCAAAACAATAGCAAATCCAAACGATCAAACATAAAACAATAAATGAAACACGAATTGTTCTAAGCATGACAAAGTTCCATCCGTAGAGCTATTTCCACGAAGAGTTCCCTTGCTTTCACTTCGGCAGCATTCTTGCGAGTTGTCAGCCGTTACCCGTCCACGATGCGTTATTAAATTGTCTCAAACTTTTCTCATCTTGTACCCTATTGGGAAGAGCAAACGTTTACCTCCGTTGTAGAACATTTTTTGCGATCCGCCTTTAAGGAGACATTTATTTTCTGTAGCGTTGATAGCAGGTTGAAAGAGATTGAGACTGAAATGGTTTTTTTTAGTCAAATGTCAGAGGACATTTGTCATCTGTCTCTGGAGCCAATATACCCATGTTTCACAAATTGAGAACTAAAAGATATTATTTGAAAAATTTAAGATTGAAAATTGAAAAATTGAAAATTTTTAAGTTAAGAGAAATCTACATTAGAAGTAACGCTATCGGCAAACCGATCTTAACTAATTTCGTAATAAAAAATTAAAGATTTATTCAAATGGATATGAATTAATTTAACGAGGATAGTAAAAGCCTATTTAACACTTTAACACAATTTAACGACCTTTGAATCAGGAACTTCAACCTCGTACTCTTAATGGATTTGCGTTAGTGTACATTTCATGTAACAACTGAATTGAATCTAATAGATGCGATAAAAGACATGCTCAAATCTCAAAGACCCAATTATATTTTACTATGCCCAAATCTAATTCTAGATTTATTTGTGCCAGATACAGGAGATCTCTTAGTCAATCCAGAAAATGGTTACGAATGGGGCGGCCAGACAGTTGCCCATGCGCCAGTCGGGAAACAAGCACAGAACGCTATTAACATCATCAACGCTGTGCTGATGAGAAAAAGTGCGGTGGCGCAGCTGACCAAGTAAGTATTAAATTTACGCACAGCTCACCATCTTTTTGCAATTATTGTAATGTTTTTGGACAATTCACAACTTTTGGTATTGGATACGCTAATCAGAATAGAAATTGCCGACAAGTTTTAAGCAAAATATGGTAAAGTATGGTTTTACAGACAAAAGAAAGTGGTGGTGGTAATTAAAGTAAGCCAGAATTCACTTGAAAAGGATAAGAAAGATACATTTATGATATCTTTTGGATTTGGGTTCAGTGCGCGGCAAAACGAAATCCATTGTATGGAGCGCGTGAATCCGCTGTGTCCACACAGCACTATGACATATTTTCACCATTAGGCATAAAAATATTTTAAGGGTAGTAGTGAACTAGCCGGTTTTAAAAACCCGCGGACAGTGGTGCCTATTGCAATAAAACATTTTCTTTTTTAAAGTAACTGTAGCCTATTTCAGTATTCACGCTATGACGCCTATACGCTCAGATCTCCATTAAACATCAGTTATAAACTAAAAAAGTCCTGACACTGTTAGGGTGGAATGACCTCTGAAATAAAATGGAATGTCTGCTCTTTTTAATAAAAGTAATTTCATTTCTGACGAGTCTATGACGAGCTTTTGAAGTTTTCTGTTACAGCGAACACACAATGTGCCAGTTGATTTTTAGAAGGAATTTTGTTACATACAAACGTTCTTCGAAGCCTTCATGTTCTGAGATATTGATAATAACAGTGTTCTTTGCGTTTAACAATCTCGTGTATATCTCGTTTCGTATCGAAATGTTTTTTACATTTTTTTAATTTAACATCTGTGTAACTCGTTACACTTGGAAAACGTTCTTAACCGTTGGTTAATTTTTTTTTTTTATTTCTTTTTTATTGTTTATTTGGATGGACGAGCTCACAGCCCACCTGGTGTTAAGTGGTTACTGGAGCCCATAGACATCTACAACGTAAATGCGCCACCCACCTCGAGATATAAGATCTCAGTATAGTTACAACGGCTACCCCACCCTTCGAACCGAAACGCATTACTGCTTCACGGCGGAAATAGGCGGGGTGGTGGTACCCACCCGTGCGGACTCTCAAGAGGTCCTACCACCAGTGATTACGCAAGTTATAATTTTGCGGGTTTGATTTTTATTACACGATGTTATTCCTTCACCGTGGAAGTCAATCGTGAACATTTGTTGAGTACGTATTTCATTAGAAAAATTGGTACCCGCCTGCAGGATTCGAACATCGGTGCATCGCTACATACGAATGCACCGGACGTCTTATCCTTTAGGCCACAACGACTTCAAAATACCTTGTTTTGAATACCTGTAAATGCGTACTTTCAAAACTGAAATTACATTTGGTGTGATGAGTACAGCTGTTAACATTGGCAGACTTAATAAGATTGTTGAATAGATGCGTGCTACAGCCGATGGAAAAGTTTCAATAACGCGATTATTATTTATTTACTTTCTAAGCAGATTGTGCGGAATATCAAATCAGATTAAGTCAATAAAATTTGATCAAATGAAGTAAAAAAAAGAAATGAAATCACTAGATACGTTTTGCGACTAATTGAAAATTTTAATTCTCGAAATAAATACCTACATACCATGTTATTTATTTTTGCAGCTATATAAAATAGATTTATTTCCAGATACGATTTGATGCTCGGAGTCACTAAAGCGGAAGCTTACTTCGCATTCAGCGGTGACGATGTACAGTATGGGATAGAAGCGGACAGAAGATCGAAGATTCTCAAGTCTTTTGTCAGAAATACGTATAGCTACCATCTTTCTGAGATATTAGCGACGATTATAAATGAGTATACGGATTGGGAAAAACCTGTTCAGCATCCAATTAACATCAGGTAAATTTATTTGGATGATCTACTTTTTTTTATCTGTTTGGATGATCACTACTATTTTCGGTCGTTTTTACAATGCTCTTTTGTTAATTTTTTCCTATCTATTCACTTAAGGCTTAAGTGGCTTAAGAGACTATTCCAACTGATAATGTTCGCACCGAGTGAGGCTAACAAGGAGAACAAGCGAGTTAGTAACAGGGTAGTCGTAAATCTAATATCATATCGCTTTGTTTACTTTCATCACTTGGTATCCTATTACGGAAACAACTTAGTACCGTGTAGCCGTTGAGTATACTCCTAAGTATATAATCCCCTGTATTTTTGTCTTAATTCTAACAGAGATGAAACTTTAGAAGCACTTAGCGACGCCCAAGTCGTAGCTCCAATGGTGTTGACAGCCGACACACATTCAGCGCTAAGAAGAAATTCGTATCTATACGTTTTCGACTACCAGACGAAGTACGGTGATTATCCACAGGTAATTGACTTATCAAAAATTTACTATTACAGAATTAAATGAATCTGAAATTCCACGAGGTAAAAACCTTTCAAAATGCACATTAGTTTTGAAAGATCAAAGCTACTTATAATCTAACTCAAATAGTGATATTATATTATGTCAAGATTATTGATGACCTTACTTGTTTACTTGTCCAGTCAAGCTTGTCAAAATTTAGTGGCACAAACACTAATTTTTATAAAGAGTTATGATTACCATATTTACATAAAAAAATTATAGTACAAACTGTAATTAAATATTTAAAATACTGGAACAAATTTATTTTAACTCTTAAATTTCGAAAAACCTATTGAAGACTCATAAAGTTATGATTATAATTACGTAGTAGAAAAAATTATGAATCCGCACAAGCTACTTACCTATTTGCTATCCTATCTATGTACCTTACTTCACTGGGCAAATTTTAATATTCCTGTGTTCTAGTTTGAAAGGCGTGGTAATCGTATACAAATAAATTCAAGGAATGAATATAATTAAAAACTATACGACAGAATTAAATCGTGATTTATTTTATTTTAAGTTTGCACTGTTTCCGTACGTTGCGTTAAACTTTAAAGAATTTTCTTTCTTTTCTTCATCTTCATGCTTAGAAACTCTTGGCCGTCCGTTGTTCAAATAGCCCATTATATCGTTCATGTAGAAAAATAGTTGATTTACGATTTACAATTAGTCATTTTGGATCAAAATAATAAATTATGAAACAATAAACCGATCTTAGAAATTTGCCAAACCAAATTTTCTGAGCTACAAATTTGCTTCAACTTTCAGTCTTCACTAAAAATTAGCTTCAATACTTCTAGTTGCCACTAACCGAACCCTAGAAAAGTTAGAAAGGAAATTAACAAGTTCTTAAGTTAACAACATTAATCATCAGGTAAAAGTTTCAGATTCGAATAGATGAGATCCGGTCTAGACATTTCGTAAAGAATGGGCTTTAAGCTTATTATAGCTTTTTTATTTAAATAATTTAATTAGGTATAACTGAGGCTATGGAATTGCCTTAGATAATATGTCTAGTAAATACAAAATAAGGGTAAAACAAAAGTAAAAAACTCAGCAACAGTTCATCAGCAACATTAGATCGCATTCGCATCGGGATGAGTAGCCTGTATTATTTTCATATAGCCCCCGGGGTTTTCTTTCTTCTATAATATTTGTATTATATTATTGTACATTATGTTCAGTACGTGATGACATAAGCTAGTAATGTAAAAAAGAATGTATCTTATTTAGAAATATTTGTAATTCCTGCGTAACAGGAAATGTTTTAGTTTCATAATCTTTTTTTTATTTTTTTTTATTGCTTAGTTGGGTGGACGAGCTCACAGCCCACCTGGTGTTAAGTGGTTACTGGAGCCCATAGACATCTACAACGTAAATGCGCCACCCACCTTGAGATATAAGCTGTAAGGTCTCAGTATAGTTACAACGGCTGCCTCACCCTTCGAACCGAAACGCATTACTGCTTCACGGCAGAAATAGGCGGGGCGGTGGTACCTACCCGCGCGGACTCACAACAGGTCCTACCACCAGTAATTACGCAAATTATAATTTTGCGGGTTTCACTTTTATTACACGATGTTATTCCTTCACCGTGGAAGTCAATCGTGAACATTTATTGAGTACGTATTTTATTAGAAAATTGGTACCCGCCTGCGGGATTCGAACACCGGTGCATCGCTTCAACACGAATGNTACCACCAGTAATTACGCAAATTATAATTTTGCGGGTTTCACTTTTATTACACGATGTTATTCCTTCACCGTGGAAGTCAATCGTGAACATTTATTGAGTACGTATTTTATTAGAAAATTGGTACCCGCCTGCGGGATTCGAACACCGGTGCATCGCTTCAACACGAATGCACCGGACGTCTTATCTTTTAGGCCACGACGACTTCAAGCTAATCACAATCGCTAATCTCGTTCGTGAACAACAAAACAAATCGACGCTTGAAAGGCAAACGTGACTAAGCGACAATAACTGATTTGTTTATAAATGATAGGCAATAACAACCATTTTCGACGAGCAAAAAAAAAAATTTTTTTTTCTAGGTCTATTAAAATCATTTCAATCCTACAGCTACTAGCTAGATTCTACTACAGCTAAATTCGTTAAAATAAATTTTGTTTTCAGGTATTTTAACTTTAAATTAGTCTACTGTAAAATTCACGCATTGTCGCTTAGTCACTTTTGCCTTTCAAGCGTCGAAATACATATTTTCTAATCGTATATGTACAATTCTCCTAAACGAATTAACTAATAATTGCTAGCACTCGCTGGATCATGAATGGAATATTTAAGCTGAATTCAGGCTCCATTCGCCATCGTGTGGTTCTAATAAATACGAGTGTTGGTTAATTAATTAATTAAGTTTATACGTCGCGTGTTTGTTTGATAAATGTTTTGAAGTATTTATCGTATTTGACATTAATTTTGTTTTTGAGTTATTACGGCATCCAGTTAAGTTAGCTGTTCGATGGTTTTATTATTTCTAAGCGAGCACACGGTCATTCCGATGTTAGTGGTTATTCTAAGCGCATAGATGTGTATGTCACCTTCTAACATGAAATTTTTGGTGGGAAATAGGTACGATGGGGGAAAATAAGGGAAAATTATGACTAAGCGGAGAAAGATATTGGAAGAGAAAAGGTACTTAAGGAGCGAAACATTTCTGTTGAACATTCATAAAAAAATGTGTGGTGTCGTAGGACACCGGATTTGCATAAGTGTTAGTGTATTGCGCAAACGAACGCTCTGAGATCGTGGTCAATGAATGATAAAAAAATATGTTATTTTTTATACGTTATTACAAAGGTAAGTCGTGCACTGTGTACATTACTAATTTGTACGTTATAACAAAGTTAAGTCGTACACTGTGTGCATTAATGCTAATTAAAATCTTACGTTACGGACGTTTTTCCCGGTTAGGGTACCCCCCCGCATCGTCTCATAAGGAACTTCGTTCCAAAAAATATTTATTCTTTTTAGATATACAAGATGTTTCTAGAAATTGATTACCGACGAACACAATATTTCCGAATAATTTGTATGGACTCTGCTTCGAAAAAGAAAAGTAATATAAATATATGCATATGATTTTACTTACATTCGAATTAATGAGGTACTCATGTGTTGCGAGCACGTTTTAACTAACCAACAGGGTTGAGTTAATTCAGAAAGCTCCTGTAGAAAATGCACTTTGAAACTCAATCATCTCGGCTCTTCCTTTAATCTCTCGCTTAGTTTCAGTCCATTAATAAAAGCGAAGCTCAGTTACCTAGTTAACGAAGACAGGTCTTATTATCGAAGCCTTAAACATATAGCAATAATATCTCTATCATCTGTTTTTACATAATTATATACAGTTCGGTTTGCGATGGCAAAATTGTGAACAATACTTTAAAGGTGTGGACTTATTCCAAAATGGATTCAGGATAGAAATCAGATTTAATTGTTTGGTATTTTCTCAATAGAAAGGTTAAATTTTTAATGCTATTTTTACTTCTACGTTTTTGGAACGAAGTTTTTTTTTGGGACGATGCCTGGTACCCTAACCGGGAAAAAACGTCCATAACGTAAGATTTTTATTAATAATGCACACAGTGTACGAATTAACTTTGTAATAACGTACAAATTAGTAATGCAGACAGTGTACGAACTTAACTTTTTAATAACGTACAAAAAATAACATATTTTTTTATCATTCATCGACCACGATCTCAGAGCGTTCGTTTGCGCAATGCACTAACTCTTATGCAAACAAACGTGAATGAAGTGTACCACAATAAGTTCGCACGTTACGAAATGAACGTGGGCTGTTGCGAAACCTCTAGTTTTATTTTCTTTATACCTTGAATAGAACTTGAAATTAATATTTTTATAATAAGAAACTTCGTTCCTATCCGGTGTCCCACGACACCACCCATCTTTTTTTGCTGTTGTTGTATGGGCTGACGAGTTCAAGATTCATGTGATGTTAGATTGTTGTAGAAATCCACAAATGTCACAACTAAAACGCACCTAGAAGCTTGAGATAGAAGTCATAATATTGTATTATGTAACGGCTGCATTACGACTGACTACATTACGGTTTGTCTACAATTCGAACCATACCCATGAATACTTCGTGGCAAAAATAAGTAGGTTAATGGTACATTTGTAACCGTGTGAGTTCAAGTGGCACCTAACTACCTTTTTTTTATTGCTTAAATGGGTGGACGACCTCACAGCTCACCTGGTATTAAGTGGTTACTGGAGTCTATAGACATCTAAAACGTAAATGTGCCTCCCACCTTGAGATATAAGTTCAAGTATAGATACAACGGCTGTCCCACCCTTCAAACCGAAACGCATTACTGCTTCACGGCAGAAATAGGGAGAGTGGTGGTACCTACCCGCACGGACTCACAAGAGGTCCTACCATCATAAAAAATTCATTCATTCAATATTTCGCTGACGTATGTAAATTTAGTAAAAATAAGAATATTTTTTTATATAATACTGGGCTGAAACCTGCGCTCGGAAGCAGAATGAAAGGATGGAATGCTCTTTCCCAGGACTCAAATTATTTTCATACGAAATTTCCTCAAAATCAATTCAATAGCCAGAGTCTTAAAGCGTAACAAAGAAACATCATTATTGCCTTCGTTTATTATTTGCTATGTAAATTAAATTTTAACATGTAACAGTTTAAAGAGTTTTTTGCCAACATCCCATTTTAATGAAAAAAACGATTCATGCCACTCCAAACTAATCTTTACCAACTTGTAAAAACTACACTACTCGACAATCCGTTTAGAAGTCCAAAGTTGTGCACGAAAAATCTAACAAATAGACCATCACAAAAGTTGAAGGCGTCGTGGTCTAAAGGATAAGACGTCCGGTGCATACGTATCGAGCGATGCACCGGTGTTCGAATCCCACAAGCGGGTACCAATTTTTCTAATGAAATACGTACGTGACTTTCACGGTGAAGGAATAACATCGTATAATAAAAATTAAGCCCGCAAAGTTTTAATTTGCGGAATTACTGGTGGTAGGACCTCTTGTCAGTCCGCCCGCGTGGGCACCACCACCATACCTATTTCTGCCGTGAAACAGTAATGCGTTTCGGTTTAAAGGGTGGGGTAGCCGTTGTAATTACGAGTATACTGAGACCTTGAACTCATATCTCAAGGTGGGCGGCGGCATTTACGTTGTAGATTTCTATGGGCTCCAGTAACCACTTAAAATAAATAAAAAATAAAATGTATCTAAATATGGTGTTTTTTTTTTTTTTATTGCTTAGATGTGTGGACGAGCTCACAGCCCACCTGGTGTTAAGTGGTTACTGGAGCCCATAGACATCTACAACGTAAATGCGCCACACACCTTGAAATATAGTTCTAAGGTCTCAGTATAGTCACAACGGCTGCCCCACCCTTCAAACCGAAACGCATTACTGCTTCACGGCAGAAATAGGCGGGGCGGTGGTACCTACCCGTGCGGACTCACAAGAGGTCCTACCACCAGTAATTACGCAAATTATAATTTTGCGGGTTTGATTTTTATTGCACGATGTTATTCCTTCACCGTGGAAGTCAATCGTGAACATTTGTTGAGTACGTATTTCATTAGAAAAATTGGTACCCGCCTGCGGGATTCGAACACCGGTGCATCGCTAGATACGAATGCACCGGACATCTTATCCTTTAGGCCACGACGACTTAATGTAATGTGGTCTGTAGTTAAAACGGTAACTGTGTTACTTTTTACTATTTAATGAGTTAATAAACGAATTAATACTTCTTGAAAGCTTACTCTACAACTCAAAAGAAGACATCTAGAACTTTGTAACGTCGTGGCCTGAAAGATACAAACGACGATAAAGTTTCGAATGACTTTCGTTCAGGTTGTGAAGGCGTTTTGTAACTAGGTCTCAAGTCAACAAGCCGGATAGCGGGCCGTTCTGTTGAATTATAACCGCCTAGAATTTCCAAGACTTAAGATATTTCAGTTTGACTTTTTGATTCTTTTTTTTTAAGTTTTGGAAAATATGTAATAAAAAAAAATCGATTCTCTGTAAAGTCGGTTTACTGACGATAGTTCAACGTGACAACGTCATAAGAAAATACTGATGGAATGGTTTCATTTTTCAATTATCGCAATTATCGTTGCTATAAACAATTGACACCACATTCACTTTTCACTGCACTTCATACTTGACGAAAACATGTACGCCTCAGAGCGAGGTAACACTGCATGAGTCATGTTTTTTTCGTGCGTGCAGCCGGCTTCATCGAATTATAAGACGTTGTCACATCAAAATGTGTAATACCTAAAACACAATTGCCAAATATGTGATTGAGTATCACTTGAGAGCGATTTGAACGACTTTTGACAATTGTGGTTGATATGAATCGAAAATTTAATGAATATTTTGAATTTCTCGATTTACTACAATTTTGTTTCGCTATTATCACTAATATGGCGATAGTCACAGTGGAATCTTACCGAGTGTCGTTAATTAACCGTAGTTTAAAACTTAAGAATACATTTTATTTAATATCAATAGGATCCATTATAGTAGATGTCTTATTTATTTTATCTGTGGAAATGACTCCATTTAAAAATTTAAAATACAAGTATTATTTTCACTTTTTGTATAGCTACATATTAAATACCTTTTCCAAAGAGACTGTATAATTATCCAACACTGGATTTTTAAGAAAGTTTTAATCGTCCCTTTAATCGTTACTTTTCATCCCCATACCCCACTACCATGAACATTAGCATTTTGAGACATTATTAGGGATAAGCACTTTAGATATCAGATATATTTTTTTACGGATCATGAGCTCTGTTCGTAGTATTATAATACTAGTTTGTCTCGTCTACATGGGTATTTCCAAATTGTTGAAGTGAGTAAATAGTCAATAAAAAACCTGTTACGCCAATAGTATTTTATAAAACATATTATTATTATTAGCGTAGTGGTTAACGTGGTATGGACATGTGATGCGTAGAGAGAAGATGCATGTGATTGGGAGATGTATGGAAATGGTTGTGCAAGGTAGAAGGGGAAGAGGTCGATCGAAGAAGACATGGATGGAGTGTGTGAATGACGATACGAGAGAGAGAGTAATTAGTATTGAGCTGAAGGCTGATAGAAGGTAATGGAAGAAAAAAAATAGCTGTACCGACTCCTCCTAGTGGGATAAGGTGAAGAAAAAGAAGGAGATCTTATAATTATTATAATTATCTATAGTAGAAACACTAAGTGTGTACAAAAATTAGGTATGCTAATAATCATCATATATCGTATTTCCCCAACGTCACTATGCGAGAGCAATAATTGAGGAATTTCAAAAATCGTTAATTAAACCTTCTCTCGGTCATGAACCTTGAAAAGTTTTCAAATTAATAAAATCGGTCATTGAAGAGTTGCTAAAATGTAGCGTGGTTTGATAAGAGCCATAAATTCTAACGTAAGACTATTCACAGCGTCAAGGCTGCATCCACGGGGAGGAGCTTCCGTACATATTCGGTGCGCCCCTGGTCGGTGGTTTGGCTCACTTCCCTAGAAACTACACGAAAGCTGAAGTCGGCCTGTCTGAATCCGTCATGTTATATTGGGGAAACTTCGCTAAGACTGGGTGAGTTTCGAATTTAATTGCCTAAGTCCGGCTTTCGTTTAATAGATCTGTAGTATTAGAAATGTTGATTGTAACGTGGAAACAATTGTGGTTTTTAAGGTTGTACTGAAACCAAACCTTTTTACTAGTTTCAAATTGATAAAATGTAGTTCTGATAGAGCCTGCACAATAACATATTTCAAAGACTCTTACGATCGTAAAGCTGTCCAATAATTATTATTAATGGCTTGTGTAAGAGGTTTTTTTCATCTTTAGACCCAGACTTTTTTAAAACGTACTTTCAAAGGGTATTTTTACTTTAGTGACTTGAGTAACGACAGCGGTAGGCAGCGGCTTGGCTCTGCCCCTGGCATTGCTGAAGTCCATGGGCGACGGTAACCACTCACCATCAGGTGGGCCGTATGCCCGTCTGCCAACAAAGGCAATAAAAAAAAAAAAAAAAAACTCAACACATAGTATATAATATTTGTTTTTTCGGAGATTACTCCTTAAGAAATCAGTTTAGTCAAAGTTGAATTTTAGGAAAACTATAGGGATAGTAAAATTCAGTGTTACATTTACAATTTAGTGCTACCAAAAATGTTACATTTTTAATTCAATAATAATAGTCTTAATCACATATCATCTAAACAGCAAACCCTACAATTTCATCATATTAAAAAAGCATTATATTTCGAACGCTAGGCTAGCTTAATGGAACGAATATTGGTTTAATTAATATGCTATTAGGCTTCCCTGTATTTCTCTCTCATTATACCCTCGACGACTTTCGTGATGCCAGAATGTCTCAGAATGCGTTTATCCATCTATACCAATATGTACCATTAAGTTGTAGGTGTGCTTTACAAATGAATACTACTACAATACTTATTTATTATTTTATTATTATTTTTATTGACACAGCAACCCTAATGAAGCTCAAGAGACTGATCCTATAAGAGCTGGAAGACAGGAGCGAGTTAGAATGAAGAACATCGAATGGACTGCCTACGAAGCTGTTCATAAGAAATATTTGAACATTGACATAAAGTCAAAACTCAAGAACCATTATAGAGCGCATAGGTAAATTATCATATAATTTGTAACGACACCAAAAGAAATTACAATAGTACAATAAACTATTACTTTTTTTTTCTTTCTGATTTTTTTTATAGCTAGATGGGTGGACCAGCTCATAGCCCACCTGGTGTTAAGTGGTTACTGGAGCCCATAGACATCTACGACGTAAATGCGCAACCCACCTTGAGATATAAGTTCTAAGGTCTCAAGTGTAAACAACAACCCCACCCTTCAAACCAAAACGCATTACTGCTTCACGGCAAAAATAGGCAGGGCCGTGGTACCTACCCGCGCGGACTCACAAGAGGTCGTACCAACAGTAATTGTAACAATAATGTCGCAAGATTTTCCCTTTGACATTTAAGTACAATACAAAATTAATTTTGTTCACAGACTTTCATTTTGGTTGAATTTAGTACCAGATCTCCATCGTCCAGGAGGCGAAGATGTACCGCCAGCTCATCATCAACTTGAAAATGAGGACAACTCGATCCAGCCAACACCCAAGACCTATAGTCCAGCCTTCAAAAAAACAACTGACGTAATAGCTGATACAGGACTTGCCACAAAAATACCAGTTCTAAACGTTCTTAATATAACCTCATCGTTAAATTTCAATATCGTAGGAATGAATAGTGTTACTCAAAGTACTGCCAGTGAAGTACAAAAATCTGAAACCACAGCCGCTAGTCCGCCCGAAGATGGATTCGCTGCCTATTCCACAGCGCTCAGCGTGACAATAGCAATAGGATGCTCATTACTCATTCTCAATGTGCTTATATTCGCCGGAGTATATTATCAAAGAGATAAAACAAGGATGAACGGCCAAGACGGACACAATAATGGATCGCATCTAAAGAAACGCGTCGAAAATGGCCAGATGCCAAATAATATTTGCGGCGATCTCGAAGGAGCTTTATCGTATCAGACCAGTCTGAAAAACGATCCCGCGACAATATTGAGCCACCACCACACGCATTCACATCACCAACTGCCACCGCCAGAGTTTGCCGATTTACCAGGAAACAACGTGGCGGGCATGGCCACGCTACCAAGAGCCCCACCGCCACCGAAAATAGGCAAAACTATAAACACACTAGCAAGTGGTCAGCTACAGGAGAACCAGCCTTTGTTATCGGCGCATCAGATGCAGATAATGAACACGAGCACTTTAACTAAGAAGAACACGCAGATGAATGCAAAGTCGAACGTCACGATGGAGGAGCTGCGGGTGTGACGTCACAGGGCCTGACTGCAGCGTGCGGGCAGCTGCAGTGACGTGGCCCACCACGACGAGATCGTGTGACTCGAACCCGACCTTCTCAGGTGCGTCGCAGATTACATATAGAACTACAACGTCTCTGCACCACCTGAATTCGGAAGGTTTAATTTTAGGACTCACATTTCCGAAAACTCTAATTCGAGTGAAGTGTCAAAAATTTATAGTGAAAAGTGACATTAGATAAATAATCATATCGGGTTAATGGACGTTCGTGAACGAATTTTTGGTACTGATAATGTTGATGTGTATATTGGATGTAAATATAATATTATTTTAGGGTTTGTAAATATAGCTCGGCCGCATATCCATTCTAGTTAAATTGTAACCTCATCTAGATTTATCGGTACCTCTTCGGCTAATGAACACACGCAAAGATACAAAAAAAATTGATGTTCTATTAATTATGAAAACTGGTTGTATGTGTGTACTTACATTCAATATAATTTTTCCTCTCAAAATATTGATTACGTTGTTATGTTAAATTCGACTCAGAAGATATAAAATCGTAACTGTTTTTTTTCCCCTAATACGTAATATCCGGTTTTATTTATACACGCTGGTTAGTATTCTTAGTTCTATATCGTAAAATTTTCGTATGAAAGTGATGAAAATAATATTCGAAACTATGTAGAAGCTAATAAATAAACAGCTTTCGAGATCAAATACATAAAATGGAACATTGGAGCCTCTGGGTCTGCGGAGGGACTTCGGTTCCCTCTGTATTTTGTACCGTATGTTCCATGGGGAGTGCTCTGAGAAATTGTTCGAGATGATACCAGCATCTCGTTTTTACCATCGCACCGCCCGCCACCGGAGTAGAGTTCATCCATACTACCTGGAGCCACTGCGGTCATCCACAGTGCGTTTTCAGAGATCTTTTTTGCCACGTACCATCCGGCTATGGAATGAGCTCCCCTCCACGGTGTTTCCCGAGCGCTATGACATGTCCTTCTTCAAACGAGGCTTATGGAGAGTATTAAGCGGTAGGCAGCGGCTTGGTTCTGCCCCTGGCATTGCTGAAGTCCATGGGCGATGGTAACCACTCACCATCAGGTGGGCCGTATGCCCGTCTGCCTACAAAGGCAATAAAAAAAAATAAAAAAAAAAATGCGACATTTCACAACAGACACTATTTTAGTTTTTGAAAACTCATGTTACTTCTAAAAATAATTGACCTACAATTTTAATTTGAAGTCGAAAATCCAAAAATAGAAAATACGCACTATGCAAGAATCTTTAATACGTTTTTTTGTAAAACGAACAGATGACCTTATAAGTTTGAAACTACATATATTATAAGAGCTACCAATCATAAAAATATCAAACATGAACTATAATGTACATACGTGTTGTATTTGTAATAATCATAATACAAAATATTAAAAGAATTGTCAAAAGTTAACCTTTAAGGTTGATAAAAACATGTAAAAAATCATGTCGAATTCAATTATATTGTTGTAATATACTTCAAATAGACATACGTAAGTCTACTAAATTAAATTCTATAGTAATAGCCAAACCAGATTAATCATAAAGAAACTTTATTACGTTGTAATAATATTAAATTTAAAACACCAAATATTTAAACAGCATGTTGCTAAACAAATTAAGCAATAATTTGCTACAAATTATTTAATATATCGCTAATGTCGTGAGAAATGTGGTAATTCGTTTCAGTTTGGTTGATTTACTGTAAAACTATACCAACTACCTTCGAGCAGCAATAGCCTTAGCTTTATGCCAGTATTTCTTAGAACAACTCTTTCCAGGTCTGACGCAATTTCACAAAAACAAAACAACAGCGATTTTAGTTTTAAAATCATATCATTGTCAGTCATTGCCCTATTGATTGCGTAACCCAGACCAACAGAACAAAAAGTCTGGTTTCGATTTCCGGTCTGAGTAGTGTCTTTTGCAAAAGTATTTTGATGATCAGGGATCTGAGCAGTTAATTTTTTATTTCACACACATATAGGTCCTCGTTCGCACGTATTACGTGATTATCCGTACAACGTGAAACTCGCGACTGCCCCTCAGAACGACCAAATCCCAACGAACAGTCTGTCCTAACGCCCGATCCCCGCTGGAAACAGAACTCGGACATAAGACAGGGGCCTGATTCCGCCGTCAACACTATCTGGCCGGCTTAGTAATTGAAATTAGGAGCGCCCCATACGATGCCAATGGTGTACCGGAATACCCCGCTGGTCTAGAACTAACCTGCAGGGCTCTATCATGCAACGTGCTAGATTAAATTACTTATAGTGCGCCGCGTGACCTCTTTCCCTCTTGTCGTCTCGCAACCATCATGGGGGAAGGACGGCTACAACTAGGGAAAATAGCAGGGGTGCCACATCACCTACTAAATCAATGGATAATTAAATGGGCTTAGCTTGGGGCAGTGCGAATGTGAATCGCTTATTAAAGATACTTGTGTTCAAATGTTATGAGACATTGAAGACTGGTTTTTTTCCTAACTATTCATTGGTAGCCTAGGGGATATTCCAACTTCGCGTTAATCGGTAGCTAATGGTCTCAGCTTGAGAGAATTGCTGACACTATCCCTAACAAGAGCAGTGCTTCGCTGAATCTACTACCGGATCGGAATCGCGACCTACTGAGAAGATCCGGCGAGAAACTCAGTGGGTTATTGAAGTAATGGTAATCCTACTATTTAAATCGGAATGTATGATGACACCGCGATAGACTTAGGTAGGGTAATGATACGGATCCGGGTTCTCACAAAGGATTACAGGTAATTACGCAAATTGTAATTTTTGAAAAGATACCTATTACTGTTATGTTCTTATTATCTGTCGACAGTGAATTATTAATGGAATGAATGATTCTGCTGTTTCGCTGCCTTTGTAAGCTAATTAAATACACATTTCTTCGACATTTTAATTTTGTTTTCAAAATAGAAGGACCAACAGTGTTTTGTATATATGTAAATATTAGTGTCACGGTGTAAACAGGTTTTTTGAATTGTTTTACTTTAAATTTTTGAAAGGGACTGATTTGAATGCGCCGGAATACTGAATTGCATATTTAAGAAGAGATTTTGAAAATTGTTATTAACTATGAAAGAAAAGAAACAAGAAACAGACAAAAAGAAGCGTTCATTTTGAAATAGATTCATAGCTTTATAGTGTGCTGACTAGTTCTGAGCCAACTGATGTTAAGATAATGAGGGTATCGGGATACATAAAACATCAAAGATACCGCCACCTATCTTAAGAAAATCGGATAAAGTTCAGTTAGCACTGGGATAAAGACATCAGACTACTCTTCTAACCTAAATATATGAACACCTGGTGATGAGTGATGAACATGATGAATGATGATGCGTGCGAAATCATCACGTCCCATACCATCAATAATACAGATTTTCTGTAAGGAGTTGAAGAAGTTGTCTGAATAAAATGACAATACTCTCAATACATTGGTAGGAAAGTAACACAAGTAGTTAGAAGTGGCCAGGGTTGTGACTGATACAACTATTCCAATAAACATCTGGACAGACTATTACGGTAACTATTTTGTCTTCAAAACTAAAGCGATGACTTAAATACGTCTTAGAATACGTCAAAAATTAATCTAGATACGAATCGATTGCCAAGCGGAAGCCGTCTTTAGCGTATTACTTGAAAACCGGACAGCTGGTATACATTTATTGATTTTTTTGTATATTTCAGTAGATTTTAGATTAATTAAATTTCTGAGGAACCGCAATTTTGAGCTATACTTACAGAATGACTGATAGTTCAAATGCTGTTATTTGTAAAATAGAGCTTTATTACAAATAGCCATTATGTTTTACCTACCGATATATTATTATGATTAACGTAAGATATAGTTAGTTTATTATTAGGCAATAGTTTGGCAAGGACTCATGTGAGCGACAGTCGATACTGACTACGTGGGTCGTAACTGTTCTGCTATTGATCGCAATGAAATATACAGATATAATGCGAAAATCACATACCTAATTAATACATGCTCTATTCTTGCATTGATTTTATATTCATTTTAGGAAATTTGACTTTATAACCCTTTCTGTAGTTGCACTAATTGTTTTATTTTAGTACCGTTTTAAAATGGTTATCGCCCAATATCTGAGGAAGACAAAGGCCAGTCTGACTCAAAAATAGCTTAAAATTCTCAAAGTCATCTCACCTAATCCCGAAGAACCTTAGCGGACAAAGGTAATGTTGATCACCAACCATTAACAGTAGGCAATATCTTAAGATAAAAAAAAACCTATGAATACAAAAAAACGCAAGGTGAATCCGTGAAAGGCTTGCGAATATACTAAGATTATAATAAAGTAAGTCACTACGTAAACGAAGCTGTATTATCTATTTACGTGATACAAATGTTTTATATGCATTTCAGTATTCAAACTTTTATAAAACTCCATAAGAACGTATTTATCTATGATATCATTAATTTATTTATTTAGAGAACCGTTAAAAGGTCATTAAATTCAACAGACATTTTTAACTTCTAGTTATATTTTCTTGCATTTGTTTTACGTGTATTGTTTGTATAATTTTTAATCGATCAATACAAATTGATAGGGAATGTGATTTCGAAATACACTAATGTGTCTACTTTATCTAATTATCTAAATTTGGCTACAAACTTATCTGCCAGCTTGCCTGTATGAACAATCATTTTGTTTGAACGTATATTTATTCACGGTTTGATTTATGTAAATCGTTGTAATTTACTTGAGTGGCTGATTAAACGAATCCGAGCACATTTCGTGACTTCTCAATATCAAGCATTAGATCGCCTAATTCCACTACAAGTCCGATTTAATTTTCCATTCAAAGTCAGTATATTTCTTTAATATTTATTTTATACTAGCTGACCCGGCAGACTTCGTAGTGCCTCAATCGATAAATAAAAAACCTAAACTTTTGTATAAAATAAACTTAAAACAAACAAAAGGAATCCGTCCGACGGGGGACACATCAAAGGAGAAACAAAATTGTTTGTTTTTATATAATTCCGAGCATTTTCATACTTATTCACCTTTTAAACCTTCTCTGGACTTCCACGAATAATTCAAGACCAAAATTAGCCAAATCGGCCCAGGAGACTAACGAACAGCAATTCATTTTTATTTATATATATAGATTTGGGGTCTGGGTGTGTTTTTCCACGTGTTTCTGTTATCCCTAGCACCAACGCCGTTTCATTATGAAAAGTTAATTTATTTACTGTATTTAGTAAATAACGTATAAACAGAATGATTGTTCCTACAGGCCTGTTAAGCTTATTTACCTAATCTCTGTTTCGTTCAAAGGAAATTAGGAAATGCTATATTATAGCCTTATGGGTATTTATTATTTGTTCCATTTTCCTAAAAAAATGTTTATTTATATTCGAAGATGGAAAATTATTTATGAGATAATAATAAAAATAATGACTATTTTTCGGTTCTTAATTATATGATTTTTATTTAGTTCAATATTTATATTTTTCTGTCTTAGAAAAATAACTATTTTGATTTCGCTAAGGGATGTTAATGTTGCAATAAGATATACACACATTACATTATTGTAAAATAATTCAGATTTGTGTTTCTTATATTTTGAATGCTTTCCTTCCGTATATTTATTTTTGAGATTTATTTCCAATGCGCACTAACTTTCGTCATTAAGCTTAGATAATAGACAGACTGTTATTGGTAGTTGTCAAATCGCGACCTCCAGTGCCCGCTGAAGACTTCTAAAGAGTCGCGCATTGAAAACTATTAATACACGTTTAATATAAATAATGATGATTAGTGCGAAGTGACATCGTATTACCGAGATACAGACTTAAACAATTTTAATAAAATAAAGTATTAAAAATTATGCTGAAGTTTTATTTGCTTCTATTTTTACAAGTTAAGTCAAGAATAACAAATAAATACAAATCCCTATAACAAAAAAAAATACTCAGTGCTAGGCAGCGGCTTGGCTCTGCCCCTGGCATTGCTGACGTCCACGAGCGACGGTGACCACTTACCATCAGGTATGTTCGTTTGCCTTTATTTTTTATTGCCCTTGTAGGTAGACGAGCATACGGCCCACCTGATGGTGAGTGGTTACCGTCGCCCATGGACTTCAGCAATGCCAGGGGCAGAGCCAAACCGTTGCCTACTAAAACTGCCTGTAAAGGCAATAAAAAAAAATTTGGCCAAAATTACCGAATGAAAAAATTTAAGTAATTAATAACTACTACTACTACCACTTAGTACTACTAATTAATACATGAACTCATTTATGTACAAATTGCGAAACTTACAGCAAACAATAATAGTTTAATTAAATTAATTTTAGTGTTATTTTCATTACTTGAGATTAAAATTTACAAAATATTTAATACGATTTTTAAATACAGTTGATAATGTCCTATGGCAATACTCTAAAGAATGCTTCGAATAACCATCCGCGCGGATTCACAAGAGGTCCTACCACCAGTAATAAATAATAATAACTAAATGTAATAAATAAATAATAATCGTCATTAGACATATCAAATTTTGTAACGAAACCAAAGGTTGTATTCGTTACATGAGTCTTTAAAATAGTATTTTTTCGATAAGTACCCTATCCCTGGGATCGTAGGTGGCTGCGTAACCATCACGATTAGTGCACGGTTATAACATAACCAAGTGGCGTCATGGTGAATTTTAGTGGAAAAGCAGATAGACGTGTAGTTTGACCAGTGAAATCACGATTGGCTCTTTAAAGCAACAGATATATTTAAATCATCTGTTAGTTTTTTTCTTTTTTTTTCTTACCTAAGCTGAGAGCCTTGAGAAGCTATTTCAGCGTAACCTTAACTAGTAAGGGAGCTCGCGGGGCTCAAACCTGACGACGTTGCTAACGCGAACCCTAGCATGAGCCGTGCTTTGCAGAATCTACCACCGGATCGGAAACGCGACCCACTGAGAAGATCCGGCGAGAAACTCAGTCGGCTGTGTCTGAGGGTTAATTTACTCGTCGAGCCCCGTCGAGAACGATGACCGGTGCTTGAAGTACCTAAAAGCACCGTTAGTGGATCGCGAGGATCCGAAATGACGTGTTTGGGGCGACGTCGACTGCTTTCCATTCTGTACGCAGGATCGGGATTGATTTGCTAGTCCAATCGCCTCAGCGTTTTGGGACCACGCTTCACTTCAGGTCAAGTTGTTACACCTTAATTCATCTCGGTTCCTCGTTACGTTTGCACTGTAACCCGACATTAATCATTACAGCTGACGAGGCTCAGGAAATAAATTTAATAGCCCGAAGTTGCCCGGTGCTCATCCGTCTGGTCAACGAACTAAGGAACGCAAAGAGGGCTTGGCTCAAGACACAAAATTACAGCGATTTGGTTAATAAAATAATTGGACTTTAAGTATTTTTTTAAACTCACAAGATGATTCCCAGTGAGTCCTATTATTCTTTATTTTAGCGTGTCAGACAGAATAAGATGGTATCGACCCTTACGAATCCACAATACACCGTACCAAATTTTGTTAATTTGATTTTTCTTATACGATTGTTTTATGATGGTGGTCTTTCCTGAACGCAAAGTAACCTTGTAAAATATTACTATAAATATACCATTAAGCTTAACAACAATGTGCACTCTCGATCATAAAGTAATAATACGGTATTATTGAGCTCATTTGAAGAATTTAATTAATTTAATTTCTACGAATTCATTCACTTTTTGTGTTAATTTATTTTGTACTAACACTAGTTGGCTACTGAAAATACGTGTTTTTAAATACCTATAAATTTACTTCGGTGCTTTGGTTATATAATATTATATGTATGTAATATTATTTGCATATTATTAAAATATAGTAGAGGTATGTACTCAATCTACTTATTTTTCTTCATTATTTATGATAATGTTTAAAGGTTTGGTCTATTTTGATAGATTTCTCTGAATATCATTAAAAACAGTATACCACATTATACCTGTTGTATCTCTTTCTAAGTTTCCCTAGATAGTTATCTAGAAGAACTCCCTTTTAGCGATAAGACCGACTAATCTGCAAATTATATCTGTATCTGTTCTCTTATTTTCAATGTTAATTATGTTTTGGTTTCCAATAAATGGTACTCTCTCTCTGTCTCTGTCTCTCTCATTTAAGCTGACCGCTAATACTTTTAAATTAGATCACGCCACAAAGAGGCTCGCTAACAGAAAATTACATCGTTAGTGTTAATGGTTGAACATTTGTTTAGTACACGCGAACTCGTTAACTTTCATTAATTTCGATAACAACTTTAGATACAGTATTTGTTAATAGACAAACGACTTGGAGAGGTCGCGTACATTGATGACAATAAGCTAAAGTTTGTATTCATTTATGAGACAATTGTTTTATTTATTTTATTTATTTATAACTTCTTATACTAGTAAGTATAAAGGCGGACTTAATGCCATAGGCATTCTCTAACAGTCTACCTTAGGGGAGTGCAGATATGAAGCTTGGTAGGTGTAGTGTGAAGGTGATATTACTTAAACATATGTGTATATATAACATACATAATATTTATAGATACAAATACTCGTACTTAAATAAATACATATACATAAATATATACATATCATAAATATATACATATAAAAACATATATAAACAAATATTATCAATTAGATGACTCTGCTAACTCTCTGAGAAACAGTTCTCGAACCTTCGTCTTAAACGCTTCACGTGTAGTGGCCGACCTTATTTTGAGTGGAGAAGAATAGCAGGAAACGACTTCTTTGTATGCCGGAATGTATTCGAAGCATTCTTTAGAAACAGTTGAAACAGCCATAGCACATTGCTAGTTGTATTTATAATCAGATCATCTGATTGTGAATACAGCGGTGTTTTATCGCGAAGTCGCTTGCTCGTTTAGAACTTTTTTCCTAAAATTTAAGTCATCAAATTGACACTAGAGCTATGGTAAGGTTTTTCTGGTCGCGGGACCTCTTGTGAGTCCGCGCGGGTAAGTACGACCGCCCTGCCTATTTCTGCCGTGAAGCAGTAATGCGTTTCTGTTTGAAGGGTGGGCAGCCGTTGTAACTATACTGAGACTTTAGAACTCATCTCAAGGTGGGTGGCGGCATTTACGCCGTGAGCTTGTCCACACACCTATGCAATAATAAATAAAAAAGATTATTTAGCGTAAGTGAGCTGTCGGATTAGACACCTAGCGCGAAGCAGCTACTTCACCTTGAGATGTGATATCTAAGTTACAATTACTTAAGTAACAACACACACACACACACGCACCCACAACTAATAACACGTCCTGTCGCGATTACCCAAAATAGAATTTGCACGTCTTTCAGAAAAGCTCAAAGCGGTAAATACATTTTTATTCGAAAAAAATTGAAACGTTCCTTACAAGGTGACCCACTATTTTGAACGAGCATTCCCCGGGCAGACTTAATATCCGGGTGCTCCCCGGACGATTCTCGCCTTTAAACGGTTTTTCATATAAAAGTTGGATTTACATGTAAATGACGAGGGGCTATTGTCATTTATACTTTATTAGATTTACTTAGATGGAGATTTAAAATAAAACATAAAGGCTATCTTTAAATAAAAAAGATGTGTGGTGTCGTGGGACACCGGATAAGAACGAAGTTCTTTATTATAAAAATATTAATTTTAAGTTCTATTCGAGGTATAAAGAAAATAAAACTGGAGGTTTCGCAACAACCCACGGTCATTCGGTTATGTTCGAACTTATTGTGGTACACTTCATTCACGGTTGTTTGCATAAGAGTTAAATTTCTAAACTATTATATCTTATCTATAAATTATTATATTATTATATCTAAATTATTATATCTTAAATTATCTTAAATTTCTAAATTTCTCTTCTCTGTTCACTTTCTACTTATATGTGATTTTGATTGTGGAAACATATTTGGTTATTATTTTAGCTATTTTTTTAAATATTATATGTTTATATTATACTGTTTGTTTCCCAAATAAATAAATACAAGAGTTAGTGTATTGCGCAAACGAACGCTCTGAGATCGTGGTCAATGAATGATAAAAAAATAAGTTATTTTTTGTTCGTTATTACAAAGTTAAGTCGTACACTGTGTGCATTACTAATAAAAAATCTTACGTTACGGACGTTTTTTCCCGGTCAGGGTACCAAAAATATTTATAATTCTTTCCATATCTTGGAAACAACGTTGCACTCGAACATTGGTCGTCTCTTTTTTTTTCGTGCAGGCCGTACCTCATAACTGGGTTTCCGCGCCTAAGGGGCACTTGTAGTATATGGATCTTAACGGTCCGCAGACAATGGAAGCGAACCGCGAACCTAAGGATGTTTTCAGGGACTTACCCTCTAAATGAATCCTCTGCAAATATTTTTTGGTTTTCCGAAAAACTAAAGTTTAGCTACCTCTTTATTCCCGGTTACAGTACTTCGGCATAGTGGTCAATTTTTCGCAATTAAAACCCCGATTAGCGACTAAAACTAACATTGTTTTTTTTATTGCTTAGATGTGTGGACGAGCTCACAGCCCACCTAGTGTTAAGTGGTTACTGGAGCTCATAGACATCTACAGCGTAAATGCGCCGCCCACCTTGAGACATAAGTTCTAAGGTCTCAGTATAGTTACAACGGCTGCCCCACCCTTAAAACCGAAACGCATTACTGCTTCACGGCAGAAATGGGCAGGTTGGTGGTACCTGCCCGCGCGGACTCACAAGAGGTCCTCCCACCAGTAAGAATGAATGAATGTAAGAATGAATTGAATGTTGCATCAGTACCATCAACTGTCCATGTGATGCAGAGCTACAACACCAGAAGTGTGTGACCGAAATTCTTGAGCATCCAGTTTGGGGTGTGATGTGGAAGGGAAGGTGCGTGCTACAGAATCAGGAACCGTAGTAATGCGGCTTCTTTGCAAACCTACCCCACTTCGATAAAGCAACACGACACGAGAACCCTCTCATCGTGGCCGCGTATAACTACATTCCCGATCCTGCGGAAAGAATGGAAAGCAGTCGACGTCGCCCAAAACACGTCATCTCGGATCCTCCCGATCCACTAACGGTGCTTCTAGGTACTTCAAGCACCGGTCACCGTTCTCGTCGAACCCGTCGCTTGCGACGAAGGGCTCGACGAGTAAATTAACTTTCAGATACAGCCCACTGAGTTTCTCGCCGGATCTTCTCAGTGGGTCGCGTTTCCGATCCGGTGGTAGATTCTGCGAAGCACGGCTCTTGCTAGGGTTCGTGTTAGCATCGTCGCCAGGTTTGAGCCCCGTGAGCTCACCTACTAGTTACGGTTACGCTGGAATAGCCTCTCTAGGCTACCAGCATAGGTAGGAAAAAAAAAAAGCAAACCTACTTGTAGAAACTTCATTCAAATAGTTCGTCATAGCGTAAGTACAAAAATACGGTGTTTACCAGAATCTTCTATCACATCAAAACATTCGCGGACACGTTTTAGGAAAAACAATAGAAGATGGAATGACTGAAACGACAGGGTATCCATTTATAAATGTCAGTGCCGATTGACTGAAGGCGAGTGCTTCAATCATTAAGAGCATTCGCGAAAATGTGTTTCTTTTGTTCAATTACAATAAATATTTATCCGGTCTCTGTAGATATTATTAGGGTTGTAAGATTTTAAAACTACGTGAAATGAAAAGGTTCTTACCGTATGTATAAAATTAATTCTTAGCCTAAATGCAAATGAGGTGAAGATAAAAAAAAATTATAATATAAAGAATGTTTTTATGGAAAAGGTCTTTGTTTGATGAGCAGCATCGGTTAAGAAGTAACAACAAAGAGGAGATCTTCCACAGAGTAGTCGATTTAAGAACTAACAACAAAGAGGAGATCTTCCACAGAGTAGTCGATATTGCTCGGTTTATCGATGGTCCAAATGGTATTATTATTTTAGAATTTGTATTTATGTAAGCTTTACTTGAAAATGTCTTCAGCTAGATTTAGGCATCTGTCAAATACCTTGTGCTCTGATAAAATAAACGACACATCACTATTCTTTGAGACCGAAGGTCGTGCCCTTATTTTGACGTTGTCCATGCTGAGATTAGCTTTCAAGTTCTAGTACTGCTCGAAAGCCGCGGTGAGCCGAAACTGAGCTTGATTGCTACATCAGTGCCGATAGTTGTCCATGTGATGCAAAGCTGCCACGCCGGTGATGCGTGACCTCACATCTTGATAATCCAGTCGTAACGTGCGATGAGGTGACCTATTAAGGCTGCGATGCTGGCTTGCTATGGGAAGACTGCTGATAACTTCCGTTTAACTGCGACAGGGCAGGAACTGTGATAGTCGAAGTACTTGACGCGTTGATGACGTAATACAAAGGCTGTAATTGTTCCGTCACCAGTTTGGGAGGTATCTGTCAAACTGTCAAATATCTTGTGTTCTATGATGGCTGCCACCATAGACCTAATTCTGTATTAGCGTTGTTAACCAGATGAGCGCAACTGATTTAAAATAATAATTACTACTACTTTTACGTTTTAATACCGAGTTTTTATTTTCATTTCATAATTTCCACAGTTTCAGATACTTTACAGCTTTTGTTTTCGTCCGTATCCAAGTCACGCGAAAACCGCCAAAAAACTATAATTTTAATTAGTAACGATAATATGTCGTCACTAATTACCGTCTACCCCACCCTTCATACGTACCTTACTGGGCTATTACCGACTGAAGTATTTAAGATTGTAAACTAAATATGTGTAGTTTCAGACGATATTACCGGTAATTAAAGGGGAAGAAATCGAGTATAGAAATATATTTAGAGATTTGCTTGTCAGTTGAGAATACTGCTATACTGAGACCTTAGAACTTATATCTCAAGGTGGGTGCCGCATTTACCTTGTAGATGTCTATGGGCTCCAGTAACCAATTAACACCAGGTTGGCTGTGAGCTCGTCTACCCATTTAAGGAATAAAAAAAACTTATATTCTTAGTTCGTTTAAGAACTAAATAATATTATTATTTGAAGTTCTAGTACCAAGACTCGAATGTAGTTTTTGAACTCGGCACTATCTACATCTGATCGCTGCTCTGTGCTGTCTCGGCAACTACGCTAGAATTGGGTCAAGCGTCTCAGAAATTAACGATTTACTTAGGTATGCTTTGGCTTTCTCATCAAGCAATAAAAAATAAAATAGAAAAGATCTCTGAAATAGTTTTCAATCGATTTCGAAGTTTCGTTAAACATAATTTATTATTTATATTTATTTATCTATATTCCTCTTTGGCTGTATCGTGAGATTGTTATCAAAACTACTTGAACGAAGTTCGTTCTCAGTCAAGCATCATCGAAAGTCTCCGACGAAAACATGTAAATATAAAGTAAAGCTAACCTTCCCTCGACCCCGTAATGGCTAAGCAAACACTGCACGCCCACTTCGAAGGGTTAAGATAAAAATTCAGGTGTCTTTATGTTTGCTCGTGTAAAAGCCGAACATGTTAAGTAGGTCACATTTTATGATGTAAAGCCTTTGATGGAGGTCAAGTGAATTGAATTTAGTCTAGTTATGAATGTGTAAAAGGAACCAAGTTGAATGGACGAGTTTACTATAGGTACATAAATGGGCAAGTTATTTACGACGCTCTGAGATACTCGACGTTGAGACTCGTAGACTCAATAACATTGCGCCTGTACAACAAAATCCCACAAGATGTTCAGAACCTACATATACATAGGTTTAAGAAAACTATTAAAGAGCATCTGTGCAATAAAGCTTACTATAAAGTCAATGATTATCTAGAAGATTGCACAAAGTGGGAATGAGTTGCTCGCTCCGGGCATTTCAATATTGCAATAATTGTTACATTATAATACTCATTTTAAAAATTAATATTTAAAAAAAATCTAATATTCAAATAAAAAGAAAAAAGACATGCCCGCTGAGTTTCTTGCCAGTTCTTGTCAGGACGGAGGCTAGTTTTTGTGAATTGACGGTAGTACTTTCATTTATGTTGAATAAAAAAAAAAATGATTTGATTTGATTGCACATGTCAAGCTCTGTGTTTGAATCGTAACACACGGTTCTACTGTATAGATAAACATGATAGTGCCCATCTATGTTTAGAGTAGCCTACGTAACAACTTCACTTTTTTTTGGTTCGTTTTCCATTACACGGTATCGTGCAAGTCAATTGCGGATACACATTTGATACAAACTTATTTAGCACTAATGCTGATAATACTGGTAAAATTGCAAACATAGATATTAAATGGTAAAATAAAACAGAAATTCAAATTACTTATGCAAATATACGTACAAAGAAATACGCTGGAAATTGGGATGCCACAATCCTATCGCGACAGTGTTTAAATACTTTTGAAAACACTCAATAAAACAGGCTTTGTTGCCATGACAACGCTCCGATTACTTCTTTCGTAAAAGGAAATCATAGGGTTGACAGAATGAACAATATTACGGCCAAAAAGAGTATAAGAAATATTTATATTCTGCATTAAGTATTTTCATAGGACCTAAATAACTTAGTTATATTTTAGTTATTAATATTATATATATTTATAATATAGTTAAATTATATAATACATTAACTATTTATTATAAAATAAACTTGCTTAATTTATATTATAATATATAATTTATATATGCTTAATATATATTTATATTATTATGATTATATGATTATTACTTCATTTAAATAACTAGTCTAAGGAAAGAAGACCTAGGAAGTGGGCGTGGCCTGCTGACGTAATACAGCAGCGACTTCAGACTGGTCTCAGATGAAGAGGGGAGTTGAGGACACCACTAACATATTGCCTCGTTCACGGCCTCTTTCTGATCTCAGCACCAGGGATAGACGGACGTTATACATTCGCGTGTCAACTTATTTACCCACATTTTGTCATTAGTATTTAAAATCAATAATTGTTGAAAATTGTATTTTGTATCGTTCTAATTATATTTTTTTAATATTTTGAGTCGTGATTTCTAATTCTAGATTATCTGCTAGTGTCAAAAACGAAAAAAAATCGAAATAAAAAATCTCATGTCTACAAAAAACATTGTACGCTTTAGCCCTACTCAAGAAACCTTTATTCAATGGTAAAGTTTGACGCATTTGAATATCAAGTCTAATTGGTCGAAAAAGTTGGTCGGCGCGGTGAAAAATAACATTAAAACTTTTTAGTATTTCTTAAGAATTTTCCGTGCTTCATTCTTTGTGTTGTAAAGCACTTTCGAAACTTTAAGCCCGCTCACTTGCAAGTCGGAAATTCATGTACCAAATTAAGACTCTCTTTTGAAACACATTTTTTTCATTTACTTAATGTCATTGTAATGTTTCACATAAAAATTTTTTTTTTAAATCGGAAAGGTAAATTGTATTTGGAAGACAGGTTTTTTTTTAAATATTAAATTCCATTCCAAAAAGATAAAAAAGAGCTATTAACAAGGAATTTATACGAAACAAACTTGACCTTTTCACCCTAAATTATAGATACACAAATATATACATACATATTTAATAGACAAGTACCTACAGGGATTGCGCTTATTCTAAGAAACGCATCGTTGAAAAACCCTTCTTGAACTTCTCACCGTGCTCATTAAACTAATCAAAGTGGTCCTTCAATAATACCTAATAAGTCGAGCATTTTTTTATTTATTGCTTAGATGGGTGGACGAGCTCACAGCCCACCTGGTGTTAAGTGGTTACTGGAGCCCATAGATATCTACAACGTAAACGCGCCACCCACCTTGAGATATAAGTTCTAAGGTCTCAGTATAGTTACAACGGCTGCCCCACCCTTCAAACCGATTTTTTTTCTACCTATGCTGATAGCCTTAAGAGGCTATATCAGCGTAATCTTAACTAGTAGGTGAGCTCACGGGGCTCAAACCTAATGCATTACTGCTTCACGGCAGAAATAGACAGGGTGTGGTACCTACCCGTAAGGAGTCACAAGAGGTCCTACCACCAGTAAAATGTGTTCAGGCTACTTTCTGAACTAATCTTCGGTTATTATCAAGCAGTTTCACGGGATAATACGCTTTACGCGACGAGTCAGCGGGCCGGCA
This sequence comes from Bombyx mandarina, assembly GCF_003987935.1. The sequence goes on along the minus strand of NW_021011556.1, from coordinate 213,684 downwards.
CAAATCTAAGGCCTGTCGGATTTGCATACGCCTGTCACAAATTACTCCAGCTCATACCTAGCCTTTGTAGTCTATTCAATAGTGTTAAGTTTGGGATCGGGACTTCAAGCTACCTGGTTGACTTAGTTTAGATGAAATTACGGTACAAATGTATTTATAGTACTTTGAACTTTCTTATTATAGGCCTTATAAATATAATAAAATAAATAAAATTACCTTTCTTTTCTTACTAACATAATGGTGTCATATTTTGCAGTACGTAATAAGTTTAAAATCAGTATCTTTTGACTAACTAGAAGAGAGACTCAGAAATAATAACAAAAGAAATCAAGATCTGAACCATGGCAAAAGATTATCGAACTATTGTACATTAAATACATCTACTACATAGGCGGCACTGAAAATTTCGGGAATTAACGAAGTGACACAACATTACTATTTAAAAATGTATTTATTGCTTTTAGAAGTATTCTCCGCGAAATTTGACACATTTTTCCATACGATGGAACCAATCATTGAAGCAACCATTCCATTCGGAAGTTGGGGTCTCCAAAATGGCCGTTTTGTAGGCGTCCACAGCTTCTTCAGGTGTTGAAATTCTCTGTCCACGCAATTTATTCTGTATTTTAGGGAAAGTATAGAAATCACTAGGGCTTAGGTCGGGGCTGTACGGCGGATGGTCTAATAATTCTATGTTTTCTTGCTCTAAAAACTCTTTTGTTCTGTGCGCGGTGTGAGAACTCGCATTGTCGTGATGGAGGATGATGCGGCGGTTGCAGTTCTCTTTACGGAGTTTCAGAAACGACCTGTGGCAAACAAATGCTAGAATACCATTCTACATTAACCGTTCTTTGTCCCTCAAGAGGAATAGTCGTAACATGGCCGGTTTTGGAGACAAACGTGGCCACCATTTTTTTTGCAACACTCCGTGAACTAACAATTTTTGTTGGCTTTAACTCATTTTCGAACACCCAAACTCGTGACTGGTTTTTTGTTTCGGGTTCGTACGCATATATCCAGGATTCGTCACCTGATACAATGTTGTATACAGCATTTGAGGATCCTGCGTGGAATCTTTCGAGAGTTCTGACGCACCAAGTAACGCGAGCCGCTTTTTGCTCTTCACAGAGCGAATGCGGTNATGTTGTATACAGCATTTGAGGATCCTGCGTGGAATCTTTCGAGAGTTCTGACGCACCAAGTAACGCGAGCCGCTTTTTGCTCTTCACAGAGCGAATGCGGTATCCATCGGGAAAACAACTTTTTTACACCTAATTGTTCATGCAAGATTATTTGTATTTGACTCATGCCAATGTCTAAAGTTGCCTGAATTTCGCGGTATGACACATGTCGATCTTCCTCAATCAGCTTACGCACAGCATCAACGTTTTCTTGGGTGACTGCAGTTTTTGGACGACCTTGACGGGGATCATCACTGAGCTTGACACACCCACGTTGAAACTCAGCAAACCAGCGATAAATTGTGGTTTTGGATGGGGCTTCATCAGCAAATGCATAAATCATCCGGTCAACACACTGTTTTTGTGTTAAACCACTTCGAAAGTCATAATAAATCATCGCTCTTGAATTTTCTCGAGTCAATTCCATTTTCTCAACGACTAAACACGTTTGACAAAACCTCGTGACAAGACCGAGAATCTTTTTTTAAATAAATAAATGGTATTCGATTTTTAAAACCAAGGAGTTTTCAATTAAAAAGATTTTAATATGACAGGAACAGTGGAAATATTCCATTCCCGATACTTTTAGTGCAGCCCTCGTATTGTGCATCACGGTGAAGGAATAACATCGTGTAATAAAAATGAAACCCGCAAAATTATAATTTGCGTAATTACTGGTGGTAGGACCTCTTGTGAGTCCGCGCGGGTGGGTACCACCACCCTGCCTATTTCTGCCGTGAAACAGTAATGCGTTTCGGTTTGAAGGGTGGGGCAGCCGTTGTAACTATACTTGAGACCTCAGAACTTGTATCTCAAGGTGGGTGGCGCATTTACGTTGTGGATGTCTATGGGCTCCAGTAACCACTTAACACCAGGTGGGCTGTGAGCTCGTCCACCTATCTTAGCAATAAATAAAAAAAAAAAAAAAATTATAGTTATTTCATTAATTTGTAGGCATTATACTCAATCTTAAAGTATTTTTTTCTTTGTTGCATCATTCTTGCCACTGTGTTTTTTTTACTTAGAAGGGCGAACGAGGTCTCGGCCCGTTGGACCCCTTAGACATAAAACACGCGAATACCAACCACCTCAATACATGAGTGAGACACCTCTAAGTCTCAGGTTGCAGTAAACTGGTGATATCTACCCATGCGGACTCATAAGACTGCCTGCCAATAAATAGCTAAGTTAAAATATTTAAGAGTTTTGAATTTAACTACAGAATGTTATTTCTTCATCAAAACCTATTCGCGCGTGTTAAATTTATTATAATTCATTAGAAAAACTAATACCAGCTTACGTGATTTAAACACACAGTCATAAATATCTAGCTTAGTACGAATGCACCAGGCTTTTCTTTCTTTAGAAGAAGAAGAGTCGTCGTACCCTCTTACGGGGGCACGGGACGGGCCTCGGGGCAAACACCACTACCCGGGCAGAAGCTCCCTGCCGCTTTCTTTAGACCGACGACTTCAATCTACATAAAGACGTGTCATCGACATAGCTAGCAAGATTGTCATAGCTAAAATGGGAAAGTGTGACCATCGCGAAAAGCCAGTACTCGTTTGAGCTACAGAATCTTCTTATCGTGAAGGTAAAACTCCAAAACAAACAAGCTGCGAGACACTTTGAAAACGCGACACGATATAAGAACCCTCTTGTCGTGGCCGCTGGAAACTACATACCCGAATGGTAAACAGTCGACGTCACCCAAAAACACGTCATTACGAATCCTCCCGATCCATCAACGGTGCTTTTAGATACCACAAGTACCGGTCACCGTCCTCGTCGAACCCGTCGCTTGCAACGAAGGGCTCGACGAGTAAATTAACCCATAGGCACTGAGTTTCTCAGCAGATCTTCTCAGTGGGTCGTGTTTCCGATCCGGTGGTAGATTCTGCGAAGCACTGCTCTTACTAGGGCCAGTGCTAGCATCACTCCGGTTTGAGCCCCGTGAGCTCACCTATTAATTATGGTTACGCTGAAATAGCCTCTCAGGGCTATCAACTTCGGTAGGAAAAAAAACTGCGAGACCCGAAGTTATTGACTGTTAGTTTTTTGTGTACAAAGAACACGATAGCACAATATTTAAATGTCCACAAATAACACATTAGTCGTTCACGAACCACGAAATCTTTATTATAGCATTCAAAACGTCCAAAATAATAAACGAAAATATTAAGCGCGATATTAAGCCATAAATATAATTTTAATGGCATCTACGACTTGCAATAGCTGAAATACTAAAAGTCACGTGAAACATGAGAGACATAAAGTTTTCTGCTTGTTTTGAAGTCGACGGTAGACCATTGTGTTAATGTTATGATTTTTTATTTATTACTGTGGGGACGAGCTCACGACCCACCTGATGTTAAGTGGAAACCAGAGCTAATAGACAACGTAAATGCCGCCATTTACCTTGATATGAGTTATAAGGTCTCAGTTTTTACAGTACAACGGCTGCCCTACCCTTTAAACCAAAACGCATTACTGCTTCACGGCAGAAATAGGCAAAGCGGTGTTACTTACTTAAAATACAATTTTGCTGGTTTTATTTTTATTACACGATGTTATTCCTTCACCGTGGAAGTCAATCGTGAACAATTGTTAAGTACGTAATTCATTAGAATAATTGGTACCTGCCAGCGGGATTCGAACACCGGTGCATCGTAGGGTACGAACCCACCAGAAGTCTTATCCGTTAGGCCACGACGAATTATGATTGCTTTGAGACATCTCTATTTTACCATGGCACTACCGATCCCTGAGTCTTCATTCTGCACAAAACCTGTGCGGTTACGAACAACGAGTTTCTCAGAAATAATTTCTACCAAAGCTCATCCTGTTCTGCAAATAAGCTTTAATAAAAAGCGACCTTCTTTAAATAGCGCTATAAGTCCCGCACAATAGTTGATTTGCCCCAAATTCGTAACCAAGAATCTAGAGCAGCAAAAACGTGGTCGGTCGTAAAACTGAAGACCAATTCCAGTTATAATCTAGACACATGTTCTGTTGACCCTATCTAGTGGAACATCCACTCATCATGACCGTATTTTATCACATTTTATTAATTCTTTTCAAACTGATGGCTGTAGGTTTGGGATTTAGAAATGGTTTATAATACTTCCCCATAAATAAATAACCGAAGTCACATACGGTCAATCAGCCCTAATCCAAGACTTCCTGTATTATGGAAACCAGGGAATGATATACATACTTATATACACACTTACATAATTAGTCGATCATCGAGTCATCGATTATATACTTTGATTGTAGCTTTTTTTATTGTAGGTTGAACCAATACGAAGAGTAGAATCTAGTTTTAACCACGTAGGCTTGGCTACATCTAGTTGTAGACAGCATAAAGAAGGCTATACCTAGTTTTAACCAAATGAAATCGAGTACACCTAATATTAGCCGGCTAGAACTAGGTGTAGCCGCACTTTGGGTATAAGCCGTGACATATATAAATAAAATAAATATAAATGAAATAATTACACATAAAGATATTAAGTACCCACAAACAAATTTGTACATCGCACAAATGTTTGCTTGACGCGGGAATCGAGTCAATTAAGAAACAATCGTTCCAATTATAAGGGCAAGACAGCCACAAGTAAAACCATAGCCATAGTAAAACCAGATTACTGGTGGTAGGACATCTTGAGAGTCCGCGCGGGTAGGTACCACCACCCTGCCTATTTCTGCCGTGAAGCAGAAATGCGTTTCGGTTTGAAGGGTGGGGCAGCCGTTGTAACTATACTGAGACCTTAGAACTTTTTCTTTCAAGGTGAGTGGCGTATTTACGTTGTAGATTTCTATGGGCTCCAGTAACCACTTAACACCAGGTGGGCTGTGAGCTCGGCCACCCATCTAAGCAATAAAAAAAATCTTCCCCATAAATACAAATAAATGTTTACATCACACAAAATATGTTTGCCTGACGCGGGAATCGAGTCACTTAAGAAACAATCAAACAGAATTAAAACCACAGCCATAGTAAAACCAGAAAATCATATATGACGAACCCAAACTGAATAAGCATTGTCTAAATCAAATCATTAACAAAGTCACCGCAAGGATTTCGAGCTCATAAATTTCAGTGGCACTTTCATACACACGTGAAATTATTTAAAACGGCTACACCGGGTCCCATTTTCGTCAGGTAATAAATCAAAATTGCTTCGTTATTAAAAATAAGCCGTGGCCCTTGTACCTGCAGGTAACACAAAGAGTCTGTATGTCTTGTAGAGTAACGAAAGTGTCTTACGATCGATAAAAGTCGAGAAATTTCCGTTCCGAAGTGTCATAGGTACAAACTAAGAATAGTTACTTTCCAGCGCGAAAGAAAGACGATAGAAAGAAAGAAGGATAGGAAGAATAGAGTAGAAAATGGATGATGAGATTTGCAAATAATTTATCTTTATCAATTCAAGAAAAATGTATCTGTTAACGAATCATTTTGAGAATCTCTGTACAATTCGAAGAGTTAAATTGATAACCTCTTTATTAATGACTAGCGACCTACCCTCGCTTCGCTTCGATTTTTTCCCACTCACTTGACACCTTTCATTATATTTTGGATAATTCACAAATATAATAATATATTATAAATTATAGCCTATCATCATCATCATCATCATTTCAGCCTATCGCCGTCCACTGCTGAACATAGGCCTCTCCAATAGATTTCCAGTGCGACCGGTCCATTGCCACCTGCATCCAACGAGACCCAGCGCTTTTTACTAGGTCGTCGGTCCATCTAGTAGGTGGCCGTCCCACACTGCGCTTGCCAGTACGTGGTCGCCACTCCAGGATCTTTCTGCCCNCGTCGGTCCATCTAGTAGGTGGCCGTCCCACACTGCGCTTGCCAGTACGTGGTCGCCACTCCAGGATCTTTCTGCCCCATCGACCGTCCTCTCTTCGTGCTATGTGGCCGGCCCATTGCCACTTCAGTTCACTAATTCTACGGGCTATGTCAGCAACCTTCGTTCTTCTACGGATCTCCTCATTTCGGATTCGATCACGTATATATATAATTATAGCCTATGTGCTATTTTAATTCCGTAAAGTTTTATCCAAATCCATTCGGTAGTTTTTGCGTGAAAGAGTAACAAACATACATACGTTCTTACAAACTTTCGCGTTTATAATAATAATATTAGTAGGATTAAGAAACAAAACATAACACAAAATTGTCATTTTATACTATACTATGTAAAACCAACTCATGTATTTATAACTTATAATACGGACCATCAACTTCTTTATATCAGCGTGATCTAAAACGCTATTTTCTCAACAGCACTGTTATCTCAATTTTCCTAAAATATACTTTTGCTGTATATAAATTTACATTTTATTCCAAAAAGATAAGTATGATTTTCTCTTCTGTTTGCTTGCAAATTTATTTTTAGTTTTTAACATTTGACGAGATTTTCTGTTTTCTTTTTTTATTTTATTTTATTGTTTTTCTTAATGTCAATTGGAAATAAAGAAAATGTAATACTAATAGATACTATAATAGATCTGGATTTGTCAATTGATTATAACAGATTTTTTTTGATCACAAGCGAACACTAGTCAGGATTAAAATAAAAAAAGCGTGGGTTGCATGGTATCAGTAGCTATAAATATTTTATGACCAGATATGAGCAGAAGGGATACTTTGATAATATCCTGAAAAGCATCCCACGCTTTTTTACAATAAAATCATTTTTCTTACACTATTTTTCATTCAAATTGATTAAAATTTATTTTCTATTTTTTTTTAGTTGGATTTTCAATAAGAGCGTATTTTGTTAGTTTTTTTAAACTATTATTTATTTTTAATTTTCTAGTTGAATTTTAATTTATTTCATTATTTTTTTTCATATTTTTTTTAATACTGAATTGTCATCTGTCCTTAATAAGTATAATACCAAATTTCGAGTTAATCCGACGTTTTGAAGGGGGTCAAAATCATGTTCAAAGATTCCGTTACAAACATACATACGTCTGAAGTTAATAAAAGCGTATTAAAAAAGAACAGGATTGATTTATACCTGGACTCTGTTCAAATACCTTCACCGCGTCCTCAGTACGTATATTATTAATATGCAAATGTTGCGCATACATCAATCTGCCTGATGCCTGTCGTGTACGCACAATGAGTTTTGTTTAACATAGGAGAAAGGAAAATTTCACAATACATCATCGCTTTCGCTATTTAAATAGGGGTTTTATGTTCCTGGAAGGCATTACGTCGAGGGGAGGATATTGAAAGGTAATGGCAAAGGTAAAGGCAATACTTTTCCTAGAATTAAGCCTGAAGAACAAAGCATCTCAACAACTACTCAAACTGCTATCTAACAAATTTTCTCCTTTATTATTGTACTAGCGACCCGCCCTCGCTTCGCTTCTGAAACTGTAGTTTATTATTGATTTCTCCACTATTTGATGGATGTTATTATACATATGGAGGGTAGATAGATCGTGGCACGCTCAACATCGACTCCGATAAAAATTAACAAAAATTTAATCTAAAAAGTGACTTGAGATACATTATATAAGTGTGTACAGAGACTTAGTGCTAAGGGAGCTGGTGAAGATAAAATACAGTGGAAACACAAATATCAAACTCATAAAAACTCGAATCAAACATTGTGCAAACCATCTACAAAGTTTTNAGTCACCAATAGAGGAAAGAAATACCCTAGATAAATATAAACTAAGCATTAATGGGCATCACTGGAGGAGGCCTTCACCCAATCTGGGGTTCCAGTAGATTAAATAACTACATAATATTAAGTAAACATAACTATATAATATTAAGTAAACATACTAATTATATTAAGTAAGTGATAAAAACTATATAAAAAAAAAAAAATTTATATAATATTAAAATCAAATAATAAAATAAAAATAAAAACTAACACATAGATAGATTTTAAGCTATGTAAATTTACTGGAAATAAAAAGGCTTTATTTATTTATTTATTTTATTATACATATAAACCTTCCTTTATCACTCTATCTATTAAAAAAATCGCATCAAAATCCGTTGCGTAGTTTTAAAGATTTAAGCATACATAGGGACAGATATAGGGACAGATATTTTTAGTATCTATTGCGTTTAAAGCTATCTATAGACCTACCTATTGTAATCAAAGCTAAGCCAACCTATAGTTTCCTTACAAAATCATTGTACGTGTACTTACCGACTAAATTTAACGCAGTATCCGTGTATTGGAATTCAGAAAATCAATGAATCCCCTCAAAATGGATGTTAACATGGCCTTTGCTTTCAAAGTTTTTCCAATAATATACCAAAACAATTAAATGTTTTATTTTCTTATCAATCTGTTTGTTGTCTGTCTTTACATTGCCGCTTTGGTTGTCTCATAAAATATTTAGTTCGATACTCTCAGCACTTGGAGTACGTGTGCAGAGCGAGAGGAGTTCTGTACTAGTTGCAATGCTAAATATTGACGATAGAATTGCAGACTAGTACCTTGTACATACGTGACTGGATAAATTTTGAATGAGGTTTCAATAATAACAACATGTAGGTACCACAGGTAACAACTTGCTATCTATTTATGCAGTTTGAAGAGCAGGATTCAAAACATCCGACAATTCGATCTCTTGTCTCAAGGTGGATGTCTCAACGAATGGAATTTGTAGACAGCAGCTTGACTGTGTCCCCGCCATTACTTATCTTACCAGCATAAGTTGAAATTTAAAATCATATTAGTCAACAGACTTTAGGTACAGAGCAAAACGAATAACCATTCTGGATTAAAAATAGCACTACTACATATTAAATTCGACTTCTCTTATTCAAAGTGAGATCGAATCGAGAGATATCCTCTCGAGATAGGTCACTACTTAAAATTCAATTCTTGTAAGAGATAGCAGCTTAATTGTGTGTATTAGTATAGGGCTGCTTGTAAATGTTTTCAATTTAATATTTTTATGATAATCCCAGGTTATCCTATATATTATTATCCCGAATTAATGAATCGACTGAAACATCAACGTCAACGTCTACTTCGAACACCATCACCAAATACATTTCTCTTTTAGCGTGATTTTCTCAATACGAAAACAGACCACGATATTCGCTCAGAATTATTGCACTTTGCAATAATGCAGGATTCAATAATTTTTTATTGCTTAGATTGATGGACGAGCTCACCACCCAACGTAAATGCGCCACCTACCATGAGATATAAGTTCTAAGATCCCAATATAGTTACAACGGCTACCCCACCCTTAAAACCGAAACGCATTACTGCTTCACGGCAGAAATAGGTGGGGTGGTGGTACCTACCCGTGCGGACTCCCAAGAGGTCCTGCCACCAGTAAACATTTTTGCATTGCATTCAAAATAGTTTTTGTCTGTTGCTCCTGCCGATTTAGTCATTGGGTAGCCTGTAGCTAGACGCAAACTTTGAGTTTAATATACCTATTAAACTTGTGGTCCATTTTCCTTTGATCTAGTCTATAACCTTGAATTTTCCTCTTGTCCTATCACTCTGCTAATTAGTAAAATTATATACGCAAAAAACCCAACATCTTATCGTTCAGACAACCCTCACGGAAAAGTCGAATAGAGCGGTTATTGCTTGCACCGAATAAGCCCGATACTTGAATATTGTAAAGGGTTCAATTTGGTTTGTGCATTCGAAATGCGTCTTTCAGATCACTCATGGATACGTGCGGTGGACCGCCGATCCGATTAGGTATTGTTATGAATTATGTGATGTGAATCTAATGTTTGAGCTCTAAGCGGAGAATACTGGTCTATTGAGTATTGGTATTGAGCGCTGTTCAATTTTCTATGAGGCTGGGGATTGCCGCTACCTACTACTGGCAAGGCGAATAATACCTAATGCTGTGTACTTTAATGTGATAGTTTTCACCTACCATATTTTCTGCTGTCATTTATTAATTTACTAGCTGATCCGGCAGACTTCGTAGTGCATAGTGTATTGTGATAAATAAAAGACTTTAGGTATTTTAGCGATTGAGGCTTTTGTATATAATAAACTTAAAACAAACAAAAGGAATCCGTCCGACGGGGGATTCATCAAAGGAAAAACAAAATTGTTATTTTTATTTAATTCCGAGCATTTTTATATTTATCTACCTTTTAAACTTTCTCTGGACTTCCAGCAATAATTCAAGACTTAAATTAGCCAAATCGGTCCAGCTGCTCTCGAGTTTTAGCGAGACTAATCAACAGCAATTCATTTTTATACATATAGATTTTTAGCACTCCTAATTATGGACTTATTGAGAGTGCTAAGATCTAAGAGATAAGGCATCCGGCAGTCATCCGAGTTGCTATCCAGTCAATAACAAGGGAGAAAACATGAATAATCCAAATGAAAATATTTCTAATCATTTCGCTTCAACTCGGTATGTTTTTACAACCTTTACCGAATGACTGTTTTTTTAACAGCTTCATACGTATGTTAGTATCTATGTTAATACGTAACGGAATATTTGAACATGATTTTAATCTTCTTCAAGAGGTTGGATTAACTCGAAATTTGGCAACTTATCAAGAACTGATGACAATTCAATATTTTTAGCAGTTCGACCCGTTCAATTTATTTTCAATTTTTTAATTGGATTTTGTATAAAAAAAGTGTTTTTTTGTTTGTTTTTTAGGCTATTTAACAAATATGTTCTGCCTTTTATACGAAATTTAAAAAACTTTATTAAATCATTGATAAAGCTGAGTTGATCTGCAGGAAACAGCGCTGCGTTGATGAACCGAAATATGCTGTCATCTACCTCTACAGGTGTAAACAGAAGTGCTGCACACCAGATCAAACCAGAGTACAGCTACTTACTTAATATTTACCATATATAAAATTAAAACTAAATTAAAATGAAGATCTCAAGCATGATGGTAAGCGACAGCGTCCACTTTGTGATATTATATAAGTAACCACTCGACATCAAGTGGATAATGAGCTTACAACTTCAAACTAACTTTCAATATATTCAATCCATCACACAACACAACATCAACTCCTTTATCTCCATATATTATACAACGGCCAAGCAAACGGTGACATGTAAACATGACGTCATACCAGCGTCGACCCTATTTTTATCGATTTTCTTTACACTCGATTAGTTTATCGATTACTCTACTTGGCACGGTGGGTAAGCAACTTTGTCTATGGAGATATTTTTAGGTCAGAGAATCCTAAGCAGATACCAGCTCGGTTAGCTCATCTCTGGTAGTAATATTATTTACCCCCTTTTTGAGATTGTGTCCATGTTAGTACGGATATACTACTCGTATGCGTATTTTTGCCGCGTAGGAAGCATATTTTGAGAGTCCGCGCGGGTAGGTACCACCACCCTGCCTATTACTGCCGCAAAGCAGTAATGCGTTTCGGTTTGAAGGGTGGGGCTGCCGTTGTACGGCATACTTGAGACCTTAGAACTTATATCTCAGAGTGGGTGGCGCACTTACGTTGTAGATGTCTATGTCTATGGCTCCAGTAACCATTTAACACTAAGTGGGCTGTGAGCTCGTCCACTCATCTAAGCAATAAAAAAAATCCCGTTATAAAGTACAGGTGAGACTTTAAAATATCAATCATTCGATGTACGTATGTCATGCGATATCATCATAACAGCGAAGTATCGAAGACTTTGGCGTCACGACACTTGGATGATTGAAGATAGTCTACACGTCACTATTGCACTAGACTCTGGTTCGATTTTCAAAACTTATTTGAGAAAGGAGACATCCATAGCGTTCAAAAAACAGCGATCTTTCGAAAGCTGGATAGTGTGCGGCAAAAAACTGTCGCCTAATTTGCCCCTCATTTTCAGATTGGCAGTGGTATTTTAGTATTACCACCTAAAGTTGATTAGTTTTTAGTTCACTCAATAATAAATGGGAACCATTGTTTATTTACATCAGTAACCCAGAACGGTCCATTCGCTGTCTGTCTCTAGAATATGTTTTCCCAAACTTTGTGTAAAATCATAAAACTAGTGCATAGCAAAAATGTAATTCATTTTGGTTAACAAATGCTGTTCCAGATGTAATAGATGTACTCTGTTGCGATAGTGAAGTAAAGTATAACAGTATCAGCTCTATCAAATATCTTAATCGCTCCTGAGAGTACAAAATGATTCTGTAAATCAAGAAAATCAACATAACAACGATCTACCTTGTAGAGCAATATGCAGATCCGATTAAGGGTAAAGAAGAAGCACATCTCTTCAATAATGTATTTTAAGTAAAATATGTGTGTAGTCTACTTTATTTTTCCTAGAAAATGTTTTTTTTCTAATCTATGTTATTTATATTCATAAAACAACCGGCCCTTGTTACACTGTGTACCAAAGTAAAGCCTAAACTTTAATGCCGCTCCGTATTTTTAAATATCTTCAGAAAAAAATACCTTAGTGCAGAAGACGCCCTACATAAGCAGGTGAATCTCGAGTTAAATATTCGCCTTGGAATCGCAAACATGTTCAATAAACGCCGACGAGGGCAGGCGACTTGCCGTCATGAGCATTCGGTGCTTTATTGTGTGTGTACGTGCGCCGGGGGAATACTTCGGTATAGTTTTTTAATTATTCGTAGTTCAACATAGATTTTATCATTTGACATATTTTTAAAAACACATTACAGTTAGGCATTGGGTTTTGGACCTACAGATTTATTTTTGGGTAGACCGGCTTATCTAGTATAAAGGGGTAGCTGCAGTCCATAAGCGCCACAGCGTGAATGTCGCCACACACCCCAAGACATGGGAATGTAGTCTCAATTGTTTGTATAACGGCTATTGCACCCCTCAAACCGGAATATGCTAATAGAGCTATTTCCCCGTGGGACTTACAATACGCCATGTCACTAGCTAGGCAGCGGCTTGGCTCTGCCCCTGGCATTGCTGACGTCCATGAGCGATGGTGACCACTTACCATTAGGAGGGCCGTATGCTCGTCTGCCTACAAAGGCAATAAAAAAAACTCGTAGTACGCTGGTATGATCCTCAAAAAATGATGTTACCTATTCTCCGGTGAATCCCTAAACCACATTTGACGACACCCATTGGAAGGTGCTATTCTAGACGGACACCACACAACCGACAATTACATTATATTCTTACGATGTTAATTGGGGCATCGTTCTACTAGTGAAAATGGCCGATGCAACTCCGGAGAAATGTCGAAAGAACTTGCTCAGCTGAATTAAATTCTGCGTTTCAGAGTGTTGACTCTGGTTGTGCTTCAGAGATCAATTTGGTGAGAGCGGTAGAATTGACGGTGTTTTTTTACTGTTTCGCCTGAATTGAAAGATTCTTTATTGCTAGCTAGCTGACCCGGCAGACTTCGTAGTACCTCAATCGATAAATAAAAGACCTAAACTTTTCTATACAACAAACTTAAAACAAACAAAATGAATCTGTCCGACGGGGGACACATCAAACGAAAAACGAATTTGTTATTTTTATTTCATTCCGAGCATTTTCATATTTATCTACCTTTTAAATCTTCTATGGATTTCCACAAATAATTCAAGATCAAAATTAACCAAATCGGTCCAGCCGTTCTTGAGTTTTAGCGAGACTAACGAACAGCAATTCATTTATATATATATATATAGATAGATTCTAGCACTATAATAATATTATGTTTAAGCAAATACGAAAAGTAAAACATTGACATATATCAGAAACTTATGACATAGTGTTTCAACAGGACTTCTAGTCATTCTACTCGTTACGGTACCTAAATTACACGAATTACTGTTTTAACGGTAGCCAGCTGCTTGGCTCTGCCCCTGGCATTGCTGAAGTCTATGGGCGACGGTAATCACTCAGGTGGGTCATATACTCACCTACCTACAGGGGCAATAAAAAAACCAACAGACTTAAACCCGCTAAACTAGTTCATTACTCCCCAAATTTTAATTGCTCAGACATTAAAGACGTCTGATGCTGCAAGAAAAATCAGCTTTCACGTAAGTGTTTGAGTAAAACGGCTTATTGGGTGTAGGAGATTAGCAATAAACCTAATGTCCAATTTAGTTGTGTGGCCCAAGAAATGAAAAATCCATTAATGTCTTACAACAAATTTATACTAGTATTGTAAAGCGTATTTTTTTTATAACCCTTGTAGGTAGACGAGCATACGGCCACCTGACGATGGGAAGTTACCATCGCTTATGGATCTCAGTAATGCCAGGGGCACAGCCAAGTTGCTGCCTACCATAAAATGCGCTTATAAATAAATACACACATACAATTTACATAAATTAGTTTGATCATATCTTACAAGATTCATGTTTGTAATCAAATTTGAGTGAATAAATTTACGGCCTACTGGATGGAGTGTTTAGCAGATCGCCTAAAAGTTATTTTAAGAAACATTTTCGAGTTAGTTCAAAATGCTTAAAATGTCGAGATATGATTTTTGAGACATAAAATGTCATTTCAAATCATCATCATCATCCTATAGCATAGGCTTCTCCACTTGTATGCCACTGAGCACGATCCTCGGCTTATCTCATCTAACATAATTCTCATTTAGAACGCTCAACCGATTCTTTGCATACTAAATTCTGTGAAGTTTAGCACATTGTTTGGATACTTTTGTACGAGAATAATAATTGTACAAAAGTATCCGCTTCGTTAATTAAATTGGACCAGATCATAACAGTGACAATTCGGTGAAGCGGAAAGGTGCTCAGCGCGGTTTCAATTAGTGGCCGTCTGTGTCTGCGTCGGTCCCAGTGTCGACCGTTTTACACAAGGTGTACTAGTATATGTACCTACAAATTGAACAATTATAGCGACAAAACAGAATAAAACTAAAAAATCTTCAAAAGACAAGCTATTTGTAACAAAAATCGGTAAGTCGCTTCTTTATGGATTGGTGGATAAGTCACTTGGTCTTCGGTTATTTCTAGCCCACCATTCATGCCCACCATTCGTCTCAAGACATGATGTCGAAGAAACAATTATTAGCCATCATGTCCCTCGAACAAAATGCCCGGTATACTGTAATGCGAAATAATATTGCGTTAACATTTGAAGGTATACTTACTAAGGCATACGTTCCAACATCACATCACATCCACTAGGCTTAAGCTAATCTAGTGCTGTGACCAATATAAAATAGTTTCAAACAGTGCGAGCTCCACATCCCTCACCATTAAAACAGACATTTCTCATCCAGAATTTACATCCCAAAACGATACAAAAGCAGGTGGGCTAAAGGCACCGTTGCCAACCCGATTCATTAGACTATGCCATCCCAACCCTTTTAGTTCTAAAGTGAATGCTTTTAGGGCGATTGATTGAATTTCTCAACGTGTGTTTAGGAACGAAGGGACGCGTCACTCCCTTTGTAGTTTACCTTAAAGATGTTTTGTATTTTGAGGCATGTTTGGCTATATTGGTAAGTTTATAGGAAACGAAATCGGTAACATGATTTTCATTGCATCTTAGGCTATAGACTTGTTGTAAATACCGCAGCTTACATCATCGTTTACTGCTAGTCATAGGCCTGCCCCAAGGTTCTCCAGAAAGATGAGTCCTGCAGCCCACATTCAGCGAATTCCCGCGACCTTTAGCAGTCAAATTGTCGAAGGCCTACCTATGCTGTAGTCCGTGGTTCCCACTTGAGAGCTTTTCGACCCCATCATCATCGAGCAATGTACCCTACCCATTGCCACCTCAACCTTGTAATCCTACGGGCTATGTTAGTTACTTTGGTTTTCTCGTCATTGCTGATTCAATCTCGCAGGGAAACTCCGAGAATAGCCCTCTCCATTGCTCGTTGAGTGACTTAAAGCAGTTCACATAATAAGATTAAATTTCCATTTCATTGCTATTAAAAACTCATTTAAATTGCTATTATGTAATTCAGATAGAAGTCGAAGTACAGTATATAACCATTTTAAATTACTCAAAGGCAACAAAAAATAGAATAGACACGTAGAGCAGATCCTATAGATAAATGCCGGATTTAAGGAATGGGTGTATTTGAAAAAATAGTTATTGATCAACTTGCTCATAAAAAGGATGTCTCAAAGTCTAAGCAATTGAACTTAATAAGCTCGTAACTCATTAAGTAATTCTTTACCAGTTCAACGGACTCCGGCCAGCAAATCCGATCCGAAAGCACTCGAATACCAAACAAACCAAAAAACGGATGCTCGAAAACGTCTTGCGCAGTTAATTATAGCTCGCAATCCTTTCCTGGGGGATCGAATGAAACTAATTTCCTTCAACAAAGCAGCGCTAATTAACTGCAACAATGGGAAACGGTAAAAATAGCTGCCGTCTCATTGAGTCCCCTGCTAACTCATTGTTTTGGGCGGGACGAGTTTTACTTCGTTTCCATTTTTTTTTCAGGAGCTCTTTCGTTATAACAGTATTCCCTCCCAGTCCTGGCTGTGTTTTGTGTTTGATATGTATTTGCATTTTTTGTGTTTTTGATTCGGTAGCTAGGATTTTTGAGTTCTAATAAAGTTTGAGTTGTTGAGTTTTATCGTATTTCGTCAGTAGCTGTGCAAGCGGCTAAAATTTTTATTTTAATGTTGAATACATAATTCGCCATATTGAAAGCATAATTTCAGACTAAGTTATTACTTTTGTTGGTAGACGAACCAATTTTTTATTTCTTTAAGAATTGTATCAAAGAAATGCTTTTATACGGTTTTGTTTGTTGACATTTCAACAACTAATTTAAGTATGTATAAAAATATTTTTTGTATGTTTTTTCACATAGAAAAACTTAACAGTAACTTGAGGTAGGAACGAATATTGTAATAAATATTGTAATAAGCAGCAATGATATGTAAAGACCTGAACAGTACCTTGAATAAATTTCTAAAAATTCAGTTCAGTGTGCTATTACTCTCTGGGTCACTGCATATCCAATTTCGGAACCGGCTCATACCTGGCGGCTGGCTTCAGGGTAGAACACTGAAATAATAGAGGGCCAGTTGATTTTGCCCTGTAGTATCGTAACCGTACTAAATGCGATTCAAATAACTTGTATTGCAGCAAATGTTTTGTAACTTGTGAAATCATTGTGATAAAATATATTTACTATTTACATACTCGGTATCTATACTAATATTATAAAGAGGAAAGATTTGTTTGTTTGTTTGTTTCGAATAGGCTCCGAAATTACTGGATCGATTTGAAAAATTGTTTTTCCATTAGAAGCCGACATTGTCCCTGATGAACATAGGCTACTTTCTTTTAAAAAATATTTATTTTATTTTTTTGGTTTCATGTGTGTTTTAATGTTTCCGAAGCGAAGCGAGGGCGGGTCGCTAGTGAATTATAATATTTTCTCTTCGACTTATGAGCCGATGTGTTTTTTTTCTGTTTAATAACCATTGAGGACTTTTAATGCTATCATTAAAAATATGAGAATAAGTTATAGTTCAGTTTCTTATTATTAATAGCAATAACACAAATGAAAAAAAAACTACCTAAAATGTATCTTAATTTTTCACTTATCTGTAAATATCACCGTATTTTGATCACTGGGCGACTAAGTTGTAACTTATCAAAAAAGTGTCATAAACCTATTTTTTGTTAGCAATTTAGTTATGTCAACCCTGTCATTAAGATTGGCCGTATGCCAACACCTATAAACCCTCACCGTGTTAACTATATAGCACAGCTAAAAGCGGTATAGTGTGCCTCGAACCTGATAGCCAAGCATATCTCTTGATTCACGAGTGTTTATATCTTTGGAGAATCCAAAATATCTTACTTTTTATTCATTATTATATGGTAGCAACGGACCGGCCGCACTGGACATCAGTTGGAGAGGCCTATGTTCAGCAGTGGACAGTAGACAGGCTGAGATGATGATGATGATGATTCATTGTTCAGTCCAGCTGCGGTTAAGTGTTATCCAGAGGTTGTAGGCATCACAACAACAATTCCAACCACTTTGGGACATCAAATCAAAGACTCAAAGTCTATATCCCGCTCTCAAATCGATAAAAAAGTATTGCTTCGCTGCAGAAATAGACCGGATTATAATACAGATAATATGCGCTAATAACACACTCCAACTCCAGCATATCGCAATATTAGTGGTGGTAGGACCTCTTGTGAGTCCGCCCGGGTAGGTACCACCACCCTGCCTATTTCTACCGTGAAGCAGTAATGCGTCTCGGTTTGAAGGATAGGACAGTCGTTGTAATTATATTCGAAGAACTTATCTCTTAGAACTTATATCTTTTTTTTTTTATTGCTTCGATGGGTGGACGAGCTCACAGCCCACCTGGTGTTAAGTGGTCACTGGAGCCCATAGACGTAAGTACGTATTTCATTAGAAAAATTGGTACCCGCCTGAGATTCGAACACTGGTGCATCGCTCAACACGAACGCACCGGACGTCTTATCCGTTAGGCCACGACGACTTCTATCTCGAGATATAATCCGCCACTCACTTTGTTATCTCAACGTGAGTGGCGCATTTACGTTGTAGATGTCTATGTGCTCCATTAACCACCTAACACCAGGTGGGCTGTGAGCTCATCCACCTATCTAAGCAATAAAAAAAATCACAATATATTCATATTTAAATGAACGTTAGCTTCAATACAATAAATATAGTTGATGAAGTCCAATAAATTATCTTTACAAGTATTCGCACCCTCCGGCGGTAATACTATAAAGGGGAAAACAAAATTATCTAAACTGTTTACAAATTGTTTGTGATAATTAAGAAAATTGAAGATCCTCTTAACGCGTTTTCGAAGTGCTCGTGATTTGCTTGTTTTGGCTCTCGTGTAAACGTGCTCTGTCGTTAACATTGTCAATGTCTATGAACTAATAACTATGAATTATTTTGGTTTTAAATTACGAAAATTGAATATGCCTTGGTGTATTAACTCATGGCTCAAAGAAACCTATTCTATAACTATACTATACTATACTATACTATACTATACTATACTATACTATACTATACTATACTATACTATACTATACTATACTATACTATACTATACTATACTATACTATACTATACTATACTATACTATACTATACTATACTATACTATACTATACTATACTATACTATACTATACTATACTATACTATACTATACTAGAGACCTTAGATCTTATATCTCAAGGTGGGTGGCGCATTTATGTTGTGGATGTCTATGGGCTCCAGTAACCACTTAACACCAGATGGGCTGTGAGCTCGTCCACCCATCTAAGCAATAAAAAAAAACAATCAATAGAAGTACAAAAAATAAGAGAAATTAAGAGTGCTATAAGCACTGAATCAGAGATGACTCTATAGTTTGAAACCTTTGTAGTATCGATTAAAGTATGCTTTTCTTCACACCCGCCTTCTCTCGATTGAACTTACCTCCACAGTGTTTCCTGAGCACTATAATACATTTTTTTTTCTGAACACAAAGTAGGAATAAATTTTTTAGCCATCACTTATGATCAACCATACACTTGGCTTTGATGGGAAGTCATTGTTGAAGACATCGTCATTATTTACCACGAGGTGTTAATAGTGAAAATCTACAACTCTTTATTAACATTTAACGATTGTTTATGTAAACACGTTTTTGTCAAATAAAGCTTCAGTTTTAGGTGGTAGGACCTCTTGTGAGTCCGCGCGGGTGGGTCATGCAGATAGGTGGCTAATAATGGGTGGTGAAGCAGTAATGAGTTTCGGTTTGAAGGGTGGGGCAGCCGTTGTAACTATACTTGAGACCTTAGAACTTATATCTCAAGGTGAGTGGCGCATTTACGTTGTGGATGTTTATGGGCTCCAGTAACCACTTAACACCAGGTGGTCTGTGTGCTCGTCCACACACCTATGCAATAAAAATAAAAATGGTGACAAAGAAAATTATAAACTAATGAAAATGTCTGAAATAAATTAATTAAGAGACCTTAAAACGTAAATCAATTAACTCATTTCAAATATAAAATATTATGTATGTTCAACGCACGTAGCAAACATAACAACTCCGCCAAAACATCAAACCGTAAGGGAATTCTCGTTACGCGAAACCCTAAAGAGATTCCTTCCTTAAAATATAAATATTCATAATGCGACGGTGACAAAAGATATAAATTATATGACATAAGCGCAAATTGTTGCTCATTTTCTGTACTGAGCCACGGAATACTATTCGCTTCCACTAAAACGTTGGGCGAACATTAATCGTAGTTATACAAAACTGTATGAGGCCTCTTGGCGTGTAGGCGTGTAGGTTTCACTGGTGGTAGGACCTCTTGGGAGTCCGCACGGGTAGGTACCACCACCTCGCCTATTTCCGCCGTGAAGCAGTAATGCGTTTCGGTTCGAAGGGTGGGGTAGCCGTTGTAACTATACTGAGACCTTAGAACTTATATCTCGAGGTGGGTGGCGCGTTTACGTTGTAGATGTCTATGGGCTCCAGTAACCACTTAACACCAGGTGGGCTGTGAGCTCGTCCATCCATCCATCTAAGTAATAAAAAAAAAAAAAAGGCAGCGGCTCGGCTCTGCCCCTGGCATTGCTGACGTCCATGAGCGAAGGTAACCACTCACCATCAGGTAGGCCGTATGCTCGTCTGCCTATACGGCAATAAAAAAAAGGCAGCGGCTTAACTGACGGTACTCTTGGCATTGCTCATGAGTATTTAAGAAACTCCTGTCTAAACCTTAAATTTCTCCAGCGCCAGCTGCAGGACTTCTACTGATAGACATACGCCTTAATCTAATTCAAATATATTGAAAACTTACTCTAGGAAGCAAACAGTTTGATTGCTGTATCCAGCGCATTATTTGTAATGTCGACTATTTTTCGTGTTATTGGGTAAGTATAGTTTGTATCAAAGCGAAGACAATAGAGAAAGTAGTAGTAGTAGTAGTAAAGTAGATAAAAAATCTCACTCATTGAATAAGTAGATGGCAAAGCGTAAGTCCCAGCATTATGTTGACCTGTAGTGAGTTAAGGTAAAGTTCTTTTAATAATCACTTATCTTTGACGACGACAGGGAATAATTTAAGAAGAAATAAAAATGAACAGGAAGTCTTATATAAGACAAAGGAGTTTTACTTTAGATAAGTGCAAAAGCTCTCTGAGGAATTATTGGACTTATAGACTATGTCATCTAGATAATATAAATTCAGTTTCACATGCATTCAATTTCAAATTTAAATATTCAGTTTTTTGTTTTTTATTGCTTAGATGGGTGGACGAGCTCACAGCCCACCTGGTGTTAAGTGGTTACTGGAGCCCATAGACATCTACAATGTAAATGCGCCACCCACTTTGAGATATAAGTTCTAAGGTCTCAGTATAGTTACAACGGCTGCCCCACCCTTCAAACCGAAACGCATTACTACTTCACGGCAGAAATAGGCAAGCTGATGGTACCTACCCGTGCGGACTCACAAGAGGTTCTATCACCACCACCCACTACCACTATCTATGTCATCTAGATAAGATAAATTCAATTTCAAATTTTAATATTCAGTTTTAAATTAATCACTCGTCTACTGTTTTAGTGAAACATCATCTTAAGGAATGAGCCGCCGCCGTTCTCGTGCGGGAAACAAGCAATTTACCATTTGTCTGTACTTATTACGGTTATTATATAAATATTATCGTTTACCTAAAACATCAAACGATTGTACAACTTTATTTTTATGGTAATGCTCTGTTCTTAATTTTGAGTGTTCAACAGCGACTTTGCGGTAGAACTTCACAAGTTATATTTACTTTTGGAAAAGGAGAAATAACGGATTTGAGGATGGGAACATGCTACTTTGGCTACAGTATTTTCTGAAGGCCACTGATGAATAGTAAAGTGTTTTTCACGAATGCTTACGGTAAGCAGCGACTTGGCTGTGCTCCTGGAATTGCTGAAGTCCATGGGCGACGGTAACCACTTATCATCAGGTGGGCCGTATGCTCGTATGCCGATAAGGGCAATAAAAAATAATATTTTTTCATTATAAAAAATAATATTTTTTTATTGCTTAGATGGATGGAAGACCTCACAGCCCACCTGGTTTTAAGTTGTTACTGGAGCCCATAGACATCTATAACGTAAATGCGTTACCCACCTTGAGATAAGTTCTAAGGTCTCAGTATAGTTCAACAACGGCTGCTCCACCCTTCAAACCGAAACGCATTACTACTTCACGGCAGAAATAGGCAAGGTGGTGGTACTTACCCGTGCGGACTCAGAAGAGATTCTACCACCAGTCTATAATTTGCTAGTTATTAACAACGTATAACCATAGCAATAAAAGTTATTTTGGACGACTCGTTCAAAGAGTTGAAGTTCCAAGATAAAAATTCCATGTTTTTGCCCTGTGAAGGGTATCTAACTCAGAGATTGTATTTTCTTGCTGTGAAAAAGCAGGGTTGACAGTCGACTCAACCATCTGGTGCTAAGTAATTAACGGAGTTAATACAAAATAGAGTTAGCCTTGCCAGCCACATTGAAGCGTGTCGCCGTCTCATTTGTATTGCTACGCGCTGGGGTTCGGGATAGATAAAAATTCTACCGGAGTACAACTTAAAAACTGTATTCAACACTTAGAACAATTCACAAACACTTAAAATTTCTCAATTCGCTTCCTCCGCCTCAGGTGATCCGTTCGCTGTTTCGCTTTCAGTAGTTACGACTACTGATTGACTGCGCACCATCTCTGCAACACTTTTTAGCCGATACCACATCCCTAGAATTATCGAGAATATTCCACACATTCTAGTATTGTGTTTCCGCTATCTGACAATAGATGGCGTTGTACTTCTCGAGCGTTCTAGGTGCTACTAGATCCTTCGATATTCATTCGACTATTTGGCAATAGATGGCATTGCTCTTACCGGCGTAACAGTATTCTTTTGTAAAATAATCTGTCCTCCTATTTGTGCCGGAGTGCCATACTGCCGCCATACCACTTACAACCGAAATCAGTGTACTACCTGCCCATTCGTGCTAACAATATGTAATTTATATTGCCCAACCTGAATGAAAAGACATTTCCAAAACATTTAGAAAATGCAGGATTCTTCTAAGTGTATTCAATTATTCTAGAATCGTTACGTTACGCATGAAGAAGCTATTTTCAATTCAAATATATCTCCTTATAATTAATTAGCATGTCTTAATCGTGCAGTTGGATATTTTAGTTCTTTATTTTCATCTCATCTTCGTAGTTTTTTTTTTTCGGATTTTTACCTTATCTTGTTATGAATCACCAGTACTATGCCTATCTTTGTTTTCGAAAACGTCTCCACCATACCTAGTTTCGGTTGTCTGAATATATTAACCATTTAATTGAATCAAAACCCGAACTACCAAAGTAAATTTATTTACGTCCAAAAACATGAAACTTATTAGTAATGCACATAAATTCATTTTTATACAAGAAATAAGCGTTACAAAAGCCTATATAGAGCTTTCCTTAGACAGGCGACCTCTAAATTATGTTCCTTCTTTATTACCAACTATATATCATCAATCTTAGCAAGGTCAGGGGGTAATCAGGTTTAATGGGACCACGTGGGGATTTATAACGTTTTTCTGATGCCTGTTTCATACACTCGTTTTGTTTTTATTATCGAATGCTCGCGAATACTAAGGCTTTGCTTTTATGGGCACAAGTAGACGAACTCATGGCATATTCATGGCCGTTACGTGGCCATATGAGTCCGCAGACATCACAGCGTGAATACTATTGACTATCTGGATAGAGTACTAGAAAGATCTACTGCATTGGGAATTCTCCGTCCCAAATAAGCGCTTCGTAAAAATAGTTAGGGTCGTGGTTTTAAAACACTAAAACTCGTCAAGTGAAAACTTTAAATACATATGGTGGACGATAGTGAGAAACCACAGAAATAATATCAAGATTTATCTTGATTTATTTCTGTGCGAGAAACGGTCCATCAACACGTAGTACGTGAGCAATCTATAAATTACATATGTACCAAGAATATGAAGACAGAACTTCAAAACGGCACGCGATGTTGTCATTCTTTAATATTGTGGAAAGCGAATAATTTTTTGTTCGAAACTGTTCAGTCGTTTTCATTTATCGTAACGTATTTCGAATTGACATGTCATGTTCAGGATTCGGATGCATATTACGATTGACCGAGTAAGTCGGCTTGAAGATACTCAACACAGAACGGAAATTTTGCAAAGAAAGACAAATAATTCCGGTCCAAAGGTGCACAAAAAAAATATATTTTACGCCACTAAAAAAGTTAAAGATTTCAAAGAGGTTGTAAACGTTTTAAATAACTTAAAATATTATATACTTATTAATCGTTTTAGAATAACGCATACTGATGAGAAGATGAGCCTAAAACCCAACTGGTGTCAGGTTGCTACTAAAGACCATGGACTTCACATTGGGATGACCGTGACCCATGCAGGCCTGCATTAGGTAAATATTTTAAAAATAAGCATTTTGCTTGAGATTATTCAGAGAGACTATGACAGACTTTACGTAAAAAAAAAGGTAAATAAAAATTCAATTGCTCCATGCATTATGGAATATCAAGGCTTGAACGATTTGACTGTGTTCCTCTTTGTCTAGTTCGTAATTATTGTCGGGATAAGGTTAGTATGAAAGAAGTTTGTAAAATCTAAGAAGATGATATTCCTAAAATCAGCAGTATCATTAACATCAAGTGTTAAATAAAACCTAAACATACAAGACAACATTATTTTTTATGTCAATATCAAATAACAAAATGCGTAACTAAATTCAGCGTGCAAATAATAACTAAAAGAACTCCTATGTACTCCATTTAAAAAAGAAAATAATATTACATTACTTCGATAATGTATTACCTAATATCTGTTGACGTCCGATCATAAAACATCTTCTACTAACTGCTTTTGTTATGTCTTTATTGTGAAAGTCGTAAATACAAGTACATATGTACTACATATTACAAATGCTTCTTTGTTCTTCTAAGGGTAGACATATCATAGCATAAGTTCACAAACGACTTTCGCGATAAAGAAATAGCTAAGTATTTTTAACTAAACTCACTATGGTAAGGCTAACTCATGGCCCACCTAATATTAAGCGACTTACAATGCTCATAGACATCAATAGGTGAATGTCCCCTATTTTGAGATATGAGGTCGGTTAAATTCCATCATCTTCCTTAGTTTTTCAGGCAAAGCAGTCAAGCGTGACAGACGTTTATAAAATAAAATTAAAATTTCACCCTCATGCCTCAAGGTAGGTCTCGGTAACGATTTAACACCAGAAAGACCGTGGATACCTCCAATGTTTATAATAAAATCAGTTAATCCAGTTTCATCATTTTCCAATAAATTTACAAAACGTTCACCCTGGCAGAATGATCCAATTTATAACTTTTAGGATGTGTTGGGTTTCAAGTAATCCGCGTCACCTCTACAAACACATAACTACATAATTGAGCTTAAAAGTAGTTTGATAGGTAACATTTTTTTAATGTCCATATTTTAATTGGAAAACTATATATTTTTTTATTGCTTAGATGGGTGTACGAACTCATAGCCCACCTGGTGTTAAGTGGTTACTGGAGCCCATAGACATCTACAACGTAAATGCGCCACCCACCTTGAGATATAAAGTTCTAAGGTCTCAGTATAGTTACAACGGCTGCCCCACCCTTCAAATCGAAACGCACTACTGCTTCACGACAGAAATAGGTAGAGCGGTGGTACCTACCCGCGCGGATTCACAAGAGGTCCTACCACCAGTAATTACACAAATTATAATTTTGCGGGTTTGATTTTTATTACACGATGTTATTCCTTCACCGTGGAAGTCAATCGTGAACATTTGTTGAGTACGTATTTCATTAGAAAAATTGGTACCCGCCTTAGATTCGAACACCGGTGCATCGCTCAACACGTATGCACCGAACGTCTTATCTAGTGCTACATATTTTAGAGACTATTCTGGCATTACCTTGACTGATGGGTAAGCTCAGAAGAACCTAAACGAATTTGCTAACATCTGCTGTAGCAACTGCTTCGCTGAAATAACCACCACATTAGAATTGTCCATTATAAAGATCCGCCGAGAAACTATCCTGAAACTATCTAAACGTGAATTGTGTCTAGATTTAAAGTCATTCACGTATTATTTATCTGATACGTTTTTAGCTTAATCCAATACAAATCAGGATATTTTCATTGCGAAGTAATACAGCGAAACTTATAAGTAAGACATTAGATTATCATCTCACAAAACCGTATGCCATCTGTCTCCTGAATTCATCTCGACCTGAGCATTTCTACAGCAAGGTCCTTTGTCATAAGAAGCTCAAAAATTTCAAAGAAGTCCTTAGCAAATCTCCGTCGCATGTCATGAATTTTAAATTGTCATATTCGTTTACTCAATCAATATCTACATTATTTTGATAGAATTGTGTAGCAAGTATACGCAAAAGAAGAACTATGAAACTTATATTGTGTTGTTTATATTGTTCCACCACATTTGTTGAGTATTGTATTTGTATAATACATAATGCTATGTTCAGTAATCCGCTGCCAATTGTCCAATAGAAGTCGATCCATTACCACCATCACAATGTTTCCAAAGAATTTGATGTCATTATGTAACTACAAACGCAAAATTCATTTAGCACTCACTGTAATTCTGCCTCGAAATTTTTAATCAAGTTATGGCCAAAATCCATCCAACAAGGAAACGTCAATCCAATAATTTCACAGAGATCATTTTAGAGAATTTCCGTTGATCCCCCAATAATCCATAAGCTGGATAGCGTTGATGAATACCGGTCTAACATTTGCCATCCTCGGGGACTTTCAAAACCAATAATCATTTCCAGGCTGTAAATTGACCCGGAGCATTATTGTGGTATACGGCTATAGCGGATTTAAGGCCGATCTCAATGAGTATTTGAATCACCGAGGTTTTATATATCCTAATTAATTTAATTAATGTATTAAAACCAGATTTGATAATAAATGAATTTGCCTTCGTAACGCAGTAGGATATGATTTGACTAAAAATATGTAGGTATGTTTGTAGACGCACATTGCACACAAAAGATAGTTTAATCCACAATGGCAAGTTATTAAGAAAGTGCGGCAAAATATATTTTTTGTATGAAAAGATTGCTTAACTTGTATAGGGTAAGTTCAAGGGCAGAACTGGGTAGGGGGTGTTTTACATCGACTGCTCGATCGTCCTTGCTGGAGGCCTGACAGCTCAAAGCCAGCTGCTTTGAATATTGTACTACACCGAAAACGCAAGCCACTAGTATAATCCAGCTAGTTCGAACAGTTCGCGAGTAAGATAACCTGTGATATGTCTGCAACCAGTAGTTAAAATGGAAACATCCTACAATACTGAGAGTAGATCTGACGAATCCATCAGGATACATCTAAGGCGTCCACAGCCCACTGAGTTTCTCGCCGGATCTTCTCAGTGGGTCGCATTTCCGATGCGATGGTAGATTCTGCTAAGCACTGCTCTTGCTAGGGCCAGTGTTAGCAACACTCCCGGTAGAGCCCAGTGAGCTCAACTACACGTCAAGATGAAGCTAAAATAGCCTCTCTGATTACTGGTGGCTTGGAGGCTTTTCTAGTTTTGGGTAGGTGGGCGAGCAAGGTCTCAGCCAAGAGGAGTGGGATTTGCTAACAGCTACCCGAGCGCCTCCAAAGGAAACCTAACAACTCAAGAGTAGCTGCTTCTCGAATGAACCTATTACCGGATGGGAATCGCGATCCGCTGAGAAGATCCGGCAAGAAACTCAGCGGGCTGATGTTTAGGTTAGGTTGCATGTCGAACTCTTTGCCGAGTTCGATGAATACAGTTACCGGGGGTCACAGCCTACTCAGCTCTAAACGGATACAGGTGTATAGCTTGCTCGCATTACATTTACCTGATCAAAAATCAGAAGTATAGGCAGGGATTGCTACTAAACCGAGCGCTTCGCTGTTTCGACCCTTAAAAGAAAACACAGATGATGGTATTGTTAACCAATGAAATGGAATACATATATTATATTTATGTATTACATACCAAATCCAAATTCACTGTTATTCCATCCAGCAACATAAACCACATCTGATCTTAGATATTTCGATAATTAATTGTAACATATTGAACACCTATTTAGAATACAACAGAGACGAGCAAACGAATGATTGTAATTTCGATTTATAATATGGCTTACCACCGTAGAAATAGAATCTAAAGTCCTCTAGCATACCATTTGAATAATTACCTTAATTAATATCTACAGAATTTGATTAGGTTAATTTAAAGCTAGAATTTTCAGCTAGCATATGTTATTATATATTAAAATAATTGAAAGCATACATTAGTAATAGATATTATACGAACGAACAACGATTTTTATTATTTTAATCATTAAAATTACATCGAACCGTTTTCATTTTGTCCGTTTGCTCATACTAATTTTACCTGGGTCATTGATATTGCTAAAAAAATATTGTATTATAATTTTATGAAAGTACATCATCAAAGAGTATGTAATTTCAGGATGAAATAAACATGTGTGCATGAGCGTGAAATTCTTAGATCTTCAAAATAAAATGAATGGTTGTAAGTGAGCGTTTTTTTTTGTATTGGGAGTATTTTTGTTGGCGCTGAAGCCATGCTGATTAACTAGGGTGGGTGCCGGAATACAAGGAATACACCTGGAAGTGGATTGAGTTTAAGGGGACACTTAAATGTGCCAGTTTCGATTCAAAAGAAACACCGCTTACTACGAATTATTGAGTAGGATATTTCATTTTATGACTTATCCTATTTTTGGTTATAACGATGAAATTTTACCTTGATATTGAATCGCGAAATTCCAGGTACCTAAGCCCTAACAAGTAATATAACCACACACTACTTACACGATTTTCAATTTACCATAGACAAGTGATGTCCGGTGACGCTCCGCTATGACTTGATTGTATGAATAATCTGGATTTCTGGAAACTTTATTTATCATTTATTTATTTTTAAATAACAGGTATACGAGTAGACGCATACAAAAAAAATTTATTGATGATGATTTGACACATTTTAACGTGCACTCGCCGTGAAGTAGTTTCGGTTTGAAGGGTGGGGCAGCCATTCTTCTGTAAAACTCAAACTTAGAATGTCTCAAAGTGGGTAGCAGCATTTACCTTGTTGACGTATGTGGTGGGGTCCAGTAACCACTGAGCACCAGAGGGGCCCTGAATGAGTCCAAGCATCAAAAATACTAAAAAATAATGAAATTAATCATATAATATATTATGGAGCATTAAAAGATAAAGATTCCAACTATAATGATTATAGAGAAATGCCTGTTTGTTTTTCGCAATCTTTTCATCCGGACAATCATTATTCTGCTGTTGGCACTTTTACTAGGAAGCTTTTGTCACATTACTACCACTACGAATAACAGTAGTAGTAGTAGTAGTAAAAACACGAGTAGTTTCCACAAAATTAGTAGTTTACATAGCAACAGTCATAGTGGAAAGTGGATTTAAAAAAATCCCGTTGCCAAAAAACAATATATTCAAATCAAAAATTTCATTATACGCCCGAAATTAAAAGCGCCAGCTAAACCTAGCCTATTCACGAGTATACATATCCGGGTTTTTACAGCGACACCCGGTTCGGAATTCAATTAACCGGCCCCGATAATCCCGGCGCGTTCGAATTGAACAGTTTATCGTGTAAACAATTTTAACCGGATCAAATCGTTCGTGATTAGACCTGAAAGGTGGGTTAGTGAGTTGAAAAGCGGTTAGAAATACATTGTTGGTTAATAGTTTGTTGGTTTTAGGTTGACACATTCACGTGTGAAGTCTGGAAGTAGATATAGGAAAATAATTAATATTGCCTCTCTAAGCGATCACTTTACAAGCTAGCAAGTGGCACCTTTTTTACCCGTGTAGTCAGCCGAGTGATCATTCCCTCTGATGTTTTGGTTATCGTCGCTCAAGCACATCCGTAATGCCAGGGGCTCAGCCAGGCCGCTACTACCGCTAATTACTAAATGCTGAACGCAATGGTTCTAGGTAGTATGGATTAACTCTCCCCGCGGATCATACGGTGCAAAAAACCGAGTAGATCTAAGTTCCTCCTCAGAGACCCAATTGATCAGTGGAATGGGATTATTGAATATCCGAACGGCCCCATTCTGTGTAGAGTCATGGAGCTAACTGGTATGTTGGAGCTCCAGTACTCCACACGCGAGGACAAGGTTATACTTTGTAAAGCAAAAGTCCAGTCGCAAAATACCGGTTTACTCTGTAGAGGATTCCCAATATTTTTGCCCACAAAATGACTCCGATAGTGGACATCGCTCGGAAAGTTGACTCCAGAAATCCCAATAGCCGTGTGAGATTAAATTACGCACGCTTAGCTGTGAGTACTATTAAATATCATTGTTAAAATTATTCGAACATTACCTATTGTTTGTTGATACACGTCAATCCTCCCGATCCACGATCGGTACTTTCAGACTTTCCGTGCACCGGTTACCGTTCTGATCGAATCAATGATAATTAACCTACAGACACAGCACACTGAGTTTTTCGGCGGATCTTCTCAATGGGTCGCGTTTCCGATCCGGTGGTAGATTGAGCGACTGTTCTTGCTAGGACAGATATTAGCAAAGTACCAGGCTGTTCCTCGTGAATACACTCGCAGTGAACTTAGCAAATCCCCTTGAGGTTACTAGCAATACGAAGGAGAAAAAAAATTGTTGACGTCACTATATCTTCCTGCAATCCCAACACTAACTCAACAGAACTTAGCAGAAAAAACATCTGAATTATGCAGTTCATCTAGAAATCCTAGACAGGTTAACTAAAAATAAATAATAATTTAAAAAAACTAAAACAATACGCTTTTATATAAAATCCAACTAAAAAATAGAAAATAGATTTTAATAAATTTGAATCAGAATAGTGCATGGTATCAGTAGTTATAAGTATTTTATGAACAGATATGAGTAGAAGGGTTATTTTGATAATATCCTGAAAAGCACCCCACGCCTTTTTACAATAAAATCATTTTTTCTTATACTATTTTTAATTCTAATTTATTAAAATTTATTTTCTATTTTTTAGTAGGATTTTCTATAAAAGCGTATTTTTTTAGTTTTTTTAAACTATTATTTATTTTTATTTTTTAATTGAATTTAAATTTCTTCAATATATTTTTTAAAATATCGAATTTTCATCGGTCCTTAATAAGTATGCTAAATTTCGATTTAATATAAGAAATACGTGGCAGGTTCATATTTCTTTAGGGAGTTTGTTAAATATGATCGAAATTAGAATCTTTTATATTTGACTGAAGACATCTATTAATATTTACCACGAACGCGCCGATAACAATTTGATTAGAAGGGTCATTCAATAGTGCCTCCATTTGCATGACAAAAGGTATTATTTAACCTTTATCCATCGAGGACAAAGGAAAAATGATGTTTGATGTATTTTTCCCCATTATTGAACACGTCGAGGTCCTAAAATGAGAATTTTTTTTAAAACAAATTTACACGTGCAGTGTTTGATCCACTTTGAATGAGTTACCACGTGAAGTTTATAAGTACTTGCCAGAGATTTATTTGAAAACGGTCGACATTTGATAATTAAAACGGTTTATTTTATGTGACCATGTGTGGGTTGATCCTGGGATTAACAACAATTTTTCGAAGTTATTATATTTGTTACATGTGATGAATAATTTTGTGTGGGTAGCGAATAAATACCACATAGCCTATGAGGTCCAGTAAACTTTTTGTACTAAACGTGGGCAGTGATGAGTTTTTTAATGACGTGAATACGATTTAATCACAGGAACGTAAAATCACTTTTATATTACGAGCTCTTCTAAAGATTTGAAATTTTTAGTTAGTCGCCGATATTTGATGGGTGCATTTACATTCTGAATGATAGTCAGATGCACTATTGTTTTTTTTTTTATTGCTTAGTTGGGTGGACGAGCTCACAGCCCACCTGGTGTTAAGTGGTTACTGGAGTCCATAGACATCTACAACGTAAATGCGCCACCCACCTTGTTACAACGGCTGCCCCACCTTTCAAACCGAAACGCATTACTGCTTCACGGCAGAAATAGGCAGAGTTGTGGTACCTACCCATGCGGACTCACAAGAGGTCCTAACACCAGTAAATACCACCAGTCTTAGTAAATCAGCTGACCATACTAGCAGTTACAGATAACAGCATTACTTTATTGACATGAAGGTGAAGATGTGTTAATTCGTCTTAGCTCTTACAAGAACACCGCTACAGTAGCATGATCTGATGCGAATATACTGTGCTTTAGTTCACGATGATCAGAACCAGGCGGGTCACAAGCCCTGCTAATAGTCTATGAAATTTACAACCTTTTAATTGCATAGCGCGCGGGTCACAAACCCTGTTAATAGTCTATGAAATTAACAGTCTTTTAATTGCATAGAACTTTGGTCGGTCAATGTGGTCTGAATTCAAAAGAAGCCATCAACATGTCTTTGTTCCAGCCCGAAAACATTGTCAAAGCAGCTTAATGAAAAATAATGCTCTCGAGGCTAATGCCTGCAGCCACTTCCTTATCTATAAAAATGACGTCAAAATTTGAAGGTTCTCGGCGATAACTCGTCTCACGCACCATTACTCTTTGCCATAAGCTTTATAGCAACATTATAATTTTTATTTTCACGAAAATGCCACGGTGAAACAGCGTCTATTTTCTTACACGTAGAGTCTGCGTAATTCCAAAGTTGATGAATATTTATTTTGATCAGAGGGCGTGTTTTTACGGCATGTTTTTATAATCTGCTTTGATAGTTACGATGTCGTTTCTTTGGATTTTACGTGCGCTATCAGTGTAGTCGAGTATATTTGCAAATTAGATGCGCACCGGAATCTTTGAGAGGACCTTTCCGTTTGTATTCCATGTATTGATTTACGAATATACCATACGATTGATTCATCATCTCGTTACACCAGAAGCCTCTCGCGATCGGGTCACCCTGGAATTGATACTTTACTATAGGTTATTGTATCATGTGTACTGATTTAATAATGTTTTGTAAAATTTAAGATTTGATTAGAAGAATACATGCATGAATTTGGAATAGAGAAAGATCTTCATGCCGACTCTTCTTGGAAGTGATCAGTGGATACGGGATCTGTTATAAAGCTAAGAACATTGCAAACGGCCTGTGGAGAACTACTTGACTTTTATTAGTGGTAGGACGTCTTGTGATTCCGCACGGATAGGACACCACCAGGATAGCACGGACCACCACCCTGTCTGTTTCTGCCGTGAAGCAGTAATGCGTTTCAGTATGAAGGGCGGGGCAGCCGTTTTACTGTAAAAGCTGAGACTTAGAACTCATGTCTCAAGGTCGGTGGCGGCATTTACGCTGTAGATGTCTATGGGATCCGGTAACCACTTAACACCAGGTGGGCCGTGAGCTCGTCCATCCATCGAAGCAATAAAAAATAACTTGAAAAACAATCAATTTGAATTTTGAATTAATTATTGTTGTATTCCATATTGATTGCATTTTTTATATATTCCAAATACGTATATCGTATTGACGAGTCTTAAGTACTTAGCAAGAAACATAAACATCGTCAACCTTTAGCCATATAAATCTCTTGGAGGCTTATGAGTCCGCACAAGTAGGTACTACCTCCCTGCCTAAGCAATAAAAAGCTGCATATACACACGATCTACAAATTAAAAATGGGGAATTTATAATTGCTCCTCTATTTAAAATTCAAGCAAACTAAATCTCCCGACTAATAATCCACTGCATATCAAATAAATGACTGCGTAACAAATTAACTACTTGATTATCTAAACATATTTTATTAAAACACGTATAAAATTAATCAAAATCAGATGGCCTTTTTTTATCTAATTTAGAACGAAAATCTAGCTGAAACCACTAATATACAGTTTTTAAAACAAAATTACTCACCGTATAACAAAAATACTGATTTGCACACTAAATTAACCATCTAATAACGGAATTTCCAAATACCAAATATATAGAAATTACTAACTCAAACATTTCACTTATAAGCCATAATTCAATTAGAATATAAATATTCTTTACAATAATGCGTGCGTCGATTTTTATATAGTCACCACAGATACAACGGTCTAGCTAGAATATTTTACGAGTACTAAAACAAAATGCTGCTTAGCCTAAATTCGTCGTTTACAAACTCTAAGCCTATGTGGGTTGGTACTTGAAGCTTTATAAATTCAATAGTATGTAGTTATATAGTGTTTGCCCGGTGATCGAAATTCGACCATAAACCTAAGGACTCAAGATTTACATTCATTTTATATATTACATTTTCTTAAGACTTTTCAATAGATACGAAAAAAACTAATTGTACTTACCTGTTTTATCTTTATACTACCAAGCGCCTCACAGTAGAACGTGCAGGCTACGCGGCATGTCTTCCGAATGGTAAACAGTCGACATCGCCCCAAGCATGTTATTACAGATCCTCTCGATCCTTTGACGGTGCTTTTAGATACCTCAAGCACCGGTCACCGTCTTCACTAAGCCCGTCGCTTGCGACGAAGGGCTCGACGAGTAAATTAACCCATAGACACAGCCCACTGTCGTCGAATCTTCTCAGTGGGTCGCGTTTCCGATCCGGTGGTAGATTCTGCGAAGCACTGGTCTTGCTAGGGTCAGTGTTAGCAATACTCTTGGCTTGAGCCCCGTGAGCTCACCTACACGTCAAGGCAAAGCTGAAATAGCCTCTCAAGGCTATCAGCATAGGAAAAAAAAAAAACACCAGGCATAGAGTCAGCTGTAAAACTCACCACTTACTCACACCAGTCTGCCATGAGTGTAGCGACAAAAATAAAGCATATAATAATAAACTAAATAGTTTAGTATAGAATTAATTAAGTACTAACACTTATACATAATAATACAAGGATGGCAAAGAATACAATTATTTACTGACTCAGATGGAAAGAATAATACAAGAATCAACGCAGCGGCTTTTTTGGTGCGCAAACCTCAGCTTTTTAGGTTTGCGTCAATGGCAACTGGTTGTATTTGTCGGTGTCGGACTTTTAAAGTGTACAAAAATAGAGGAGTCAAATGCACATAGTCGTTTTTAATTTATTGCTTAGGTAAATAGACGAGCTCACGGCCCACCTGAAATTAAGTGGTTATCAGAACCCGTAGACAACAACAACAGCGAGTTCTAAACCACCTAGAGTAATACAATCATTAAAATTTGTACGATGATGACTTTGATTCTTAAGAAACGCAGACTGTTATCTTAATAAAGAAATTTAAATAAACTAACAAGAAGCTACATGTAATTTAAAACTATCAATTACGTGTAAATAATACTAGATGGACCGACGACCTAGTAAAAAGCGCTGGGTCTCGTTGGATGCAGGTGGCAATGAACCGGTCGCACTGGAAATCTATTGGAGAGGCCTATGTTCAGCAGTGGACGGCGATAGGCTGAAATGATGATGATGATGAATGCGAAGTTTCATCTTAAGCACACACTGGATTATAATAATCCACAGATTCGGTAGAATCTGGCGCCAAGTTCCGTTCAAAAATCCCGTTGTAAACGGAGCGCCAGACTACCGACTGTGTTTACTGTGAGCAGAACAGTTTTTTGAGGTTGCGAAATTTTATTTAATTCTACGGTACTTCTGGTTCCTAAATTGTATATTATATCAATCACTCACAACTTTATTTTACTGATATTAACTAGTNACATTGAAAGGATGTTCATTTATCCTGAAAATTTTGGGGTACTCAATGACGCGCGCCAAGCACGATAAAATTTTTATTTTTTTATTTTTAAATTTTCAACAATTTTTTTTTAATTTTTTCATCTTTATGACGGTTTCTTGGTATTTTTTTGTATTTCACATATTTTTGTAGAGAATGAAAGCTATTGAAGTCTTCTTTTTTTCGTAAAGTGCAAATGTTATTGAGATGAATTTTATAAACGTGGACTTGGCGCAATTTTTTACAGTGAAACTGTTTTTGTTCGGATATATCTTACGCCTAACAGTTTGTTTACTTAGTTCCAATTTGAGTTACCGCTTCACTTAGTAACTTGGCGTGGCTTCAAGTTATATTGCGTGAATAAAACACAGGACTCCGATTACGTTAAATTTGTATCCATTATCGATTTAGTTATAATTTAGCGTGACACAATTTGCGTGAGTAAAGAGAAACCATGTTTTCGTAAATGCGGTAATAATGAATAAACTAGACGATGACCGAACTTTGCTCGGAATTTTTTTTTGTTCATTGAATAATATAAATAAACAATTCATTTTCTTGGTCTAACCTTAAACCAAATACTCATTGGCTTCGGGTGGCGTAATAACGCCATCTGCTGAAATAGCTTTAGTGTTATTGTGTCTTTTAAGCAGTTAGCTTGAGAAAAATAGTATTATTATTCGCCAATAGATGTCGGGAAGAGTGAAACAGTTGATTATCGATTAATTTGATTATTGAAAACACTAATAAAACAACATTTTCTGAAAAATCGTAGCTAGATCGATTTATCGCCCCCGAAATCCCCTGTATACTAAATTTTATGAAAATCGTTGGAACCGTTTCCGAGATTCAGATTATAGAATTCATAGAATTAATAGATTCAAGAATTGCTCGTTTAAAGGTATAAGATAATGCGGTCGTAGTAAAATAAATAAGAGTTTCTCTGAAAGATTGAATCCGGAAAGAGGGGATCCGACAGATAACCAATGTTATAGGCATAGCACAGAAGCTGAAGTGGCTATGGGCTGGCCATATTAGCCGAACAACCGATAACCGTTGTGGTAAACGCGTTCTTGAATAGAGACCAGGAAATTGCAAACGCAGTGCAGGACACCCTTAGACTCGGTGGAGTGATGATCAGTGCAGGGTGGCTGGATGAGAGAATCGAGGATCGTTCTAAGTGGCGAGCAATTGGAGAGGCCTATTATATATATATTTTTATTGCTTATATGGGTAGACGAGCTCACAGCCCACCTGGTGTTAAGTGATTACTGGAGCCCATAGACATCTATAACGTAAATGCACTACCCAGCTTGAGATATAAGCTCTAAGATCTCAAGTATAGTTCGAACGACTGCCCCACCCTTCAAACCGAAACGCATTACTGGTTCACGGCAGAAATAGACAGGGCGGTGGTACCTACCCGTGCGGACTCACAAGAGGTCCTACCACCAGTAATTACGCAAATTATAAATTTGCGGGTTTGATTTTTATTACACGATGTTATTCCTTCACCGTGGAAGTCAATCGTGAACATTGAGTACGTATTTCATTAGAAAAATTGGTACCCGCCTGCGGGATTCGAACACCGGTACATCGCTCAACACGAATGCACCGGACGTCTTATTCTTTAGGCCACGACGACTTGATATAGGCTGATGATGATGAATAAAACGGTTATTATCTTCATCTAAATACTGATTGCTTTTTATAGCTACTATAAAGTTGTTGATGCAATTTAATTGACAAGTTTTTCATAGACGTAAATAAATATTGGACCTTATAAATTTTTAAATATAGATCTTACTCGTGAAGAACTTGTATGAAAAACCACGTCAACTATTCGGCTTACAGAAATTCAGTGACTGAAAGAGCCACAAGCTACAGCGTGTCTTCTTCTCAATCGTGTCACTCTTGACAGAGCGGTCGTGATCGTCATGTAATGTTGGAAGAGGCAGACGTTTATCATATTAAATTGAAAATATGATCCAATACTCAAAGTTGCACTGCAAACCGTTGAATATATTTAAAAGGGATTTTGTGGATTGAAAATAACAGCAAAGACAATATACAATGATATAGGATGAAGATGGTACCATCAAACAAACTTATTGGGAGTTTCCAGCTCTGTACAATGACTGCTATTAGTTTTTTTTGCATCAAAACATTTTTTAGGCCCGCAGGGACCAAGAAGCTAGCTGTCTGTATCAGTGAAAGTCAGCGCTGTCCACAGACATCGGTAATAGTAGGAGCAAAATGAAGTGGCTGTCTTCCTTGTTACAATGGTGAGTGGCGCATTTACGTCGTAGATGTCTATGGGTTCCAGTAACCACTTAGCACCAGGTGGGCTGTGAGCTCGTTCACCCATATAAGCAATAAAAAAAAACAATCTCCATTAAAGAACCTACAAGAGGGCCCAGACAATACTGATTCTTCTTCTTCTCTGAGTCGTATGCACTCTTGGCAGATTGGTCGTGGTCATCATTTCGGGTGGTGGTGCGCTTCACCAGAGGTCGCCATTCCTCACCTACCGCGACCCTTCTTGAGCACTCTTTAACGGGATAGTTTAGAGATGCCTTTGTTTGGTTAGTCCATCATAACTGCCGCGCGATAGGTGTCGCGGATAGGGAGCTTTTATAGCTTACATAAAGTTCATATTGCTGCCAATCGCTATTTCTAAATAACTTGTCCCAAGCACAATAGGCAGTAAATTTGTTAGGAGAAATCGACAATCGGCTCTTGCCTGTCGTCGAACTAGGTCGAAGCAAGTCGACTTCACTGCGTTATCAAAGCTTCATATCATAGACGGTGTATCAAACTTCTGATTAACTGGCTTTCCGCTCAAGTGGACAAATCGTTGTATTTCGTATGGTTCATACGATTATCATATCAAACTTCATCAAAATCGCTTTTGTAGTTTGGACATGACAGGTAAAACCTACAGATAAAGTTGCTTTAGTATATTAATAATATTTTTCGTGTATCTCAGGAATGTGGACAAGATAGGACTATTATAACAAATTACATTATTATTTTAGCAACGTTTCGGTCTTTTATTAGACCTTCATCAGGCATCTGAAAATTACACATAATTGATAACCTACAATACAAAAAACAACAATTGTCCAAACTACCATATTTTCGTGTATCTCAGGAATGTGGACAAGATAGGACTATTATAACAAATTACATTATTATTTTAGCAACGTTTCGGTCTTTTATTAGACCTTCATCAGGCATCTGAAAATTACACATAATTGATAACCTACAATACAAAAAACAACAATTGTCCAAAATATGGTAGTTTGGACAATTGTTGTTTTTTGTATTGTAGGTTATCAATTATGTGTAATTTTCAGATGCCTGATGAAGGTCTAATAAAAGACCGAAACGTTGCTAAAATAATAATGTAATTTGTTATAATAGTCCTATCTTGTCCACATTCCTGAGATACACGAAAATATGGTAGTTTGGACAATTGTTGTTTTTTGTATTGTAGGTTATCAATTATGTGTAATTTTCAGATGCCTGATGAAGGTCTAATAAAAGACCGAAACGTTGCTAAAATAATAATGTAATTTGTTATAATAGTCCTATCTTGTCCACATTCCTGAGATACACGAAAAATATTTTATAATAATTATGGACGACAATATTGATAATATATTAATAATGTTATTTAACATTTCTAACAGTAAAAGTAATTTTCAAAAATATTAATTGCTGACAACTTTTTTGGAACACACGATATTACCAAAACGAATCCTAGATTCTGCAACAAATCAATATGTCTTCCTGTGAAAACTATTAGAAAATCGTTTCAAAGATGTGCGCGAGCAAACAGACAAAAATCATTCTAAAAATATTTGTTTTGTGTTGTATAAACCTTTTTTTTACACGCTTTATATTAGCTTCATTGGTCATCTTTGTAACGGACTTCTTTAGACGCGATTGTGACCCACTTTAAACGGCCAGATTTCATTCAAACTTTGTAGATTTATCGAGGAACGACGACAATATACTACTTTGATAAGATTTTTTCCATTATTTAATTTGCAAAATAAGATTTTTGCCAATTTATATAATTTTTATCTAAAGTCGATAAGGCAGGAATTGATGTTAAAGTACTTAATAGTTTTAAAAATACGCTTTTATAGAAAATTTAACTAAAAATTGAAAATAAATTTTAATAAATTTAATTTGAAAATAGTGTAAAATATTTTTTATTTAAAAAAAAGCGTGTGGTGCTTTTTAAGATATTATTGAAATCATAATTCTTCTACTGATATCTGTAAGAAAAAAAATTATAACTAATAACACCATGCACCCCACGCTTTTTTTACAATAAAATATATTTTACACTATTTTCAATTAAATTTATTAAAAGTTATTTTCTATTTTTTAGTTGAATTTTATATAATATAAAGCGTGCTTTTTAGTTTTTTTAAACTATAATTTATTTCTTACTTCCATTCTACTGATATTTATTTTATTCAATACACAGACATAACTCACTGTTTTCCCCTGTTTTAATATGTGGATGTAAAGAAAAACCTTTATTAAATAAAACACTTTAGTTTTTTTTTAAAACTTCTTCATTTCGCTTCAGTGTCCATTTTTCTTCAGACTATTACCGAAATCAAAATTTCGATTCTCGAACCCGTTCGGGAGATTAGTTTAAAATTCCAACCAAATAGCCGTGCGACACAACGAACTCATCAAAACTCATCTAAATAATATTAATCTCCTAACGTTATTTATGTTCCCAACCCTTCATCTTAAGTATAAATTAAAGGTAACTTACAAAATGTTGTACTTCAAAAGAAATTCAATCATGAAAACGACTGCTCGAGGTAAATTGGAAAACAAACTCTCAGAGAGCAGAGGCTTCGTTGACTCTCAAAAAACTACGTAACTCGTGTAGCATTGAGGAATGGGAGTTTTCTGTTATTTTCCTTCGAAACTTCCGCTCAGACTACCGGATGTTTGGACTCTGTAAATTATTTGATATTTTTGTATAGTTTTCCAACAAATATACATGTTTTCGTTATGAAGGAATAATATTACTTTCATTATTTCAATTTGTGATTTTTAGAGCTTAAATGGGTGGACGTGCTCACAGCCCACCTGGTGTTAAGTGGTTACTGGATCCCATAGTCATCTACAACTTAAATGCCACCACCCACCTTGAGGTATGAGTTCTAAGGTCTCAGTATAGTTACAACGGCTGCTCCACCCTTCAAACCGAAACGCATTACTGCTTTACGGCAG
This sequence comes from Bombyx mandarina, assembly GCF_003987935.1. The sequence goes on along the minus strand of NW_021011556.1, from coordinate 172,440 downwards.
AAATAGGCAGGGTGGCGTTACTTACCCGTGCGGACTCACAAGAGGTCCTACCAGCAGTAAAATATAAAAATTTAATGATAAAAAAGCTTTGTTGTATTTCTTATGTGATTCACTTTATAAATAATAAATTAGTTTATTTGGAATATAACTTTTATTTTTTTGTTCACCAACATCATTTTTATCCAAGAGCAATTCGTTCCTAAAAATTGGGTCAAATGGCGCTACTCATGAAAGGCAGGAAACCAAATTTAGATACAACACTTTACAAGATACAAGACCACAACTAGATAAAAGACCTTTCAGTATTATGTTTATTTCATTTATTTTACCAAGTTTCATATAATTTACCGCTCCCGTGGCTGCGGATCATTAAGCTTTTATTTGATATTGGTATATTTATTTTTAATGGCCGCATAGGAGACGAGCATACGGCCCACCTGATGGTGAGTGGCTACCGTCGCTCATGGGCGTTAGCAATGCCAGGGGCAGAGCCAAGCCGCTGCCTACCGTTTAATACTCTCCACAAGCCTCGTTTAAAGAAAGACATGTCATAGCACTCGAGAAACACCGTGGAGCTCATTCCATAGCCGGATGGTACGGATTTATTTAAATTATGGAAGGAACGTCAAATGTGGTCGCGATTCTCAGCAGTGAGGGAACGATATAGAAGAAGAATAGCTGTATTGTACTGTATCGTTACGTATACGTAATATTTATTGGTTTCTTACACGTTATGCTATCTGCTCCAGATTAAGGAACTTGCCTGTCAAAATATTTAGAAATAAAAAAGGAGTATGTACGTGTCGGACGTACGCGTTCATAATACAAAAGGGAACAATGTGTCTAAAGAACATATTTTGAAATTGAGGTAGAGAGGAAAGCTCTTTTCTAGAGATCTCCGTTCTCTCGAACTTTTTATTCGTCGGTTTCGCGTCTGTCTAATCATAGGAGATCACCACCGCATCGTATTCTTAAAATTTCACAGCATTTTTAATTCATAACGATACCCACTGACCAGACTTCAAACTGAAAAAAAAGAATTTAATAAGAACGCTTTACATCACGTAACCACACGTCGGCACAAAACAATTACAAAAACGATACAAGCGTTCCAACAAATAAGCAATAGTAAATCCTAGACCCTTATGCTAAAGTCTAAATTTGTTGAATGGACGTATTTTCGTGCATTTAGAATGTATGCCTTTGTCTGCAAAACGTATGGTGCTATTGAACCAATCAACACGGGTCGTGCCTTTGACATTTAGATGAAGTTAAACAAAACGGAACCAATTCGACACAATAACCACTTTTAACAAAACTCAAAGCAAAAATAACGTTTTGAGGCATGTAACATCCCATTTTATCAAATCATTGAATCGATGATCGCATCTAACCGTTAAATCGTGAAAATACACAATTTCCCTAATATATTCATGAATAAAATCAAAGCATACAAAAAATACATTCAGTATTCGATATACTCAATTGCGTCTCTATATTTTAAATAATTAATAATTCCTAATTTAATTACAATATAAATATAATATGTAATTTTAGTTTTATTGATAGCCATAACCAAATCTCAGTAATCGCTACTAAATAAATAAGAAAAAAAAACAAAAATCGCTCGACATGCAGAGATGTAAATGGTACATAGCGGATTTGCCTTTGCTTGTTTATAAGAAATAATTAGTAGTGTGTGTGTGTTTGGATATTTCATTCAAACAAGCTCAATAAGCAACAGTTTTTGAACGTAGTAAACTCTATTTTACTTTTGTAGTTGATTCGATTTCTTTTTCAAAATATAAATCATTCCACACACTAACAAACTGCCAAGATCAGGCTGATACGTATGTATCCCAGATGTATCCTATCCTCTAATTGCACACCCGATCCAGACGACCGGGCAACGCACAGTCGCCCCCGTCTTAAACATCCCATTTGGAATCCTTACGATCCAGTCTTTAATGCTCTTAGGCACTCCAAACACTGAACATCGTTTTCAAGGGTTCGACGTACAATTTAATCCACAGACACAACCCATTGAGTTTCTCGCTTAGTCTTCTCAATGAGTCGCAATGCCGATCCGGTGGAGCGAAGCACTGTTCTTGCTAGAGCAGATGTTGTCAAAATCTCTCAGGTTGACTCTTGTCAGCTCGCCACACATTCGATAAAGTCAGAATAGCCCCTCGAAGCTATTGGCAGTAGATAGGCAATAAAAGTGTTTTTTATATCACAAAATGTACATTAATAGTAACTGTACTGAGACCTTAGAACCCATATCTCAAGATGGGTGGCGGTATTTAAGTTTTAGATAGGCTACGGTAACCACTTAATACCAGGTGGACTGTGAGCTAGTCCGCCCATGTAACCAATAAAAAAAAGTCATTTCATATCGTGGGTACGTGAAAATCATTCAGTTTTTTAAATAAATTGTATCACTACAAGAATACCTGGCTAAATACCTCATTACAAATTGTCATCGAGCAAGCACTACTGTATGAACAGTGTAGGTAATGTCATAATTTGATATGCGAAGACTAAGCTTTGGGCAGAAATTTATTAACAATAACACAAGAATAACATTTTCTAGGTCATTTTTTTTTAAATTGGAAAAGATTTTCGAACGTAAACCAATATTCGGTATACGATAGATTGAAAACTATTCCTATGTCTGCTGGTGTCTTTTCGTATTGAACCGTCCTCTTGTCGCCACAGTTTTCAATTAAATCTCTTTGTCGAAGATTTATTTGTCGTCGCCACACCTCTGTATCCGAATTCTATGACCAAAGGAGCTTACACAAATCCACGAATTTAAATTTTACTTAAAACTTAAATGATTTTCATTGCTTTGCTTAGATGAACCTGGTACATAATAAGTACCAATTACCAACTTTAAGACACGAGCTGAAAATCTCTTTATAATACATATAAAGGCTGTCCCATCCTTCAAGCCAAAACACATGATTCGCAGTAAAAATAGGAAAAAAAATTGGCTGCTACAAAAGCGCGTATAAAATACGCCCTATCACTACATATTAGGAAGAATTTATAGGTTTTTAGAATTTGATTTTAATTACACGATAAAATTCTCGCGGGAGATTTAAACACAGGCATAGTCGCATCGCTTGATACAATTGATTGATTGATTGATACAATTGATACGGGCATAACGGTATCGCTACATACACAAACATCACCTATTGGTCTGATCTAGTGTGAAGAAAAAAAGACTTACTTGTGCATCATAATGTTTTCTTAAAATAATATTTTCGGAATATTCATCAGTCCTGTATTCTCTGATCATTATTTTATCCATTGATCAAGTTATTCCAAATTAAGTCATATAATAAAAATGACTCGATAAATACGGATTCACAACGTTTCTTTTGATAACAAACATCTCTCTTCGTCCTGAATCCATCCTATCTTAAATAACATTAACGTCACGAATTAAACTTTTCGAAACTTTAACTTAATTAGCATTACGTACATTTTTAATAGTTATATGTATATACATAGAAAACGAGCAGGAAATTTAAAATAAAACAACCAGAGACAGACTCAGAAGCTATTCGTAACAATTACTTCTAACTTGTGTTCCGAGACAAAGTACTTAATTAGTCTGAGTAGAGTAGGTAATTATCTAAATTACCAACCTTAATGAGTACACAGGTATTGTTAGATATTTTCCTTATAAAGTGTGCGCAGCGCTTCAATCTTCTTTTTGTATTTCTTATGGCGTTGTTCACTTTATTTTAATCGATAACAAAGATTTATTGTTTGTTTGGATGGTATATGTGTGCGACCATGGCCTCCTTATACTTGACATGTCCTTCTTCAAACGAGGCTTGTGGAGAGTATTAAGCGGTAGGCAGCGGCTTGGCTCTGCCCCTGGCATTGCTGAGGTCCATGGGCGACGGTAACCACTCACCATCAGGTGGGCCGTATGCTCGTCCGCCTACAAGGGCAATAAAAAAAATAAAAAAAAAATACTACTACTATTTTCTACTATATACTACATCCATATTTAAGACATCATCTCTCTCATATCCCAACAGTTTGACCACACCCACTCGGTATTGATTAAAAATATCGATGACCATATTTGTCGGTATTTTGAACGAGAAGTAAATAAATAACGCTTCATGTTTCGCAACATTTACTGCTTGCACCGGATATCGGGTATTTGTGAAATTGTCACGGTCTATTTACTGAATTAGTGGACCGAGAAGACGGAAGGGTGAACGAGCGACTCCTCATAATTCACTGCACTAATCTTGTTTTTACAGCAAACCATTTTGGGCCATGCTCTGAATCAAAATTAAAGAAGAAGGCATCTTCACTTATTTTCAAATGCTATTTAGAATTTTTTAGAGTGATTTAAAATTTTTTTTACTTAACGCATTGTAATTGTCCGCATGGGTTGGTGCATACCACCAAAACAGCCTTTTACGAATAAAATTAGGACTTTGACCTCTTACCTCAAGGCGGGGTAGTATTCACGTATTGATGTAAATGGTCTTCGGTAACCACATAACATCAGAGGAGCCATTAGCTCGTCTACCAATAAAGAGTATGAAAAAGAAAAAACACACTAAAAAGCGTCAATTATTTAGAACGTTAATTTCTTTGTAACTTTTTATTGGCTCCAAAGAAATAAGACATTACAGATAAAAGCTCGATTCGAAAGTTTGTGCGAATTAATTTCCGGACGTCGTCACAACAGGAACGAATATTTTAATTGTAAAGCAAAATAAACTTTAATGACAAAAAATAAAGTTAATTTTGGCAATTTAAAGTATTCACTTAAACAGTGTTTTGTCTGAGCTTGTGATTGGTGGGTTTACTTTTTTACGCTTTTTTTTAATTAATTTGTCGTAGATTTTCGGAATAATATGCAAAGGGTTTTTGGCAAACGTTTATAAATAATATTGGCGATTAATCTACTGTTTATTTAAGATATATTTTTCTTACAATAACTGGATATACAAGCTCACAGCCCACCTAATGGTAACTGTTTATTAAGCCCGGTAAACATCACAAGATACGCTGTATACGACAAGTGCACTTATTATATTGTCTCAAAGACGAGGTATCAAGTATATTTTTTTTTTAATTTAATAAGCAAACAAACAAACAATCGTACTGCTTAGCGGCAGAAATAAACGGAGCGGTGGTCCCTACCCTTGCTAGACCACCAACAACAAATTTTACTCAAAACTTATCTACATCCAATTAACCATTAAAACAAATTCTTCCAATTAGCACACAACTGATTGAACCACATTTAATTTTAAGATATTGCGTACCGTGTCATCAATGATTCCCTAAATCTGAACTGACTAATGAGATAACACGCATTATTCCCATTGGAATCAGCAAATCCAGCGTCTCGCTTTCATCTAAATTGCTCTGAGCCTACTCGACACCGTCAACACGTCTTCAAAGCGAAAAATTCATCTAATCTGGCAATCAACGTTGACGCCCTGAATATTCAGCATCCTCCAAAAATACAGATGAATAAAAATGTACTCGAGAAGTCTCTTGAAAATAATTTCGGTGGCTCACGGTAATCCCCTGGAAATCACTGAAGGTTTTAGTTTGGGAGCGAAGGGGAAGGCTCCGGCTGTAATGTCTTTGACATTCCGCCACTGGGGCACGTGTGACGCGGATTATAGTCGAAGCATTTTGACACTTGGTCGTGGCACGGATTGGGGCAACAGTTTAGGTCATTTCAATTTCGGCGTCGAAGTCGTCAAACCTTATTATTAACTTTAAAAATAATTGTACATATTATATGGATTCAGGTACAAAGTGAACAATGACTTTTTCACAAAAAAAACTTTGACAGCCTTTAGTCAGCACAATGTAAATTAATCAATATAATGATTAAAAATCGAAATAGTCATTTATAATAGCGGTAATATTAGTCCAAAATGATTTAATTATTGTAAAGTCTATAGTTTTTGATGCATTTTCTAACTTTTGCGTACATCGGAAGTTTTTTTTTTTTATTGTCCTTGTAGACACACGAGCATATAGCCCACCTGATGGTGAGTGGTTACCGTCGCCCATGGACTTCAGCAATGCCAGGGGCAGAGCCAAGCCGCTGCCTACCGCTTAATACTCTCCACAAGCCTCGTTTGAAGAAGGAGGTCATTCCATAGCCGGATGGTACGTGGCAAAAAAGACCTCTGGAAACGCACTGTGGATGACCGCAGTGGCTCCAGGTAGTATGGATGAACTCTACTCCGGTGGCGGGCGGTGCGATGGTAAAAACGAGACGTTGGTATCATCTCGAACAATTCCTCAGAGCACTCCCCATGGACCATACGGCACAAAATACAGAGGGAACCGAAGTACCTCCGCAGACTCAGAGGTTCCAAACGCTCCGTGAGAATCAAAGAAAAAAAAAACGGAATTCTTAAAACTGAAAATAAAGAAATTCAAAGATTCCATTTCATAGACAGATAGATTGAAGAGAGAATAAAGTTTTTTTATTGCTTATATGGGTGGAAAAGCTCACAGCCCGACTGGTGTTAAGTGGTTACTGGAGCCCATAAACATCTACAACGTAAATGCGCCACCCACCTTGAGATATAAGTTCTAAGGTCTCAAGTAGAGTTACAACGGCTGCCCCACCCTTCAAACCGAAACGCATTACTGCTTCACGGCAGAAATAAGCAGAGTGGTGGTACCTACCCGCGCGGACTCACAAGAGGTCCTACCACCAGTCCTTTATCAATTTCACTTTTACAAAACCAGCTGACACGTGGATATCCGCGATTTTTGGGTTCAGTTAGGAAACGAATCGGCACATCTGACGATTAAAAGTCTACCCTTATTAGGTCGTAATGTGAGGCTCACAAGCTCATGTATCAGGAGGAGTGACCGTATCTACGTTGGTAATATCCATGATATTCGTTCGTAATCCACATTCGACGAACCTTTTAGGTTACACGTGTATATTACTTTAATGGAAACTTAATTCATTCAGATCTACATACATATATTATTTCTATTATTTGTAACTTTGGAGGAAGTTTTCGTAGATCAACTTATATTGATTTTAGTTGAGCCTTAAGTTTATCTAAAAGTGTTCCAAACACACAAACACATTTAGGTCGCAACAGCAATACGCAAAATTTACTGAAAAAATTAATTTTTTTCTATCTGTTTATTCTCGTAGATTGTTTTTGTAAATAAAATCTAATTAAATTTTGATGGTCAGTAACAACAGTAGAATTGGAAAAATCTACATTTCGTCTTCTCGCATTAAAACTGTATAATCTCAAAATTTACTAATTTTACAGGAGATTTTTAATATTAATCATCTTTGTCACATTTATTTTTTCTTTTTTACCAGTTACATTATCTGTCTTTTAAAGTAAGATAAAATTATGTATTAATTTTGTTAATGGTAGTCAAAATATAGGTAAACTAAAAAAAAAAACTAAACTACGCTCTTTTGATAGTATTTATGAGAAAAATACTGGTGATACCAAATGATACCGCATATTAACTCAATTTCGAATTTTTTTGGAAATTGTACACTTATAATGCGAAAAGACGATTTGCTAATGTCCAATTATAAATCTACTTTTACCATTGAAAGACTGGATGCCAGAACCCATCTCTTGCAAGAGTAACCCATTACTCAATTCCCATTTGGCTCCCCTACATCAAGCTGCAGAACGAAATCCTCTTCCTCTGACACAATGACAAGCTGCAATCAACTACCTACTACAATTTACTAAATTTACTACAATTTACTAAATTTACTACAATTTACTACTACAACTACAATTTACTAAACTTGAGACCTTAGAAATTACATCTCAAATTGGGTGGCGTATTTACGTCGTAGATGTCTATGACCTCCAGTAACAACTTAACACCAGGTGGGCTGTGAGCTCGTCCACACATCTAAGCAATAAAAAAAAAACGATTTTAAGCCGCAATATAGGGTTTAGTTTACCGCATCTTTTATTTGAAGCTAAATATGAAACTTAAGTACACTCACAACTATATTAGTCGTTTTGCCAGCACACGACACAATGAAATTAATAGCAAGAAAACTTCGCCAAACGAATTCGGAGCGCGATGCTCCGCACAACAAGTTTTATATGGCGAAAACTAGCGAGATTAAGTTTCTGCGAGTTGTCGCTCTGGGTGGCCAGACTTCGACTACATTTACTGACCAAGTGGGATTAGATTAGGCGATATTAAATCAGCAATACGCATGAAAATAAACGTCAGCACCGTTGTCAAACCTTACGATGCAAGGAGGACCGTTGTCAAATCAAATCAAATCAAAAAAGTTTTATTCAACATAAATGAAAGTACATACTTGTTGAACGTCAAAAGAACTACCGCCAATTCACAAGAATTAGCCTCCGTCCTGAGAAGAATTGGCAAGAAACTCAGCGGGCACGAGTTTTTTTTTTCTTTCAAATATTAGATTTTTTTTAAATATTAGATTTTCTTAAATATTATTTAAATATTGTCAAACATTTTTTTAACATTTTTTAAACACATTTTTAAATATTGTCAATATCTACGTCTATCTTCAATGACTAAAGAAATTTCATTGCACCTACCACTATCTACTCTGCACTACTTTCGGTTGACTGGTAGAGAATGCCTTAGGCATTAAGTCCGCCAATGTAAATTTTACATGAAGTGTAATAAATAAATCTATATACACAAAAATGAATTGCTGTTCGTTAGTCTCGGTAAAACTCGAGAACGGCTGGACCGATTTGGCTAATTTTGGTCTTGAATTATTTGTGGAAGTTCAGTGAAGGTTTAAAATATGAAAATGTTCGGAATTACCTAAATAAAAATAACAATTTTGTTTTCCTTTGATGTCCCTCCCGTCGGACGGATTCCTTTTGTTTGTTTTAAGTTTATTTTATACAAAAGTTTAGGTCTTTTATTTATCGATTGAGGCACTACGAAGTCTGCCGGGTCAGCTAGTAAATAAATAAAAATTGAATTGGCAACTGTTGATGATCCCGTAAGAATATGTAATTGTTTAATATGCCATATTTTAGTAGGATACCAGTTATTGTAATTATTTTTGTGGCTTTTAAATCGTCTAAAAAATGCAAATGAGCTTAATACTATGATGATTAAGTAAAATCCTGAGGATCCAAGAGTCACGTGAGCGCTCTAATATCATTATTCTAGTACATTCTTATTCTTCTTATTTAACTATATTTTTTTTTACTCAATATGTAATTAACTAACTATGGTTAACTGGTAGAGTGGTAATGGTATGTGGCCAATTCATCTCCAACCGTGATTTTTTAATTCTGTTTCAAAATGTCCGGTAATTTTATTTTGTCTCTAAAATGATCAATCATTTTCGGGTCAGTTAACTATAACTTACCGTTCCAATATATTGTCACTGAGAAGGATTTCGATGCATACATAATTATATATATACTCTTAAATAACCTAATAATCCTAGATTTTTTCTCTGGTTTCGTTTGAATACATACGGCAACACAGCTTACGTACTTCCATACAACCGAGTGAATAGAGATGGCCCCAATTCTGCGAGGCGAACTGTACGACCGGGCGTTGCGCGTGTTATCCTAATGAAATGCACTTTGTTCCGTTAAATTTTTTAGAAGTATACGTTATTTAAATAGTATAGGTGAAAAGATGGGCTTACAGATCATAGACAACATGCTCCTGCGGCCGTCCAACCTGAGAGGCTGGGTTAGCTACCACACCGTTTATATTGATTTGTATGATTTCGTTTTGTTTGTATAATTCATGTCATGATTATGGCGGAAATAGGATATAAGATCCAAATAGTGTGTACTCATAAAATTTTCTACCACTAGTGCCAAATACAGAAATTTAAGGGAAGAGAAAGGAAAATAAGGTGAAAATACTGCAGTTGGCAATGCAACTATACTTGAGACCTTAGAACTTATATCTCAAGGTGGGTGGCGCATTTACGTTGCAGATGTCTATGGGCTCCAGCAACCACTTAACACTAGGTGGGCTGTGAGTTCGTCCACTCATCTAAGCAATAAAATAATAATAATTGGACAACGAAAAAGTAGTATTATGTACGGATATAATCGTTCTCTATAAAACTCTAACTTAGTAATTTGATCTGCCTGAATACATCTAAAACTGTCTCTAAACTAAACCTCTAAACTGTCACTGCTCAAACCAAAAACTTTATTTTCAAGAAAACAACAAAATTCGCATCACAATACGGCTCAATCCATTTTCTAACTAGGTACGAAGAGCTGGAACTATCAATACTATCGCACACCAATAGATACGGTATCGCACTTCTCTGCTCATAAAACATTGACCTCCGGTCCTCAGATGTCCGGAGATGGCCGCTCCTATATAGAATATATGATAGCAGAGTTCACAATTGGCTGGGAAGGTAATAATTTTTTGACAGTTTTAACATTGAATGTTTAAATGTTTTATCCACTGTAACACATTTTGTATCCCTTTCCAATCTAGGTGTTACCATTTTGGGTGTTTGCTCCAGAAAGCTATTTAGAGTCTCAGTTTGCCAGGTAAGGTTAACCGTAAATCTAATATAATTAATAGCCTCGTTCGCTTAGTAGCTATTGAATTGAAAGCTTTACGATATCCAGTCGAAGTCAATGTTTTGTTAAAATATATTTGATTAAACTTGTTAATAGTTTTATATCCCAAATGTAGAGTGTTTAATTGCTTGTCACAATTTTGGTTTTCTTTTTTATTCTAAGCTAGCGAACTGCTCTCACTTCGCTTCGGAAACTGTAATTTATTATTGATTTCTCCACTATTTAATGAATGTTATTATACATATAAACCTTCCTCTTTAATTACTCTATCTATTAAAAAAAACCGCATCAAAATCCGTTGTGTAGTTTTAAAGATTTAAGCATACATAGAGACAGACAGATATAGAGACAGAGAAAGCGACTTTGTTTTATACCATGTAGTGATTCTGAGAGTCGGCAGGTAAAAATCACCGTAAAAACTTTACTGACCTTGTTTGTCAGTTCTATTCCCTTTTTTTAATCTACGTCCCTAACGAAAAACCATCTTCCCTTGAGACGACGAGATAACGCACGCCCGTGACCGATTCGCTGACAAATAGATTCTGTTTTCTTACATTTGCATCGGATACGGTGATCGTGACTTGGTTATAAGTCACCCTGGTACGTTAAGGATGCTGTGATCTGCTTTAATGCAATGATTTTAGCTATCTAAGACGAAGTTTTCTGAGCCATAGTATAGCGGTAAGTAATTGTAGGCAAGTACCTACTTCACTGATGGAGGCAAAAGCTCTCATTCCGCATAATAACAAATGTGGGATACTGGACAACCGTGATAGGTTCTTATCTACTAGCATGAATTAGTGAATGCAGCTTATATAAATGGAGCTTATATCCCCAGGATTCACGGTACAATTCCTCAAAGCCACAGTACTTACCAATGCAAGTCATATGACCATCCATCAGAACAAAACTACGAGCATTCACAATCTGTGGGCTGCTTTGTGTTCATAATATCAATAAAACATCAAACAAAAGGTGCGTACCAAAATACCTGTTTTTTTTTTAAAACAACTCGAAAAATTTGCGTTCGTGTAATCTAATCTGTTCCCCAAACCAACACTCCAAAAGCTGTGAGCTCCGCACTAGTTATAAATGGTCGTGTGCTTGTAAGGAAAGTGCTCTCTGGGGAAACATGCATTGTCTTGGGGTCGCGCTCGACCAAATTCAAGGTTTTTATTTCAATATAAATGTGTGATATTTTAATATTTTTTGGACGCCTCTTAATCCCTTTTAGTCTCAAATATTTTGAACGGTAATGAGTGGCGTTTTATGACATCATTTTATGCGTCTAGGCACTTTCCCCCTGTATTTACAGGCGTATACACAACGAAGAATTCTCTGAAGAATTTCTTCGTCTTTGGGTCTGGAACAACTCACCTCGGCATAATTCTCAGGGTGCTATGACAAGTCCTCGTTAAGAACAGATTTGAAAACGATCTTTAGCGATAGATAGTAGCTTGGGTGTGCCCCATTCCCATAGCCCCTAAGCAACGATTACCATCGCATATACGCGTGTCTGGTACCGCGGACACCAAAAAATGGTCTAACTTTACTGACCTGACTAGTCGATTAGCCACAACATAAGTTCGCTGCAATAATATTACAAATCATTATCCATTAACCACTCCTTAAAAAACAACTCCAATAAACATTAAAACATCGTGAATAGCACATAATTTGATTTTTATAATCCCTTAATACAGCATTCAGCCGACAAATTATTATGACGCTTATATAAGCTACAATGTTTTACGATTTAATTCCAAAGGGATGTAATTCCTGAAATTACGGTTTGTATCGCGGACTTGTTTCAGTAGTACGATGTTTGTTGCTGTACGGAACAGAGATACCGTCGCTCGCGGAATTCCTGACGTCCTCAACAACATCAGCGATACCAGGGACATAGCTAAGTCGCTGCGACCGCTAAGGAATTATTCGCAAACATCGTTTGAATAATGATGGTACGCGCGAAGCGTCGCGGTTAGGAATTCATTCCACAGCCAGGCAGTATACCAGGAAAACAATATCTTGAAACTCAGTGGGACGAAAGCACCAGTTCATAATATTGTTACGCCGGTAAGAGTAGCGCTATCTATCGCCGAATATTCGAACGAATATCGAAGGATCTAGTAGCATCTAGAACGCTCGAGAAGTACAACGCCACGTGTTGTCAGATAGCGGAAACACACAATACTCGACTTTTGTGGAATATTCTCGACGTTTCTAGGGATTTCGTCTCGGAATTTTAAAGTGTTTGTGAAATGTTTTAAGTGTTTAATAGAGTTTTAAGTTGTACTTTGGTGGAACATTCATTTATCCCCAATCCCAGCGCGTAACAGTATTTAGGATCTAGTCTGGTCGACCGTTGCGTTGGTAAGCAGTGGAGGAAACACTGTCCATGGAATTTCATCAAGCTTACATGTTTGGCAGTCTTTTACCAGTTTATGACAATCTAATAAGGTATTCCAGTTCGAATGGTTAGCCATTCCTCCACTGCAACTACGTGAGTGCTACTTGATTCTGTAATCTCAAAGGGTAAACGGCTCTCATTTTTCATGTCTATGAGCTCAGATTACCGTGTAGACGTTCTTGAGTTTATGTACGTATGTATGCTCACAGTATGGTAGATAATAAAAACTCTATTTGCGTTTATTGCGTCTGTACAGCATGAATTTCTACGTCAGCTATTAAAAACTGTACCATAGCTACAAACACTACATTGTCTGTTTAAATATTTAAACGTAAAAGCGAAATAAAAGTAGCACAGAGAGAGAGACAGTGTTGTTTCAAAGTTAAGGATATGTACGGGATTTTTCAGCTTCATTCACGTTTTTATTACGGGACGCATGAGATCGTCCGAAAATAAAGCTGGATATGAATTTACTGACTAAGGTTTTTATCTACAAGTAAAGTATTGTAATACCGAAACATTTATTTAATATGTTTGTTTGATAATTATGTTTGATAGCAAACCATTAATTAAAAAAATCGTTTGCTACTGCTCGGTGGGTAAAAAGAAAGTATTACCAAAATAGACCATTTCGAAAGACTTATGCGAAGCTGAAATGCAGGCTTAATTATTTTTTTATAATTGGTGAGTTAGCGTATAAAAGGCTCATCTAGAACTCAGATGTCACAACGTTAATGCAGCCATCCTTGAGATATGAAATCAAAGTCTCAGTTGATTCCGAAAAATTATTGTTTACCTCCTAAATTTTGTTTTATATAAAGGACTTTCCAAATTCGTCTGGGGAGGATCACCGTCCTGCTTATATGAACAATGAATTATCTCAAGCATTCCGAACTAATAGACTACTAGATGAATGGCGAATTTTTTTGTTTTATTTCCCTTGACGGCATATGATTCTCTTCTTCTTCGGTTACTCTGAAGACAGGATGAGATGACAGAACAGCGTCAGGACGAAAGTCAAGGGTGGAGGTAGTCACAACTCTTGGACCCATAGAGGTGAGGAGCACGACTAGAGGGTATGAGTATACGACTCATCTGAAGGTAAGTGGTTACCTTCGCTCATGGACGTCATGGCGAGGTATAGCCATGCCACTGTCTAAATGCTCCTCTGCTAATATTCACCAATGAAAAGTTTGTTGAATAAATAGCTTTATGGAACACGTAATAAAACTATAGACATGTAAATGTGTCTCTCTCGCGATACGAAATGTATGAAATTAAATCGTAAACCGCGACATGTCATGTACCACAAGAACTACAACAGTTTGAAATTTTCGTTGTGAGGCACATAAAGTCGGATCAAGGGATCATGAACTCATATGAATAGAATTGATGAACGCACATCAATGCGGCCCGCGGCTACTGATTTAAGTGCATTTGTATCATATTTCATGTTGAAGGAAGTCTAGGTTTTGAGACCACGAAAAAAAATCATGCCAGAATCTCGATTTTTTCGCGATTTTTTAAACCTTTGATAAACTTATAAGTATCTTGCGACCCACAAAAATTATGAAATCACAGTTTCATTGAAATAACGGCTATCCTATCCTCCAAACATGTAATGGTGTGACCGATCTACGGTCACGTGGAGAATAAAGACAAGGTAGTATAATAAGATCCCTTGACCCTGACAGGACGAAACTAACCTCATTCGCCAGTAAAAAGTCACTTAAAATTTTTATAACAAATTTAAAACCAGTATTCAATGTTAACACTTCGAAGCTTCAAGCTCCTATTCTTTGTTAAAAACCATCTTTCTCATCAAGATAAAGTATCCCTTCAATGGACCATAAGGTACGTTACGGTTGCAGTAGAGACTTTGACAAATGTTACCCAATAATTTCTGGATCCAACAAGCGATGACCAGTTTAACGAGATCCTTCCATGTGCGAAACTGGGAAATGAAGACCGAAAATTGATCTGATCCACTTCAGTTGATGGTTGGATTGGTTTAACCCAATTTACATACTTAATAATCCACATAGGTTCAAATTTAGCTATTTTGGTAGCCATTTTTGAACAGGACCAAAAGATTTTCAAGTCCCGTTACCCTATTTGGATAAAAGTATTTCCCTCTTGCAATGAATCTCAGATATTGTTCCTGTTTGACTTTGTATTTCGCATTTAAGTTCAAATTGTACTCACCAAAACTTCGGGAATAAAATTCGCTTTTAGAATAAAACTCACAAAATACTACTTGTTTGTTTCTGAGCGAGTACACTTGAGTATCTAACAGAAGAGAATGTAAAGAAAACTATTTACGTCAATACCATTTGAAGTAGGATCCTTTAAAACCACGTACATGTGTTATCTATATATTAATACGTGAAACAAAAACTTTGTATCCCTTTTTACGAAAATTGCGCGGACGGAGGAATATGAAATTTTCCACACTTATAGAGAATATAGAGAAGAAGTGCACAATGCTAATATTTTTTTAAAAGAATGCATAAAAGATACATTAAATCAATAAAGAAAACATTACACACACTACATACCATGTATTTGACGCACACACGCATGCATACTATTTATTGTCAAACTTTTGTTCTTGACGTCTGTTCTCAAATTGATAATAGATTAAATATTGTTTGTCTTTGTTAATATTTTTTATAGTGTAGCCTTGGCGAAATTTGTGATTATAGAAGTATAAAATGCAATCATAATAGTGTACAAACTTACAATTCCAATCAATTATAGTCGAATTTCGACTACTGCGGGACCTCTAGTTAACATAAATTGAAGACTAACTAAACACAAAAGAACGTCGAACAGAGGTCAACTTATACCGGCCGCTCCGAAACATCGGGGCATTATCATGAATGTGCTAAGTCAGGGGCTACTTATCTCAACTATTACTCTTCGCTAAGTGAAAGGAATTTGCATTCGATGTAAACTAGCCTGATCTACGTGACGAAGGTAAGACGGAAACGGGAAAAAGCCTTACCGCTGATATTTTAATAGTTTCGTTGGGTTCAAAGAGAATGTCTACATGGTATTACAACCGTCTACAACTCTTAGTTTTGTATATGACACCGAACCAGATAAATCTTCACGCATTCTGCTCAGATGCAAAATAACAGCACAGATAGCTAATCATTATCTTCATTAATGATGTTATGACTTTACAAATAACAACTAATCTCTATAACTCTCTCTAAGCTCAATCCTTACAGATTTTGTACTAGTAATCACCTTTTTACTTTAATTTAAAATTTAGAGTATTGCTGTTTAATTCGAAATAAATATTTTAAGTCAATTGTGTTTACGCAATTAATTACTCGTTTTGATCATGAAGTAAGCACATTGCTTTTAAGTTCCCAAACGACTTACGAGGTCAAAGAACATCATTTGGACTTCCTGTTTTAAGATCAATGGTATTGTTGTCAAATTCCTTCGGTAGCTAGTCTAGCTGCTAGAAAAACCATTTGGTAAAATTTTAATGTAAATCCAATTGATAGTTGGGCGTTTTATGAAATACCACAACCCTAGTTAGATTTCGACATCTATGGTATCCATTTAACACCAACTTTGATGACGGCTTAAAAACCCAACCCCCAAAAAGGGATAACTTCAACGTAAATATAATGAGTACTTCAAATTACGCCAAAACAGCATGGAACATTGTCGTTTTTCGTCAAACAAAATGGCTTTATAGTTATAACCATTCCGGGTCCTGAAATCCGAACGTTAAAACAAAGAGCGCAACGGACGTGACTAATTAACGAGATATTTAAAATCCGAATGCGCGCCTGTTAATTATCATACAAATAGTTTGAATTCAGACACTAAAGGACCCATTTGCTTTCATTTAGTTATGTGCATTGGGTAAAAGAAGACAATATTACCTGGTGGTTTTATTTTAATAACGTAAAACCAGTTACACTTGTCAGGTACATCTTTGGCTGTTGCAGGTTATATATATAATAACATAGCTTAAGAATGAAACAACAATACAGTCACATTTTAGCATACAATATCACCGGACATGGTACCTATTACCAGAGCCTTTGACAAGCCTTTAGCGGCTTGGCTCTGCCCTTGGCATTGCTGAAGTCCATGGGCGGCGGTAACCACTCACCACCAGGTGGGCCGTATGCTCGTCTGCCTACAAGGGCAATAAAAAAAAAGCCAAGTCTCATCGATGGTTTGAGTAAACACAATGAACAAATCGTTCCGGAGAACAGAACTCTTCTATCTAATAAAAACAGGCCTAAATCGGGCAATTTCAGCGTGAAATTAACTGGGTTTTTTGTGCCCAAGTGAGCTTAATGAAAATTGTAAATATTAAAATGACATCGAGGGGCTCGCAACTCAATTTACGAAACAAATGGATCGTGAGTCGTTTCGGGACGAAACGTTTCGTTCCAGTGCAGATCTTAACGTTTTCGTGTTGAAAAATTACAGAAGAAATACAATTATTCAGGATGTCGATGAATTTTCTTTATTTTTCTACATTTGCTCACTTTTCGTGACTTTATAATAATGTAAGCGAACGGCTTAGCATAAATCATCCATACCATTATTAGCGATCGTACCGCTAATTGGAGATATGTGAATAGTCTTGGCTAAACATTTCTTTTTAGGGTTCCGTAACCAAAGGACAAAAAATTAACCAATTCTGACACTACACACACATTCCTATTCTATGATTTAGTTACTTAGTATAATGGTGCAGATATATTAATGTTTCAGATAAATTGTTACATTGGCTACATTACTCTTCAAACTGGAAATGAAGATTGCTTTATATCTGAACCTAGCAACTAAGTTTGTCCAAACAAAACTTAACAAGCTTAAGGAGATGATAATATAATCACCTAATTGAATACCTCAATGCCATCTTCTTAGTAATAGCCGGGTAGAATAAGATTGTAAAAGATATTTTAACAATATCTATGACATTGAGAATAGGCAAATATGTACGCACCAGCTTAATTGGACACTGATGACACTGGGACAAGCTGGAAATACCTCAATCATCCTCTGTAAAACCCCTTATTCCTGTTCCTTAAAATGCCTTTTTTTAAGTCTCCAAACCCACCAATTAATAATAAGACGAATCGCGCCCCCATATCGAAGTAAAACTTGAACAATAATTTCTCGTCCCGAACTCGCCTCGGGCCCGACCTCTCGTAATTAATAAGATCGGGGTTTGATTAAGCAAATAAATGATTCTTACGTTTTTAAGGCACTAAAGTTTGAGGACACTTAGTCTTGGAGTAATTAAGACGTTTTTGTTTGAACTGAGAAGTAATACTTCGGACTCTGATCGATAACTAAACATACATACTTTTATAGAAATTCTTGATTACTTTATGAAGTAGTTGAAAAAAATTGTGGTGAACAACTTTACTTACAGCTTTACGATTAGATCCCATCGTCATTAATTACCGAAAAGTGATCATACTCGTATACAACTCAGAGAGCTGCTGCATATACTCTGGTGAGCCCCTTTGTCGACCTTTTGTCACATCCAAGCAAAAAGATGGAGTGATGCAACTCAAGGACACACTAATTGCACCCTAGAAATGCTACATTTTGTTAACTATGGATATGGATATTGCTATTAAATCTCGATTAGATCATTTAATGTTCTTCTCTTTGACAGTAGAAATGTTTTCTGTAAAAAAAATTATTTGTTTTATGGTACCTTGTAAGCTATTAGTGGAAATATTTTTTATATAAAAAGCCACTTCTTACTTCTCTACTAAATTTAGCATTAACGCTTACTAGCTCGCGCCATTATCATCAGCATTGTATGACAACAAGACTATCAAATTGTGACTAAAATTTTCAGAAGCCCAAATTATTGACACCTTCCCTAAAAAATTGATTTCTACTAGAAATATTCTAAAACCCTATCAAAAAAGTATAAACACGGCATTCCTTTGAACTTGTCATCGTCAACATCATAATATTTTTTAAATGAAGCACAAAGGGGATCTTGCTTCATTTTCTCAAGAAAAAATTCGCGAAGCAAACACCTAAAGTAAAAACCGACTGTAAAGTTCGTTTACAATTTTCACTTTGTACATACAGTCTTTGTCCGGATATTTCTTCCTTCGTTAGTGAATCTTATTGTGTGTTTTTGCCTTGTTTTTTCTTAATAAAAATATGATACTTCAGAACAAAGACGTCTGTGGATACGCGTAAACTTATTTCGGTTTTAAGCTTTTAGATTATCACTTATCAAATCATCATCATCAGCTGCAAGACTGGCGGAGGTACGTAAGATTAACCACACCAGCATACGTTGCCCGCCTCTTTTATCTTCATCGCTCGGTCGATCTTGTGTGAGGCCACATGGTAACTCTTAATACAAGGAAGGCAGGGGCTTGGCTCTGCCCCTGGCATTGCTGTAGTCCATGGGCGACAGTATCCTAAAATAATAATAAAAACGGTTGTCTGTAAAGTCGGCTTACTGACGATAGTTGAACGTGACAACGTCATAAGAAAATACTGATGGAATGGTTTCATTTTTCAAAAGAAAATTTTAATTTTATTTGTTTGATAGATATTTTGTATGGATATAGAGGAGGTAAATGGAAATCACAAAAAAATTGATTCTTCGAATCGCCGCAATTATCGTTGCTATAAACAATTGACACCACATTCACTTTTCACTGAACTTCATACTTGACGAAAACATGTAAATGTATTATTGTATAGCAGCTACCCACGCAGATGCATCGCTCACTCAAGTAGGAGAGAGACAGATGTCGAACGCTGCCGAACGCGGAGGCCGATTTTGCCTCCTTGTCGCTCGTTGCGCGCTCTCGCTTGCACTTCAAGCCTTAAATGGAACGCCTCAGAGCGAGGTAACGCCGCATGATTCATGTTTTTTCGTGCGTGCAGCTGGATCCATCGAATTATAAGACATTGTCACGTCAAAAACATTTTCACTCAAGTAATTTTAGGGGGTATCGACAAAGCTAAGATCTTTTACTGAGCGGTTGAAAGTGCTCGGTAGACACTTCGATCTATAATAAATAATAACAATATAAGAACATTAATAAACGTTTATTATTGTTCGGAGCTTATCTCGAGAATATCGTCACCGATATTGAGACATCTTCCCAATTTCTTGTGTTCTTTATTGGCTACCGCCACATAATTATTTAAATCCTGCCTAAGAATTTGGAAAATGAAACGTGGATGAACAGTCTCATTCTCTAAATAAAGCTGTCGCTAATACGAAAGGGTGCATAAACCGTGATTTTTAGAATGTCTGAATTGATATAACTTCCAATCTGCACAGCCGACTAAGCCCTCCTAGTAACTGACCACTGCTTCTAATGGACATAAACTATACCAGCGAAGAAATAAAGGATATGAAAATAGTTAAACATAATAATATAATCCACAGTTTCTAGACGGAAACTCTTTTATGCAATGTTTTGTTGTACCACTTATCCTATTAACAATACTTCGATATTTTGAGTATTCAAATCCACAAAAATAAAATGCTTCCTGATAAACGCGACTTTCAAAAACGGCCAAGTTAATTTTGCTACGTAAATCGTGAAGCAGCTTAATCTCGGTTAAGTTGGATAACGATAACTTAAAAACAAACATCCGCAACTTGATATATTTCACGCAAAGTTTAGAAGCTCAAGACTGTTTGATCAGAAGACGTTAGATATTAATAAAAGGTAGCACAGCATATTTTCTAAAATCGAAAATTTGAAAATCTGGATTTCCATTTAATATTATTATAATAATATTGTGCCTAATACTCGTTACTAAGAGCGAATTATCGGATCATACTAGAAAGTACAAAATAAGAAGGTCTAATTCTATAAACAGTTATTCCCAGTGGAAGCATATATTTTAATTTATTATATAATTCAGAATGAGTCGCTTTGTTGTCCACTAATAGTTTATGACCATTGGATTTGCAAGCAAATTATCATGATTAAGGTATCCTATGTTTTTATCCAGACTAAAAATTATATTTGTGAGAAAGTTCATTCAAGTCCTTGGTTGATTCAGTAACAAACATACAAACAAATCAAATCGCCCTTCTGCAAAATTAATGCATATAGCATTTATAGCATATTATTTCTGTATACAGTAAATACAATATTGTGTAATGTATATTCGAACACCTATGACCGTTAATCCTTCAATTTAAATTTAAATTTTGATATTTTGTTCTTAATTTAGTGTTGTATTGTGCACGCGTAGGTCATGTGCCCCAGTCTGGAGAAATAAAAAATCCTGTATAGAACACAATTGATACTTCGAAGGCATATCTGAAGGTAGGTATCGCAAATCACTTTGTTAATCAATTGGCTCCCGTAAACATGTAAAAGCAGGCTGGTTGTGACCTCGTTCCTTGATTTAGATACTGATAGATTACCTGATAGATTAGTTCAATAAGAATTATAATATTCATTCGGAATACTGTTTCCTGGGGATATTGCAAATATTTAATATGAATAAATTACGTCTCTTAAATTTAGGAATCACTTCCAAATTTTACAAAATAATCTTCATTTATTTCTCGACATAATCCAACATCATTGTCGGGAAACCTTTGCACATTGAGAGCGTAAACAATAGCTATCGGAAACATAATCTCCGTTCGCTGTTATACAAGATTTTAACAGAGTCACTAATTATATGTATTATATTAAACAAAATTAGAATGAAAGACAACATCTCGATTACGAAACCTATCCCTAAGAAAAAGAATTACACTTCATAGTATATGAGAAACACCGAAATTAGTTCGATATAGCTTCAAAAACAACTACGTACAATTGAACCCTACCAAGAACTCTTATTTCACAGAAAAGAAACCTTTGATTTCTCGACTAGAAAAAAAAAAAACATATGACGGAAACGTTCAAAAAGCTTTTGAAGATAAATTCGAATTATGATTTAGAAGTGCCCAAAAAGCTTTACTCTACCTTTCCCCTTAACACATTTACGATCACAAAAGCTAAGTCTAATGGTTTATGGGCGCCACTGAAAAAACACGCGTAACTGAAAGCCCGTAACGTATTAACTATATAACATGGATTTCAGAAAAAACATGGATGGGACAATAAGCACATAAATTATTGAAGATTTAAAGCTTTTTCTTTCTCTTACATTTGATAAAGAACTAGATAACAAGTAACAGTGCACAGATCAAAATCAGCGACAATTACTTAAATAAATAAGATTGCGACTATCTCAATATACGGGATAAAAGAGTGACTGCATTTTTATTGTCTTGAATACAGGTAGCCACGGTCTGTCTGTTGATTTACCTAACCAAGTTGAATCTTCAAGGAAGCTCGCTAGCCTCACAGCGTCAATTCGTTGCTCCCGACCCGTTTTACAAAAGGACCTATTTAAGTTATACAGTCCGAGCACAATATAAGGTTGGGGAAAAAGTTTCTTCGCATTTTTTAAGAAAATTTACAAC
The DNA here is from genome assembly GCF_003987935.1 of Bombyx mandarina. The sequence goes on along the minus strand of NW_021011556.1, from coordinate 149,954 downwards.
ATTTTTTAATATAGTTTATTTCCATCTAACTAAAGTATGTAGATACTATTTTGTTCGAAAACTTTTTGCCATCATGTAGGTAAGGACATGATCTCATTGCTATAGAAATTTTGGGGCTTCTGATCAAAATACCGCGACAATTAGCTTTAGCAGTCCTCTCGTGATGTTAATCTGACACTGCCTAAAGAATTCTGTAGAGATCGAAACAGGTGGAAATCTGAAGGTGCAAGGTCAGGGCTACACGGCGGATGCATTAACACCTCCCAGCCAAGCTCTCTTAATTTTTGTTGAGTGGCTAAAGATGTGTGAGGCTATTATGATGAAAAACCACACTCCTTCTGTTGATTACTTTCGCATTATAGTATGTATGTTCATGCAAAAAGACTTTTTCCCCAACCTATTACAATCGGCATTTGCTAGGCCAAATGAATATTCAGTTAAGATGCCCATCCAGTTTGCCTAGGTCCTACGACTGTAGCTCGTTAATCTCTCAAACGGGTCGCACAAATGACGCGCCCGTCAAACGTTCCTCATTAGTTTTAATGAGAGTACAAGAGTCGTGCGTTCGTTAACACAGCTCCATTGAACTGGACTCGAACGGCCATATTATGCGTTAATTATTCACGTTTAGATTAAAGATTAATAAGTTAGTGACACGCCATGTTTTTTTTTGTTTTCGCTTTAATAATCAAAGGTCAATGTAGTTTGGGAAACTCGTTTAGCATTTATTTCGATAGTAGGGAAGACTAATTACATTTCGCCACAAAATGATTAATGTAGTTAGGCCAGAGGACCGATTAGTCGATTAGTATATCTGGCTATTAATTTGGAGCCATTTGACTCCAAGTCTACCAGTTCTGTTGCAAAATCCTAAGTAATAGGATCTATGTCCAATTCCTTTGTACCTTTTTTATTTTTACTTTAAGAATGGTGACAGGCCACGTTGCGAACCCAGGTTGTATCTACCACAAAGGAGTCGCGTAATTACATTCCGATTGGACGGATAACGGTCGTTCTCCCAATGCAACTTTAATCTGTTCTGAAGCCGAAAGATCAGATTATTTTGTCTATAGACACCGATTATTTATCATTGAAGGCGAATATCGAATCGAATATTCTACATCTCGAATTATCACGACAGCTAATAAATAAATGTCCAAATTTGTGGGTTTAGAATTGTGGGCTAGAATTAGCAATAGAAATAAAGACCGCCATTTTTGCGAGATATACCTCACTCTACTGGAAAAGTAAATTGGATTTACAAGTGGATTCAAATCAAACTACCACCCCACAATTCCAATACGTGGGATAACTTTCCATTCAACCTTGCGACAACAAAAATTAAATTGAAATGTGGGTGATTTTTAGCAATCCTAAAATTCCGTCTCAAGATCGGCGACTTTCTGTTGAGATGTCTACCTTCGATAGTAATTTAGATCTAGGTGAACTTGGAACTTACGAGTATTTACTCATTTATACCAGTAAAATACTTTAAAAATATTGATCTCTAGTAGTAGCGATTTTTGTTCTGTTTTTCCCTTTTTCTTAAATTCACATTGCAAAACCGTTCGATAGTTCGATATCTGTCGTCCCTTGGTAGCTATGATTGTTTCGAAATTTGTCAATAATTTTTTGACCCCAACTATCGTTCAATATACAGCAAAATGGTATGAAATATAAATAAAATTCAGAGCACGGAACTACAAAACCCCGGGCAGTCACGTATCAATAATTTCCTCTCGATTCCGCCGCAGTATTGTTTGGGATATAAATCTAGGCCAATGTCTAATTCAATGCTTCGAACAATAGGTAATGTTGCTTTAAAATGAATTTTTCTGTGTCCCATTTTCTGAACACTCATATTTGAAATTCTAAGCAAGTGTCTCAATTTTGTTATAAATGTCAAAAAGCTGGTGCTCCGGTCGATCTAACTATGAATATGTTAGGTACATCTCGCATACCTCATAGAGACTGTATGGTCTTCTTAAAAAAAATAATCTTGCTAGTATCATTTACTTGTACCATAACCCAGGAGGATGAGAGCATCGATCCGTACTCATTAAAAAGCAAAGGATCCCTTTGCATTAATTAGAAAAATAACTAAATACCCTGATCATCATTTACTTTCTCAACAAATAAGATTATCTTCTAACATCGTGAACTCATATTATTCACCTCTGGATACAAGTCAGTTCATTCGCATTGCTGTGTTTCTATTCTCGCACTTTAATTATCGAGAAATCGAAATAGTTTCTGAAAATGAAAAGCTATACTAATGATACCTACCCTTATAAATACATGAAACGAATTAATATTTGAGGATGCGCCATTTGGGTTTCTTTGGAAACCGCTTGCTTACTAAATATTAAACAATTAAAACAACGAGTATTTATTCTATATTTAGTAGATGGCTTTGTCCTGTCACAGTGTTATATACAATGGTTCTTTTTTTAATGAGACTAGACATAAAACCTATCGCATGGGCAGTTATAACAAAAAAAGAAGAAGAAAAAAGAATACTATCGCCAACCGCACAGCACGCATTGTACACGCACACGCCGCTTGTTTTTTCATCTCAATAGTTTTATGGACTCTTACTACTTTTCTATTACGAACTCTTACGGACGATCATACTCGTCGTTGCGCGAGTGGTATACCTGTTTTGTGAACTAACCACTTAGAGGACCGTCAAGTCATCAGGCCGACCGCCGCCATTACACATTATGCAGTAGTCACGTTCCTTGGATTGTACAGCCTGTAAGAAGTCAGTGACGGGTTGATAGGAAGGTTTTTTTATTATTATTGCTTAGATAAGTGGACGAGCTCACAGCCCACCTGGTGTTAAATGGTTACTGGAGCCCATAGACATCTACAACGTAAACGCGCCACCCACCTTGAGATATAAGTTCTAAGGTCTCAGTATAGTTACAACAGGTACCCCAACCTTCAAACCGAAACGCATTACTGCTTCAGGGCAGAAATAGGCGGGGTGGTAGTACCTACCCGTGCGGACTCACAAGAGGTCCTACCACCAGTAATAATACGGCTAGGTAATGAGAAGTACGTCTACTTCTCATTACCTAGCCTCGGCCTGCTCCTATTTTTTTATTCACCTTTTGACGATACTTGCCCCTGCAGAAACCACCGAAAATATAGAACCAGCGCACCGCCGCAACGCCGTGGTGAAAAATTGCAAAGATTTAGTTTTTCCCACTATACAATATCATACATAATATGTATCGTTAACTATAATGTAATACATAAAAATCGTTTGGATGGTAAATGCAGCACGTGAACCAGTAAAATTTTCTACATTCATATCTAATTCAAAACGAATCACGGACGCGTGCGGGCAACGATTGAATTTGATTTTGCAGAGAACCATTGAAACTTTAACGTTTGCTCGTGTTACTGTGGAATTAAGGCAGGGACATACCTAGTGGCCAAATAGATTTTATTATTTTTTATGCGGTTCTTAACATAGAAAATCTTAGCAACCCACCAATACATAGCTCTCAATTTTGAGGCTTCAGTTTTGAGTTTGGACATTGTCAGATATAACGGCTAGACTTGAACGTGTGTATATGTTTAACTGTGTGATTATTATAGGAAAGGTATCAAATTTTACATGGGCAGTATTTACTTTAAGTTTATGTCGTCCGCATTTTACTGGTGGTAGGATCTCTTATGGGTCCGCAGGGGTAGGTACCACCATCCTGCCTATTTCTGCCGTGGAGCAGTAATGCGTTTCGGTTGGAAGGGCTGGGCAGCCGTTGTAACTATACTGGTGGCATTAACTTTGTAGATGTCTATGAGCTCCGGTAACCACTTAACACCAGGTGCATCTATGCAATAGAATAAAATAAATACAAAGGCAATTTTTATTGTAGGCTCACCTTTAGTGCCCGCCTGGCGTACTACGATACGCTTCGATCTCCATTCGAACAAATACGCTAAGCCATCTTTTGTTTTATTCGATTCAACCATTTTTAACATTTCATCTATCGAATGAAAATTAAAATCATAGGATACAGTTCATCTGGTTCGTGGATTTGTATTTTATTTTTCAATAATCCTATTTCGATGGATTTGTTTGGATCAAGTGGAAAAATTAGCAAGCTTAAACCAACTAGTGACGCTCAGTGATCGAAATTCGACCATACTGAATTGAAATTATAAGTTTGAACAATAAAAAGGTTCTATTGTCAAACTACTTCTTTAATAACAGATTTTACTAAGGCTACATCCGCTATAGACAGATAAGATTAACGACAAACAATATTAATCTATTCTCAATTTGACCACAGACTTTAACAATAAACAAAGGACTATATATGCGTGTGTGTGTGTCAAATACATGGTGGTGTGTGTAATGTTTTTATTTATTGATTTAAAATATTTTTTATGCAAACATAAAAAAAAAAAAATATTGTATTCTGCACTCCTTCTCTACATTCTCTATACGTGTGAGAAATTTCATACTCCTCCGTCCGCGCAATTTTCGTAAAAAGGTGTACAAAGTTTTTGCTTCACGTATTAATACCTATATAGATAACTGTCAAACCTGAAGTTGTATTTTTTTTGTATCAAACAAGTCGACAAGCTTGCGAACCACCTGATATAAATTGGTCGTTTGAGCTATAGAGTTTTTGTTTACCTACCTAATCCCTAATAGCCTAATGGATTATTCCAACTACGTGCGGCAGCCATAGACATAATAACATAAATGCCACCAGTTGCCGATACGCATTTCCACTACTAAAGTCGTAAACAATTTATAAACCTTAGAATTTATCGGGTGTAGGGCATGCTATGAGCTAAAATTCTACCACATCCTACCACAGATTCAGGACAGACAGTGGGTCACTCCTGTTACTTGTTAAACGATGTTTCTCTCTAGGCAACTCTCAAGGTAGATTGTAGCGTTTATTTTTTGACGTCTATGGCCCCCATTCAGAACTTAAAATCAAGGCCTTCCTTCTAACCTAAAAAATCCCGAAGCACTAGGTTCTTTTTCATTAAAAAAATACTTTGGAGTTAATATCCTTGTTCGTACACTGATATGTCCAAAGATTCAAATTATAATGGAAACCGATGTGGTCGTTAAAAGTGCCGATGTATTAAACCAAGATGATCACATAAGTGGACCAGGCTTCACCATAAAAAATATTGTATTACGTAAAATTGATATTTCTAGAATATATCTAGATCGAGCATGTCAGAAACTGATCTATCTGTAATCGCTAAGCTCATAGCAGTGATGACTTCACGAGACCTCGTCGAGACAATCCGCAACGACGCATTGTACATATATCTGTTCTTTTATCACGAGACGTGTTGATTTGCATTTATAGTGGTTCGCACTTCGACTTTTTTTTTTATCTCGATGTTATGATTCGTAGTTTCATCAACTTTGATATATCGTGAGAACGTATTGAAGGTTTCGGCTGGAAAAATGAGTGCTGTTTAGTTGTCTCGGCGAGATTGGTATTTTATTTTTATTTTTTTTTATTTCTTATATGGGTGGACGAGCTCACAGCCCACCTGGTGTTAAGTGGTTACTGGAGCCCATAGACATCTAAAACTTAAATGCGCCCCAACCGGTGGTCGCGTTGCTGGGGCCTGCCGGTCCGGCGTCTGGAGAATGGCGGGATGGATGTAATATGCTCTACGTCAACCCTGTCCCGCCGTCTCGGTAGCTCCGACTGGGCTCCGGCCCGGTCCGGGGTAGGGCACCGGTTGTGAGCGGCAGGAGTTTTTAGTGAGGTTCAACTCCCACATACCCCACCCGCTGTTCGGATGGGGATCCGGCGATTTTTTCCTGTGGAAAAAAAAACACCTTGAGATATAAGTTCTAAGGTCTCAGTATAGTTATCGGGACAGAAGCGAGACTGGTAGAACTTTATGTTATTATGAAAGAGTAGCAATAGCAGATAAGTTCTTGGAGGTTCGAGGAACTTGGTAAGCCGCTGAACATATCGAATTAAAGGAACTATTAAAAATCAAAGGGCAATTATCTACATAATCTTCGAAGTCAAAATAATTGACGAAGACACTTCAATTTAGTGTAGTAAGTGGAGTAATATCAAGGAGTAACATCGCTGCTCCAGGCCACCAATTAGAGAGCCTCTTATTTCTCTATCCATGGCTGCATTGCTGATGTTTTATGAAGCTCACAAGCAACGCATGCATGTCAACAACGTTGTAGCTAAATAATTATAATCGGGCGTAATTTGTGCTAAAATCTACAATATATTATTGGCCTGCGTTTATTAGGCAGGCGTGTAACGTGCTTTGCATTAATGATTAAACACGGGGCACACGTGCCGGCGTAATCACCATTTTAATAAGCTGTATGCTTCTAGGGGCGTAATGAACTTAGTACAGACATGAACTACTTCTCGAATCCAACTGTATAGTTCTGATTCACTCCAAATAACCTTATACAATTACTAAAAGGCTTTGTGATTAGGGGTATTTAAAATAAATAATAGTTTAAAAAAAAACTAACAAAATACGCTTTTATAGAAAATCCAACTAAAATAGCCTTTTTTACAATAAAATCATTTTTGCTTACATTATTTTTAATTAAAATTTATTAAAATTTATTTTCTATTTTTTTGGTGAATTTAATTTTTTTTATTCCTTTTTTTTTAAAATATGAATTGGCATCGGTCCTTAATAAGTAGTATATACCAAATTTCGAGTTGATGCGACGTTTTGGAGAGGGTCAAAATCATGTTCAAAGATTACGTTACATACTAATATACTAACATACATGCGTCTGAAGCTAATAAAAGCGTATTAAAAAAAGGAATAACTTTACTTTGTGAACTAAAACAAACCTTTCTAATGTATAATTCATTACTGATTTCCTATTTACTGATTGTGCAGGGGCGTAACTTGAGCATGAGCTTTCATATCAGCAAACGGGTCATCTAGCTGCCTAATTAAAACATAATACAACCAACAATCCGCACCAATTACGCCGTGTTGTCTCTTGGCTCCAGGACATACCCACTTCACACCAGGTGGGCGTAAGCTCACTTATCGAGGTCACTACCTGCTACTATGTTGAACTCACTCTACTTGAGAAAAAAGTATGATAAAACGCCTAAAAACTAATGATAATGAAACAATAACAACTTTTAGAAAACAAGCTTGGAGATTAGATAATACGTCGTTCATAGCAATAGAGTGTCTACTAACAAAATCCTGGGAACAGTTTACGAACTTCAACAGCTCCGTACACGAAGTTAAGCTAAAAACCGTATTTCGAAAATAAAACAAAGCGACAGCCGACAAAAGCTCGCAAAATCGTTGACATCCTTTGTTTAAGCTTTGACGGTCACGTTGGCACCACACATGTGTGGTAGTGTTCGGGAAGGCTCTCTCAAGCTTTGTGGCAATTAACACTCGCTCTTACATATGGAGGCGTCAGTGTGCCGTATCTCGCTGACGGGACACCAGCCGATCGTCATCGCATCCGTTTATCTCCCCCCGGACAAGCCCCTCCTGAGCAGTGACATCGAGTCACTGTTTGGCATGGGAGACTCCGTCATCCTGGCAGGCGATTTAAATTGCCACCACACTAGGTGGAACTGCCATCGTACAAACGTTAACAGTAGGCGTCTCGACGCGTTTATAGACGACCTCACCTTTGAAATAGTCGGTCCCCCAACTCCAACATGTTATCCGTATAACATCGCGCTCCGCCCGAGCACTATAGACCTGGCATTGCTTAGGAACGTAACTCTGCGCTTACGTTCCATCGAAGCACTGTCAGAGCTCGACTCAGACCACCGACCTGTCCTTATGCAGCTCGGTCGCCCTCACAACCCAGCCACTGTTACGAGGACCATGGTGGATTGGAATAAGCTGGGCACGTGCCTAGCCGAAGCCGCTCCGCCAATCCTCCNTTTTCCGCATGTAGGTTGAGTAAAAGAGAGCTGATCCTCTGTATGAGGATTCGTTCTGGACATGTTCCCTTGGGTGCATTTAGGTTTCTAATGCGATTACAAGACAGTCCCAACTGTGCCACGTGCCACAATGTCAAGGAGGATCTCTACCACCGCCTAATGGAATGTGTCCAGAACGAACCGGAAAGAGCAGAACTGCTGCAAAATACGGGTCTTTCTAGGTATGAATTGTTCTTTTTTTTGCATAATATTTTTGTATCAGGTTTTAAATGTGATTATAGTGATAGAGTTATGAGTTTTTTAGTTTGTTCTTTCTTGAAAGATGTAAATTAAGCGATATAGTTATTTTAAGTGTTTTTGCTTAAGTTTTATGTTTCACTGTGTTTAAATATGTTATTTTTTTGTTTTGTTTATATAATAGCCGACTTAACCTAATAGGTGTATGGCTCTAATAAAGAAAAAAAAAAAAAAAAAAAAAAAAAAAAAAAAAAAAAAAAAAAAAAGTATGAACTCTTAAATTGACACCAAAACTAATATTACGGTATAGGACAAAAATAAACTTTAAATGTAGATCTGTTACAGACATCAGGATTTTTTTTATATTATTATGTTTGTTTTGTTTTGTACTGTTGGTTTTCCAAATAAATAAATAAGCATTACTAATGGTTCAGAAGTCGAAAAAAAATAGAAATTTATCATATTTTTATGTAAATAGTTACTGCAGTAAATAACTAATCACATCACAATACGAACGGGGATTCTTTTAAAATAACGGTTGCTCTAAGATAAATTTTTTCACCTTGGGTTACATTATTGGAGTTTAGTAAGGATCCCAATTTTTATAAAATATGATATAGCTTATATCACTCGGGAATAGTGTAGCTTCCTAACAGTGAAGGAATTTCTCAAATCGGTTCAGTAGTTTCGCAGTCTATTCAATGCAAACAAACAAACAATCAAATATTTCCTCTTTATAATAATATACTAGCAGACCCGGCCACACGTTGCTGTGGCTAAGGTTTTTGTTTCTAAATAACAAGTGGCCGGCTATGCTAATACCAAAAATTAATAAAGTTAAAACAATTGGATTTCACTGTATTGCGTTTACTACGAAATAAATTTCACTTATACTTTAGCCTCAGCAGCACGTGGTGCTTATGCCATTAAATTGTAGCTTATGTGAAACGTTGGTATTTTTAACACAGCGCCATCTAGGAGATATTAATGTCAGACAGTATTACAATATTCTGTAAAAACTGATTTAAGGCGCCATCTGTTTTAGACTTATGAAACTTACAATTAATAACAATAATCAACATAAAAAATCATTTTATTGTTAATTAATAAATATTGTGACCATTAATCGAAATAAAAACCATTCTATGGTCTAAGTTGGAACAAATCACATATTACAAAAAATAAAAGTTAAAATCTGTTCAGTAGTTTAGGCGTCCATCGCGGACAAACAACGTGACACGTAATTTATATATATTTATTTATTTATAACTTCATATACTAGAAAGTATAAAGGCGGACTTAATATATAATAATATATTAGCATAGATAACGTAACGATTAGCATAGATAACGTAAACTGGTTTTACGGGACTCGCGAATGATAGCTCCACGGTTACTGAAGCTGGCGGTTCACCGAACATTCGCTTATTTGTAGGACCTCCATCGAAGTCGCGAGTTACAAGTCGTGAAGCGACCCCTTTACATTGTTCTACGTGTTTCATTTAAACCTGTCACTGATAACGCTACACGTTTAACTGCGAGAGCGCTTGCCTGTGTTTTAGTTATATTAGAATTTTTTTATCAGACTACAAATCTCCGCGGCAATCACATTTGCGATTTATTGTTCCAATTTTTTGATAAACGTTATGTTAATTTTTCTTTTTTTTTTTCTTAGGCGAGAAAATTAGTAAAACCTTTATCCGACTATTTTTCTAAGCAGAACCTAGTAAATGGTGACGGGTATGTTGGCTTGGAGTATAAGGCAAGCCCGTAAGACTGAGAAGACACATTCATCCTGCCTAAAGGTATTCTGGCTTGAAAGAGCATTTGTTGCATCAATGTTATAAAAACTACATAATATAATGGCAATAACAAAGTGATGATCTTCCACCGAGCGGGTGTACCCGATATACTGAAAATTCGAATGATATTGTTCGGAGCTTGTATGTTTTCAAGCTTAACCTGAAGTGTCGTTAGTGCGGTCTAGGTTTTCGACAGATTTCCTTTGTTCTACGAAAACCACCGCTATTTTTACTGGTGGTAGGACCTCTTGTGAGTCCACGCGGGTAGGTACCAACATCCGGTCCAAAAAAAAGTTAAGTCGTACACTGTGTGCATTACTAATAAAAATCTTACGTTACAGACGTTTTTTCCCGGTTAGGGTACCCCTTCGCATCGTCCCATAAGGAACTTCCTTCCAAAATAAAAATAAAACACCAATGACCTTATATTCATTCACATCGGATTATCGAGGCGGTAGAATCAAAACGATACTTGAACTGGTTCAAAGCGGCCAGAGTCACACCGAATCTCGCGATTAAGACACAATATTGCGCTTGCGACCGTAATATTAAAAAATAAAATTCTCTATAACAGTGAATATTTTATTTATTTCGATACTAAATGTCAAGATGAGGGCGCCTTACAAACGTTGACAAAACGGTTGAACACAATACCTTCCTCTTACACTGTATTATTGAGACGTAAATATCTATGTTCTAAAAATAACGCGGGTGTCTTAAACGTTACAGAAATGTATAAAAGAAAATGTGGTCTAGTTCTACTGAACTGTATTATTTGAGTAAGCGATAACTTGAATAGTCATGGCAGGAAAAACGTTGTAGAAAATGTTGTGCTTGTAAAATGATACGTTAGTAGAGCGTATATTGGAAGATTTCTTGATTTCTTTACATTCAGTTTCATACCTAAATTTTTTTTAAAGTTTTATGTTGAATTCATTTGTAGGTTGTGTCGCTACGAGATACTTCTCCAAGATAATTGATCCTTAACTTTTCTTCTACCATTGTTTAAGGTAAGCGTCACACAACTAACAGTCTCGATCTAGGTGTCTCATATTTGCAATGTGTGCCAGTATTCATGTACACATTCGGAAATTTACATGGTCCTTGCCAAATTCACGTGTCAACTAAATGGTTTGTATTTTGAGACTCAAATAATTAACATCAACAATCTCGTCTTCTTTTAACTGGTGGTAAGACTTCGCTTGAGTCCGCACGGGTAGGTACCACCACCCCTCCTATTTCTGCCGTGAAGTAGTATTGCGTTTCTGTTTGAAGGGTGGGGCAGTCGTTATAACTATCCGCATTTACATTGTAAATGGCTATGGGCCCCAGTAACCAGTTAACACCAGGTGGATGGACTGTGAGCTCGTCCACCCAACAAACCGATAAAGAAATAAAAACTCCTATTTTTAATAGTTGCAAAGAAGGCTGTGCCGCTAAAAAAAATGTCCTTCGGTCAATATTGACAACATTTCATGGCTCAATAAAAACCCATTCTATAATTCCCAAGACTTTTTGGCGGGAACGCGAGGAGTGAAGTTGTGTGATTTGTTTTATTTTGTCTATTTAGTGTTTCTTCAGGTTTAAATGTGTAGTAACGGTGGCTTACTAAATATTTAATATCTGTGGAAGTGCAAAAATGTGGAAGAATGAAAAAAGTCGCTGGACGTAACTTTTCGGGGGACTCCAAAAAGTCCACTGAAAAAATTTCAGTAAATGACCACCATTTTACTGAGATTATATTTCATCCCATAAGATCTCATTTCATCCCAATTATAATTTTTCATAAAAATAAGAATACAAATTTAAATAAGACATGACTTAAAGGTCTTAGTTACCAGGTCATAAATTCCTTTTAAAAAAAATATAATTCCCAACATTGCAAATACTTTACAGATTAAGCTTTATTGACTTTTAATCGTATTTTAGATTGCGATTCTTAATAACCTAAGAAAACATTATCTCAAGGGCTGTTAAACCTTATAACAATAAAAGCTGAGCGTGTAACACGCGATGCCGACACAGCTCGCTCAGCCGGGATCGGAATGAGATAAGCCGATTTATTAGGAACCGTGGAAGCAACAATTTTATAGCGACTCGGAGATTCGCTACGAAATTGAATAAAGTGAATATTTTCTATCGATGGTTACGCCTTACTACAGGTTCACATTGCGTCCCAATATTATACAAACTGCTTCGAGATTCAAATCAGGTTATTTTAGTTTTAATATATTATAATATCGGAACGGGTTGCGTGGAGTTAGTTTCATACAAACCACCGATCTAAAGTGAGTATTTAAATAGCCAATCGCCGAATTTTTACTAAAAGTCAATTACTGTCACTGGTGGTAGGACGTTTTGTGAGTCCGCACGGATAGGTACCAGCGCCCTGCCTATTTCTGTCGTGCGATTCGGTTTGAAGGGAAGCCGTTGTACTGTAAAAACTAAGACCTTAGAACTCATATCTCATGGTAGGTGCCGAAGCCCATAGACATCTACAACGTAAATGCCGCCACCCACCTTGAGATGTAAGTTCTAAGGTCTCAGTATAGTTACAACGGCTGCCCCACCTTTCAAACCGAAACGCATTACTGCTTCACGGCAGAAATAGGCAGGGTGGCGGACCCGCGCGGACTCACAAGAGGTCCTACCACCAGTAAATAAACCAGTAAATTTAGAATTTGGACTGTAGCTCGATGCCTTAGTGCGGAAATACACTTTATGGATCATCTGTTTAATAGTTAGAATATGTGATTAACTTCAAAGTATTAAGATTTAAAATCAAATTAAAGTAATAAATTGTTGTTAATACGATACTTTATTTGGAAAAACAGTATCAATCATCTTTATTATTATCATTGTTATATCATTTTTCAAGTGAATTTAAGCGAGTTTTTTCCAAAAAATATAGGTAGTAACTTTGTGTTCGAGTTTCAATAGTAATTGTCCAATAAAATACGTTTTTACGACAAATTTCGTAGGTAACGCGATTTTGAAACATCGTATTTATATTTTTTCCACCGTCCTCGTTCTAAATAGTTCTGGGTACACGCTTCTTATTTTCGAGATGTTTCGTTTTGTTACATTTAACTGACAAATATTATCAGGAGTTTATGTTATTTTGTTTGTCTGATATAAATTTGATGAGGATATATGCGTAACGATTGTAACATTATTTGAACTGATTTTTATTGTTCCTACCTATGCTGATAGCCTTGAGAGGCTATTTAAGCTTCACCCTAACGTGTAGGTAAGCTCACGGGGCTCAAATCGGAGTGTTGCTAACACTGGCCCCAGCAAGAGCAGTGCTTCGCAGAATCTACCACCGGATCGGAAACGCGACCCACTGAGAAGATCCGGCGAGAAAATCAATGGGCTGTGTCTAGAGGTTAATTCGCTCGTCGAGCCCTTCTTCGCAAGCGACGGGTTCGACGAGGACGATGACCGGAGAATTGATAAATAAATAGATCGAGAGCTGATATACTTTTTTTTTATTGCCCTTATAGGCAGACGAGCATACCGCCCACCTGATGGTGAGTGGCTACCGTCACCCATGGACTTCAGCAATGCCAGGGGCAGAGCCAAGCCGCTGCCTACCACTTAATACTCTCCACAAGCCTCGTTTGAAGAAGGACATGTCCTAGCGCTCGGGAAACACCGTGGAGGGGAGCTCATTCCATAGCCGGATGGTACGTGGCAAAAAAGACCTCTGGAAACGCACTGTGGATGAACGCAGTGGCTCCAGGTAATATGGATGAACTCTACTCCGGTGGCGGGCGGTGCGATGGTAAAAACGAGATGCCGGTATCATCTCGAACAATTCCTCAGAGCACTCCCCATGGAACATACGGTATAAAATACAGAGGGAACCGAAGTCCCTCCGCAGACCCAGAGGTTCCAAACGATCCGTGAGAATACATGTTCGTGTGTGAATTGTCTACTGCACGCTATCCGCTATCATACAGTTTTAAAGTTGCAGCAGTAAAAGTGCAGTTTACAGCTTCAGGCAATAAAATATACATTAATTATAAAAGAATTAATCTAAATCAATATAATAAAACAGAGATCACCTAAAAATAATACCCTAGTCGTGAATGCGGCGACTTCATAATGTATCTCGAGCGCTTTGCATAATGTCGACCTGTACACGATTAGGTTTTAACGATGATGACTTCGTGTTCGTTGCACAGGCGAATACCTTCTTTATCACTCAGGGAATTGAGCCGAAAATCCCTAGCAGAATAGACAAGGATTGTACTATCTAATTCGTATTCCTTCCAAGTGTAGAAGCGTCATGGTCGGTAGACATAATGTATTCCGCGTAGATCGTGTCCGTAGATTAAAAAATACGTTAAAAACTTTGTCGGGAGCATCCGAGATTTTCTATGGACTCTGTCCTTTCTTTTTAATTTTAAGATAGTTAGTTGAAAGCTTTGAAATTGTGTTCTTTATGTGAGTGACTGAGTATTTTTTATTTAACAACTTTACGAATGTTTTAATGAATACAAATTTGTGATTGGCAATTTTCTTAAATGTCATCATCTATTGATTTCCGCTATAATTTAACAGTATTTCTTTAAAATATCATTCGTAAAATTACGGTCTAGATATGACGTGGCTTTAAGAAATATACAAACAAACAATCGCCATTATGTATTACAGTAATTTCTGCAAAAAGAAAATTCCGCATTGTGCTTCAAATGTAGTCGTAGTTTTTATCACCTTCTGTAGATACTCTTGATAATCTTGAAATATGATGGTACATAGCTGGCAAGATTGTAGGCAAAAGATCTGGTGGCCGCAAACCACACCACTCTGGATACCACAATCTACGATACCATACACACTGCCGAGAACAGAAAAAGATGGTAAAACATCATCCAGAGAAGGATAATGGGAGGAGAGAGGTTACGAAACTCAGACATGAGGAATAAGTTTCAAGGAGGAGAATAGATACCAATCTATTGAAATACGTACTTAACACATGCTCATGATTTACTTCCACGATGAAGAAACAGCATGTATACTAATATATAAATCTACAGTGGTGTTTACGGATGTTTCGTTATAACTACTGAACCATACATCTTGAAACTTGGTATCCATGTAGATAATACATGTACTTAATGGATAGGCTAATATTTATATGAGTGTTGGACTCCCTAATAATAATGATAATAAATAATAATAATGTTGATTTTAAATGAAGTAGTATTTCGCTTACTGGTGGTAGGACCTCTTGTGAGTCCACACGGGTAGGTACTACCACCCTGCCTATTTCTGCCGTGAAGCAGTAATGCGTTTCGGTTTGAAGGGTGGGGCAGCCGTTGTAACTATACTGAGACCTTAGAACTTATATCTCAAGGTGGGTGGCTCATTTACGCTATAGATATCTATGGGCTCCTGCAACCACTTAACACCAGGTGGGCTGTGAGCTCGTCCACCCATATAAGCAATAAAAAAAAGGAGTAGATTACGACTAGAGGGTAGATATTAAGTGGAAAACAATTTCAGGGAATGCACTGTGCATGAACAAAACGATTGCAGCAACCGTTTGTACTCTCGTTAATGTGTTATGGAGTGTAACATTATACATACAGTAGAGCCTGCGGTACCTGTTTGAGAGGCAAGTGACTTTGAGGTCCTGGCAAAGATCATAGACGACAAAATAATACACTCTTGCACAAAAGTCATTGAGAAGCTAACCAATAAACCCGCAACAAACTCAACGCTGTTGCCGACTGTACTATAGTTTTTCAAGTACCTAATTTCGTTTTCATAAACTTACTTTGCGGACTTGCAAAACTTTATTCTGTAAACAAGTCGGAGCTTGCTTAAGAAAAAGAAAGATTTTTTCTGTTTTTTGAGCATGTTCAACAAACTATTGTTAACAATTTTATTTCTCATAACTGCCTAATTTTTGCATAGGTAGGTGAGCTGGTATATACTCACGGCCCACCTGGTATCGAGTACTTAGCAGACCCTATAGACATCACAAGGTGGATCACCCTTCGGACTGGAACGCACGACTGATCCGCGGCACAAAAAGCAGAATAGTTGGTACACCCTCGTGACATGAAATGGTATTATTAATATATGTACTTCCGTAGGCACTACGTTAATCGTTTTATCAAATGCGCTTGTGTATATCAGATATTTAGCGATACTCGTAAAGTGTGAAATGTTGAGAGATAATTAAGCAAAAATGATAAATGAATAAGATGAAACTTCAACCGTTCATTAGATATTATAAAAACACATTTATTATTTGTAAAAGGAAATGTTTAAGAAAGTTGTTCTTTTTATTCAATTTTAATTAAAAAAATAATTATATGGCAGCCAAGCGTATGATCCAGTTATGGCTAAATTATTATCCGGCCCGCAGACATCACAAAATGCTACCGTACAGTTTGAGTAAGCTGAAAATCTTAATAATACGGTGATACGACTAACCCATACAGGTTCGCATAAATGCTTCTAAGATGCTTCGCACAGGAAAATGAAAATGAAATGCACGGGTACGATGATTGAACCCCCGAGTACAGGCTGAGGGTGAAATAGATAATACTAGTGAAGAAAGTTTTGAGAGGAGAAGCTCATTCGTGAAAGTAAATGAATAAATCACTTTCTCGCATGCTTTTATGAACGGCCAGTGTAGGGTCACACACACATGCTTAATAATGTACGTGGCGTGTTACCTGGCTACGTAATGCAAGGTGTCATCCTCACCATTCCACGCTTGTGGGAAAAGGATATTGGGATGACAGTCCAGTTGTAACGGTCATATAGCGAACACAGTTCCACTTGAATAACTATAATAAAACTGCATGTTCCTATTGTATTTTCCGTAAATATGCGAGTTAATAACGACTTTCATTTACAACAACTGGGCTCATCCTAAAGCCAGCTAGACTATTTCACGTAAATTCTCTCATGTCAACATAAACCTAGATTTGATGTCAAATATTTAAAACAATACTGCAAATTTACTGCATAAATTTCTTCATACAATACATAGGAAGTACAGTGATATCAAAGCCACGGACTCAAGACACGCTAAGCAGTTACCAAGACCCTACGAAATTCCTAACTACGCAAGGGACAAACATCAAGTCACCAATAAAGAGCTTTAAGTTTTGCATCCTATAGAGGTCTTGGTTGCAAACAGCTTCTTAGTTCAATGGCTGTAGGGACGAATCAGGGGAACTTAACGACCGCCCATAGAAGTGAAACGCCCTTAGGGACGAAAACGCTGAATGTTCTTAGAAATACGCACAGGAACATAATCTTGATATAACGGTTTATTGGTGTCACTGTGATCCAAACTGGGTCTTAGCTAAAGGAGTGTTGGCCAGTTTTGTACTGTGCACATTTGAATGCTACCCTCGTAATCAATTAGGAAAATCAGAGATGGATAGATGGATGAAATTGTGTATATTTAATGAGTGATTACTGGTGGCCCAGAGGCCTTTCTAGTTTCACCAGGACAGGTGGATGAGCAAATTCTCGGCCAGGAGGTGTGGGATTGCTGACAGCTGCCCGAGTGCCTCCAAAGGAGACCTAACAACTCAAGGCAACTGCTTCGCGAATGAATCTAGTACCGGATCGGAATCGTGACCCGCTGAGAAGATCCGCGGAGAAACTTAGCGGGCTGATGCATGGGTTAGGTTGCACGTCGAACTATTTGTCGAGTTGGACGAATACGGCTACGGGGTCCCTAAGTCTGATCCTAGTGTTAGAGCTGAAGGCGTCTAATGCAAGGGCTATTGGAATTCGGTTGTGCCTGAAACAGCGTCAATGTTCGTAAACAAATGGTGATCAGTCGATCAATCATTATCTGGTCTATATGCTCGTTTGTTTGGGTGATAAAAAATTGCGTTTGTTTGGATCAAATTAAAAAAAAATTATACTCCACTGAACTGAATGCAAGCGAAATTGGATCGCTAGTTAATTGCAAATGTAACACGCGCGTACGTAAGTGCAGTCATATCATTATTTAAATTTGTCTCTCTTAATCGTGTTTGAATTTAATTGATAATTCAAAATTTTACTAATTCCTGCTAAAGATACAACCATACCAATTATAAGATTTTAATAAGTATATTTAAATGCTTTTTAATCGTTTTTATAATGGAAAAATTTACATAGTCGTTCTGTTCTTATTTCCATAAAAAACCAGAGCTGTTGGTATATCAAATGTTAAATAACCACTACCGAACATCACATGATCGCTATCGGGAATGTCAGGGGTATAGTTAAGTCGCTATATAAACATACTCTATTATAATAAAATTTGCTACCTCGTTTGAAAAAATCAGTTGGCACAAATCCAATGTATCTAACAATTCCCTGTCGAAAAAGGATATTCGGAAACCTCAGTAGGTTTGATATCATAAAATCAATGCGGGCGGTCATATAAACCCAAAATGCCCAGACCCCGGTTCATAAGACCCCGGTTCATAAAGGTAATAGATACGTTAACTGGAAAATACTACAGTAATACTCTCCTAAAACATATTTACAAAGCTTTGTATATTGATAAAAACTGTTGAAATTTGCTTTTTTATTTTCTCGAGTTAAAATAATATTATTAAAACAAATTTTACGGCTAATGTTACATTTATTTATGTCATTATAATAAACATGGTCACGGACGATGAACATGTTACTCGTTGATATTTAAATATTTTACTAACTTCCATCTAATTTTCAGTAGAATATTTATATTTACGTTTACTTTCATAGGCTTCTTCTGCTTCTTGGCATAGGCCTCTTCCAGCTCTCTCCATTGAGCTCGGTCCTCTGCAACTCTGGCCCAGTATGGTACTAGGGTTAGAAGGACATCGTTACTCCATCGTGTTTTAGGATGCCCCTGTCTTCTGATGTCCCCTCTTGGATACCATAAAGTTACTTGTTTACTCCATTTACTTTTTTGCAACGTAGCATATGTCCTGTCCAACTCCATTTTAGATTTTCTATACGAGTTATTATATCCGTTATTTTTGTCTTCCTTCTTATTTGAAAATTTCGAGTAACTAAGTAAGAAGGACTTAGATGTTATGTAAGCGTCAACGATATTTTCTATTAAATTTGGAGTGTTTTTTTATTACATCGCTTTCGCGAACCATACGCGTTGAATTACTTTGTTTTCTTTAGCAATTATTCGAATTCTATCAAATCTCATAATATGCTTAGCGCTAATGTCCAGAGCATGTTGACAAACGTTATATCATAAACGATTAAAAATCTTGTAATAGACCTAAAAAAATACGCACCATTTTTTCCCTCTGTCTTATTTACCGACGACTTCATTCGACGAATATATTTGAGACCAATGAGATTATGATTATCTTGATCTACACATTTACGTGGCACACGGTATTGAAATGATAAAACAATTTCCAAAGCAAGCGCACCCAAACAAGTCACAACATAACGTTATTTTCTAAACCCAAGAATCCTTTTATTTCAGGTACAGTCGGCCCTTCGATAAATCTAACCCTAGTAAAGTTGTTGCGCCGTAAAATGTGGCGGGCCCATCAGACCCGGCTGCTATCAAGATTGCGTTAACGAATAAGGATTATGTATAATTCTGTCTTGCTAAGTTTTGATGTGACGAACATGTTTTGGCACTACAACGTTGAAGAGTTATAGATTAGTTTGAAGACGTAATGACTAGCAGAATGTTACGTTTGAATTTGGGTAGATATTAGTGAGATCTAAGACCACAAAAGTTCACATATTCCATGTATTGGAATGGTTAATCTATACCAAGCACCGACAATTGGAGTTTTCGTTTTGATTTCTTTGATTAAAATAGGAGGATTTATTTAAAATTTTATATTTTGAAAAGATGATGGTAAATATGCCATATACCATGGAAAAAACTAAATTGATCATAATAAATAGTAAGGGCATCTATCAGGTGAATAAAGGAATCCTGAAAAAACATTGGAAGGTGATGAGTATCACTTAACTTTCAATCTAAGTCTGCTAAGCTCTGCTGAAGAAGTCGTCGTGGCCTAAGGGAGAAGACGCCTGGTCCATTCATATCGAGCGATGCGAATGTGCTGGTGTTCGAATCCCGCAGGCAGGTACTAATTTAGCACCAGGTAGGCCATGAGCTTGTTCATTCATATAAGCAGTAAAAAATAAAAAAATAAAATCCGTCATATTCAGTACAAGATATTTCTTTGAAATTAAAAAAAAAATCAGCAGCGTTTGATTCAGACATAATTTACCATAACGATCTGATTTGGAGAATTTGCAGTTAAAGTTAGACTAGTTATATGTTATTTCTAGAAAATATATAAGCTGACAAAGATGTACATTGCTGCGCAATATACGGCAATTAAAATCTCCTATGGCTTGGAAGGCATATTTTACTGCTTAACCAAACTAAACTAGCCATTGATGGGACAAAAGTTTTAAAATTTTATGTAAACTAGAAAAATTAAAATCCGAGGAATACTAGGTTACTGTCAAGTGAAATACGTTTGGTGACAGTTAAGAAGTTGAGTTTCAACGAATACTATAATTCTTAAAGCGCTTGAAGGAATCGAGGGCACTGAAAAATGTTGAAATCTTTAGATTTCTTTACTGAAATATTCGAGAGCTTTGCGGAACTCCAGAGCTACTCCTTTGATGAATTGGAAACAAGTTTGATACGGTACAAGCTATAAGCTTTGAGAGAAAAAAATTCTTAAAATTCGATTTCACTTTTACTAAATACTTATAGCTTCCACAAAGTGCTTATGTCTTCTGGTTTGAAGACTAAATCAGCATTTCAATGCAATTGAAACTCTCACTCTATGACAGCATCCAATCTTTTTTTACCCTACCTAATCATTGGTTGCCTAAGGGGCTCGGTAAGCTCACGGGCTCAACCTGATAGAAATGCTAACACTAGCTCTAGCAAGAGTAGTGCTTCGCTGAATCTACTATTGGATATGAATCGCGACCCACTGAGAAAATCCGGTGAGAAACTCAGTGGGTTATCCAATCTACTAAAATGAGCAATTTGCACTATTAAACGATAGGAGATCATCCCAGCATTTCATTTTAATCAAAACTTTTCATTTCACTCAGCACCAACAGAGTCTGCTTCTACTATCAATGACATTACTCATGACTATACTGAGACCTTAGAACTATATCTCAAGGTGTGTGGCGCATTTACGTTGTAGATGTCTATGGGCTCCAGTAACCACTTAATACCAGGTGGGCTGTAAGCTCGTCCACACATCTAAGCAATAAAAAAAATTAAAAAAAATTGGACAGATGAACTTTGCGTTTCTAGATTTCAATTTTTCAATATACCACAAATTTCCCAGAGTCGTCCCGGAACAAACTGAGCGTGTAAATTGTACGCTGCAATATTCGATTGGACAGAATTACCGGTAAAGTCAACGTTAAGCAGCACCTTAGATGTGACCTGTGACTTAGCATTGCCCAATATCCTCCAAGCGATTGTGACCTTTGTTCATCATTTTTGTTCATGCCTTTAAGGCAGCAAAAGAAAGATATATTTTTTCTCGATTTAAAATTGATATGCTCATGAATCTTCTTGGACCACAAATATTTCCTCCCACGACGTTTTCAGTTTAGAAGTTTCCAAGGGGTCTCTTGTTAGGCCCGCTTTGAATGTATAAATTAAAAACGGGCTTCGACGGAGTTCGTACGTTTCATGTCGATTATTATATGAAGCCATTTAAATTACCACGTGTTCCCGAGTTCCATTTCGAATGAACTTTCTAAAAATACTCTTGTGTTTTTGTAGGGTGTAATGGGCAACCGCGCGCGAATCTCTTTTTTTTTAATTGCTTTCCAAGGTAGAGGAGCACATGACTAGCTTGAGAGCGAGTGGGGACTACCCGTGTGGGTCAGTACAATATTTTACAATCACTCTGTTCTTTTTTTTTATTGCTTAGATGTGTAGACGAGCTCACAGTCCAGCTGGTGTGGCATCTACAACGTAAATGGGCCACCCACCTTGAGATATAAGTTCTAAGGTCTCAGTATAGTTACTGCGGCTGCGCCACCCTTCAAACTGAAACGCATTACTGCTTCACGGCAGAAATAGGCAGGACGGTGGTACCTACCTGTACGGACTCACAAGAGGTCCTACCACCAGTAAAATAGCCTTACAAAAATCCGCTATTAGCTAGTATAGCTATTTGTAGAGTGAATTCATCGTCTTCACATACATTCCCGATCCTGCGGACAGAATGGAAAGCAGTCGAGGTCGCCCCAAACACGTCATTTCGGATCCTCCCGATCCACTAACGGTGCTTCTAGGTACTTCAAGCACCGGTCATCGTCCTCGTCGAACCCGTCGCTTGCGACGAAGGGCTCGACGAGTAAATTAACCCTCAGACACAGCCCACTGACTTTCTCGCCGGATGTTCTCAGTGGGTCGCGTTTCCGATCCGGGGGTAGATTCTGCGAAGCACTGCTCTTGCTAGGGTTCGTGTTAGCAACGTCATCAGGTTTGAGCCCCGTGAGCTCACCTACTAGTTAAGGCGACGCTGATATAGCCTCAAGGCAAAACAAAAACTCAAAAAACAAAAAAGTCTCACATATTTCTGTAGTCATTCGTTATCATTTTAAAGAATCAGTCAATTACCACAAAATATAATTAAAATTTTGACCTGACCTCGGAAACTGAATAGCAAGCATTTCCAGAAGCTCGTATCGTCGGATAAAAATTCCATGTTTTTCTTAGCATCTTAGTAAATGCACGATTGTAATGAGAGAATTTTACGTGATTACCGGAAAACTTTGCCAGATAACGTAAAATAAGCAAGAGTTTTCTACAGCTTATCTCACTAATAGGTTGAAGCATCAGATAACAGGTTTGTAGGGGAGCTAGCTATTTCACCAAATACAAAAAAGTTCATAGTACCTAACATAGTAATATGTCTG
Organism: Bombyx mandarina; assembly: GCF_003987935.1. Next base: position 127,072 of record NW_021011556.1, on the reverse strand, counting down.
TTTGCCGAAATTATTTAGTAATTTGTTGTTATAAGTGTCAAAAACGATAATATCACATTGAAATCGAAAAACAGATATTCCCCTAATTAAGATGTAAAATTAGACAATAATTTCAAAACATTTAGCAAACATGCTCTTATTTTAGGAATAAAGTTGATGATGACCGAGCCTTGCTCGGTTTTTTTTTTGTTAACGCCATCTTGTTACGCCTTTAAAACGGTTAGTTGCCCTCAATTAAGAAAAATAGTATTATTATTCGACAATAGATGTCAGGAAGAGTTGATTATTGAAAAACCGAATAAAACAACATTTTCTGAAAATAAATCGTAGCTAGACCGATTTATCGCCCCCGAAATCCCCTGTCTAGTAAATTTTATTAATATACAAGAATTGCTCGTTTAAAGGTATAAGATAGAAATAAGATCTGTCCTCATTTCCTCAGTCCACGTAATTGGTTACTGGAGCCCGCAGATGTGAACTTGGGACTGGAAACATGACACGGAATGACGTCGCAAAAAATTGCCATACGTTTAGAATGTAGTTTTATCTGTTTTCACTACAATAAAAACCAACTGCACCACCGTGTGAGATAGAATTTTACATCGCCTGGAAGAGGAAGAGGTAAAACTAACTTTCAAGTCGAGTACAAAGTAATCGTAAAGTAAAGTAATTATTTCTGCCGTGAAGCAGTGATGCGTTTCGGTTTGAAGGGTGTAGCCGTTGTAACTATACTTGAGACCTTAGAACTTATATCTAAAGGTGGGTGGCGCATTTACGTTGTAGATGTCTATGGGCTCCAGTAACCACTTAGCACCAGGTGGGCTGTGAGCTCGTCCATCCATTTAAGTAAACAAAAAAAAAGTAATAATCTTGTTTAACTACAAATTAAAAACATAGGCAGCTCCCAGACATGTTCAACATGAAAAAGGGAATGGGAAAAGAGAGCTTCTGTTTGTTTAATTTCTCTTGGTTAATTTCGTCTCGGTCCTTTCATTTATCTATCTTTTCAGCTATCGTGGCGCTTGTTTTGGATTAAAGCCGAAAAACAGTCATACGATTACCATTATCTTAAAGTGCGTGACGTCATTCACATTGTGATTTCTGTCAGCTCTGATGTCCACTTAACACTAGTTGAACGCTCGTCTAACCGTCTACTGAATTAAAAAAAAAACATATATTGTGCGCTAGTCGCACGCAATATAAATAAAGCCTTCAGAAGTATTACCATTCTCGAACATTTTTACCAGTTTCCCGTGACGGAAATTTTCATCATTTTAATAATATAATTGCAGTAACATCATCCATATGATAATTATAAATTTATATTAAAGTTACAAGTAGTAAAATAATAAGGCAATAAGCAAACCTCGAATAATAAAAGCAAGAAATCATACATTCCCGTTACGGCTAAAATATCGTCGGTCCGACCCGTAGACGTGAGAACGCTTTGAAAAACCTCGTAAAAAATAATATATTGTTATTGCCAGTTATAAATTCGATTATGATCGTACGTGGACTCTACGAGCACGTTTTAAGGAGTATTTTTGATTGACACTACTTAATGAGACCGAATATCGTTCTTCTCTGTTTTGTGATTTTTATAAGCCTAACGCCAAAAACAGACCTAAATACTCCGTGGGTTGGGTAAAAAGTAAACTAAACAAAAAACAGCTATAAACATAACATTATTCTGTGCTGTGTGTTTTAGAAACATGCACATTCGAAGCGAGATAATTTTATTGCAGCTTACTCCTTAGCAACCGATTAGCCTTAAAGCGACAATTAAAAAATTGGGTCCAGAAAAAAATCGAATGGCTAATTCGAGTAATACAGTCGAATTAAAATAATAATGTATTATATTAGATACAATAGACAATAGATGGCTCGTACAAAATAGCTGTAACATAATTTTGTATATTCAGCACAGTGAATTTTATTCATTTCATTCTCTCCATTCCATTCTCATTCCTATTCCATTCTCTTCTATCAGCCGTCAACTCAACACTCACTCCTCTTTCTTTCATATCAAGTTTTTTTTTTATTGCTTAGATGGGTGGACGAGCTCACAGCCCACCTGGTGTTAAGTGGTTACTGGAGCCCATAGATATCTACAACGTAAATGCGCCACCCACCTTGAGATATAAGTTTTAAGATCTCAGTATAGTTACAACGGCTGCCCCACCCTTCAGACCGAAACGCATTACTGCTTCACGGCAGAAATAGCAGGGCGGTGGTACCTATCCGCGCGGACTCACAAGATGTCCTACCACCAGTTAAAACACCCAACTCCATATAAATTATTCTACTTACGTATTTGATTATGTTCTAGTTTGATTTATTTATAAGCTCAACATCAATCAACTACCCGCATCGTGAAAGAATCGTGATAGTGGAATTCGGAACGTGACCTTAAATTTTCCCAATGGTTTTTCAGTTATTGCTACATTAGGTAAGTGTTCCGGGTAGAGCCGGCCCGGGAATGGCTATGAATTTCATGTCCTATCAATTGGGAGAGCATATAGTAGTTATGGCTGATTCCAAATTTGAATTTTTCGTGGTTTTTGTAGTGTTCACATCAACTTATGTGATGCATAGCCAATGATAAATTAGTAGGATTTATAATTCAGGCCACATTAAGCTATTTTCTCTACACCCGCTTGTAATATAAGCAGTATTTTTTCAACGTAAATCTCACTTGAATCCAATTTTCGTAACTAAATTAGTATGTACAAAATACAATGGTTCGTAATGCAATTTGAAAAGTAAAAAACGTATCAAAGACGAAAACTCATTATTCTGAATAACTATAAATATAATTAAAAAGGTATACAACAAAACAATTCAAGGGCCGAAGTAATGTCTTAGCCAAAAACAAATCCTTCAAAGACTGCTTTTGAATAATTCAATTTATTCGATTAAGGTGCTTCGTATTAATTTGGATCGCGCTACGAATTCCTAAAACTCCTTCAGTGGGATACACACGGAAACGTATTACGTACGGAACTGTTAAGTCAGATGGGGGTTTTGAAGTTTTTTTGTTGTTGCCAAGATAGGTGGATGAGCTCAGAGCCCACCTGGTGTTAAGTGGTTACTAGAGCCCATAGACATCAACAACGTAAATGCCGCCACTTACCTTGTAAAGTCTCACTTTAAACAGTACAACGACTGCTGCCTCACCCTTCAAACTGAAACGCATTACTGCTTCACGGCAGAAATAGACGAGGTGGTCGTACCTACGCGTGCGGACTCACAAGAGGTCCTACCACTAGTCATTACGCAAACTATAATTTTGCGGGTTTGATTTTTATTACATGATGTTTTCTTTACCGTGGAAGTCAACCGTGAACATTTGTTAAGTACGTATTTCATTGGAAAAATTGGTTTTTGGTGGATTTCTCTGCCGCATGTTCAGGAATAATTTCGCATATAATATCTATCTATGTATCTATGTTGTCAGGTTTATAGTTCCTCAAAGCATTCGTCCTATATTTAAGATAGCCGATCTGTCCATAGTCATCTATAAACTGAGCAGGTGACTCAACTACGCAATACTTTAAGAAATAATTCTATGATACTCTCCAAAGTATCCAGTAGCCCAATTATCAGCAATTTTTGTAGCAAATCTTTAAAATTCTGATAGATTAGCTGCGTTTTTAAACACCCTTGGGTTCCGTGTGTCAATCTTAAGTCTACTGTGTAGCGGCTGAGAATCGTTTACATATAATTATTCAAAGTCCCATTACAAATGAGACAAGTAAATGTGCTCAATCTAAAATAAAATCTTAATTGGGCACGTCTAATATATTCACGATTCAACTATATATTTCTACTTTGTCTTGATTTTGTTTTAGTGACATAGCCATATTTGTAATTAGCACAATTATAAATTACCCATCTGGTAGGTGGCCGTCCCATACTGCGCTTGCCAACGAGGATCCTGGTGAAAATCGCTGGATCACGTTGGATGCAGATGGCAATGGACCGGCCGCACTGGACATCAGTGGGACATCAGAGGCCTATGTTCAGCAGTGTGTGGACAAGCTGAGATGATGATGATTAATATTACCAGGTCAATTGCTGACGGTCATTTATCTTTCTTTATTTTAAAATAAAATTAGTGTGCCAGTGTGAATTGACCAAAAAGTACTGATCTTCTCACTTATATCTATCTGTTGTTTTATTATTTTTTATTTTTCCTTTAAATATAGAGAAAAAAATTTTCCAATCACATCAGAAAACGAGATGTTACGGTTTTTTTCCGAAAAATTTTAGCCATCATATTAAAGCCTAACAAGAGCTAAACAAAACGAAGACACTAACATTTTGTCAGCAAACCAAGGAGAAAGCTGTACTTCAATGTTTTGTCTATGCCTATTTACAAACAATGTAAGTAAAATAATATAAATTTTAGTTTGCGTCGTAAGCTCTATTCATGAATGTAATCAGAGAACAATATAAGACTTCAATGCACAACGGATGATATTAATACCGTTGGATCGCAGGAACGGACCGTTTCCGGTTTCCGAAACACAGGCACGTACTCAGGACTGAGACGCTGGGGGTGCTTTCTCCCTGGCACTGAGATTACGCTTCGGGATACCATCAGGAATAAATCTAGATATGTATGATAAAACAAATCTATCTTGGATGAAGCTTTTAGCATCAGATTATTAGCAGAAACCAATTTAATGACATTTCTATATTATTTTTATTGCTCTTGCGGGTAGATGAGCATACGGCCCACCTGATGGTGAGTGGTTACCGTCGCTCAAGGACGTCAATGCCAAGGATAAATTTATCATTTAATACTCTCCACAACCATTGACAGACAACACACTTAAATACAGCTTAGTTGCCAACCAATTTTCTTTCAAACCTGACTGTCTTGACTAAAATTATGCTTAAATCTATCAGTTATATCTAATTACGACAGCAGGAGTCGAATATAATAAAATCAATTTCTTAAAACTCAAACAAACAAATAAAATAAATTTACAAAATGGTAAAAATAATAAGGAATTCCTCTAATATTATAAAACCCTTAAAATATCCCGGTTAAATTATTTAAAAACCAAACATTACAAAATGACAGCAGTACAAATGGGTCAAGGGAATATACTTTTATAAATCACACACAACCTGCGTTTTCTGTTTAGAGATTTCAAGAATTTCAGCTATTTGTTCCAAAATTTCAAGTAAAGTCGCGATAGTATCTATAACAGTGGCTACCAATCTTTAAGAACTGTAATAATTATAATTTAATTTACTGTAATAATTATAATTTACTGGTGGTAGGACCTCTTGTGAGTCCGCACGGGTAGGTACCACCACCCTGCCTATTTCTGCCGCGAAGCAGTAATGCGTTTCGGTTTGAAGGGTGGGGCAGCCGTTGTAACTATAATTGAGACCTTAAAACTTCTATCTCAAGGTGGGTGGCGCATTTACGTTGTAGATGTCTATGGGCTCCAGTAACCACTTAACACCAGGTGGGCTGTGAGCTCGTCCACTCAGCTAAGCAATAAAAAAAAAATAAGAAAAAAAAAATTATCTAGAAAATCTTGTATTTAATGGATGTTTTAAAATTCACTACATTCATATTTTTATGTCAAACAAACTTAAAACTTTGCCAAAGCTTAAACAGAAATCAGAAAATATTCTGTTACTCCCTCCTAAAATTCGCTAAGTCCGTCCGACTAGCCCGCATTTTCTTTCGTGTTTACCCACGGACCCCCCTTTTGTATTCCTGGCAACCCTCGGTATACTGTTTCCTCCACTTCGCTAAATGGAAATCGGTTACAAAAACCTTTGATTTTCTCCGTTTTTTTTACTCCGTCATTCTTCACTAATAAAGTTTTAAGCGCTGGATCTTCGTTGCGCCCGATGTAAGTAGGTTAACTTCTACTAAATCAATAGTTTTCGATGTTAAACTAAGCTTAAAAATGTTTAAAGGCAAATTTATATTGCAATATTATTTAATTCATTTTGATATAATATTACAAGCCTAAACTACTAACCGTGTCTATCACATACATGGGACCTAGACGTCATCCCATCCCATAGACACTATCACAGGACTCCCGTCTATTGATTTTAAGTAAATAATTACGGGAGATAATCTGTGCATATAAAAATGCCAACCTTGAAATACGACACCGAAATTGTCAATATATAGTTGGCTTCAAGAAACTGAAAAGGTATTTATTATGTGTCTAGTCATGAATCACTGGCCTCTTAATTTAGGGAGAGTGATTGGGTCACTATAATCTTACTGACCACTTATCACGAACTTATAATTTTATAATTAGAATTAGAATTTATTTTGTAAGCCTTTGAAAGAGCTGACGTCTGTACTAGGTTCAAAGACCTATATTACTAATATCCAGGCTCACTCCTTCTTAATATAGATTAGGTTAGGTTAAGTCGTGAACAGATGCTGCGGACTAGTGTTGAGAGTATCAATGCACGAGAATTGTCTTCTGAAAATTTTAAAATTACAATATTCGTTACAAAAACTTCAAAGACCTGCTATTCATGGAAATAAGATTGTACCCCTTGACTGAACCCTTGCCCTTGAGGGATACCCTTCGTCCCTTTGAGCGTTATCAGCCTCGCCCGGGGGCGTGCGATAACTCGGGAACTAACTCCGTTTTTGTTAACAACACGACAAATTACGTGGACTTGTTTTCTTATGTCTTATCTTATGAATAAACATTACTTTTTACGTCCTGAATTTTCCTGATAAGATACGGACCCGTTCCGATATAGCATTACTAAAGATAAAACACGACTAGAGATAGAGGCTGGTTGTATGGTCATGGCTGTTGCTTCTTTTTAATTGCTTTAAAGTAGTTTGAAGAATGGAATTGCCCATAGTAATTACGAAGCCAAACAAAAATATTAAGGCAGTATGAAAAGAAAGTTTAGTGGTTACCAGAGCCCATAGACATCTACAACGTAAATGCCGCCACCCACCTTGAAATATGAGTTCTAAGGTCACAGTATAGTTACAATGGCCGCCCCCACCCTTCAAGCCGAAATGCATTACTGCATCACGGCAGGACTAGGTACTTACCCGTGCGGACTCACAAGAGATCCTACCACCAGTAATTACGCAAATTATAATTTTGCGGGTTTGATTTTTATTACACGATGATATTCCTTACCGTGGAAGTCAATCGTGAACATTTACGGTACGGTATTTCATTAGAAAAATTGGTACCCGCCTGCGGGATTCGAAGATGCATCGTAAGATGCGAATGCACTGGACGGCTTGTCCTTTAGGCCACGATGACAAATTGGTATACGCCAGCTATTTTTAACTACTGTTCTTTTTTCCCAAAAGAACATCGACACATTAACATTAACATAGGCCTAAATAGGCGACATGGATAAGCGCTATTAAATGACATTGACAAATGACAAACAAAAAGCCTATAAGGGATTGAAAAAAATGTGAATATTGGTCGAAAGAAACAATCTTTCCATATTTATATATTTGCACACAAAAACTTTGAGAGCCATTGCAAGATTATTATGTTTTGCATTCACACTTTAAGCTCGCAGAGCTCAGTTGAGTCACTAAAATAAACCTGTGTCACAACTGTGAATGCCCCACAATATCACCTTAAACGCTACGGTGGGTTTAATTTTAAAGTTTGAGTGCCGCTGCTACATTGTTCTTAGTAGGGTTGGGTCTTAAAATAAAATTGGTTCGGTTAAAAATATGATTGTCATGAAACTTGAATAAACGAAATTCAACAATGACATATTAAAATGACATATTAAAATATCGTAAATATAATGACATATTAAAATATCGTAACAACACCCCATAATCAAGCCTATTGTAATAGCCTATTGCAAAGCAACCGTGAGCTCCTGCACCATTCTTAGAATAAAAGCGTTAACACATTTCTCTAATGAATAAAAAATATCTTACAGCACAGTGTAGGTAAAACTGATTAGCGAATTTTAAAAATCGCCCCTTATTATACAACTTCTTGTTAAAAACTTTCACAAAACTGTATAAGTTGTGTTACGTGTACCAACTGGTTATAAACAGGTCCTTACAGATCATTCGAACTACTAAAATTGTCATCAGGCGCCTGTAACTCTAACACTAGGTGCACGCATAGGGACCCCGGTAACCGTACTAGTCGAACTCGTCAAAGAAGTCGACGTCGAACCTAACCTAACAACCGCAAGATAAACCCATATATTAGCCTCCTGAGTTGCTCTGAGTCTGAGGTATTAGTTCATTTTGGAAAAGGGGTTTCTTACCAAAAAGAGTTTGAAAATATCTGCTATAGTTGAAATGTCCCTTTTTGTAAATGGCGCAGATCGTGAACCAAATTTCATAATTTTAATATTTTCTAATCTACTCTAAGCCGTTCTATGGCTACTACTGGCTATTGACTACTGGCTAATGCCATAAATAAGCCAAGGCCAAAACGCGAGTCCGCCCACCCCTAACTATTTGCATTTACACTGTGTCGCTTGTCGCAAAGATAAACACTTGCAGTCAAGATTGCGAATTTTGCTGTTGAAACTTACAACGCCTGTAGTACCACTCAGTGTTTATATTATAGAACGCTGGTGGAATCGCAACGGTTGTTTGTTACGATTTCAGTTTCCATGTTTAAATGTTGCTTTACATAAAAGTTCGACGTGGCAAACGTGTGTTCGGTTTAATATTATTCAGACAAATCACAACTGAGATAAACAAAATATTTTCGTGCTATGGTTTTATTTGAAGAACCAATATAATAAGGCCAACTGTTTTTTTTTTAATCGCTGGGAGCCTAAGAAGCTAATCCAACTTCTCCCGGACGGGTAAGTGAGCTCACGGGTTCAGCCTGAGAAGTTTTGATAACACTAGCCCTAGCCAGAGCAGTGCTTTACAGAATCTACCAACGGATCGGAATCGCAACCCACTGAATAGATCCAGCGAGTAGCTCAGTGGGTCGTCTATAGAGACGTCTATAACCCATAGGGGTTAGCTCGCTCGTGGAGCTTTTACTAGTGATGGCCACGTGATAACGTTTGCGGACCACATCGCCGCTACCCATCTTGAGACACGGTTGAAGTCCCAATTGCATGGCACCACGGCTGTCTCACCTTACAAACTGGAACATATAGGCAGGATAGTGGTACTTCTCCAGTTACATTCACTGTAGCCTTAACGAAAAGTTCGACGTGCAAACTAGCCCATAGATACAACCCATTGAGTTTCTCGCCTGATCTTCTCAGTGGGTCGCGATTCCGTTCCAGTAATATATTCAACAAAGCACTGCTCTTGCCAGGGCTAGTGTTAGCAATTCCCGTGAGCTCACCTATCGGACCGTGTGAACTTGGAATAGCCTCCTAGGCTACTAACGATTAGGTAGGGAAAAAAATTTGGCTTTTAAGACCCCTATCTCGATTGTACATTTTGTACTTGTGTACATTGTTCTTAATTGATTTCAGTTCTCACTTCAAAAATCTTCAACTTCATTGTTCAGAGCACAAGCATGTTTATCTAGCAATTGTTTTTGTTGCACTACTGAAGTTTGTATTCACGGGCTATTGAATGCAAAATTTCAGTAATGACGTCGGGTCTACGATTTTTGTACAAACGAAATTCGTCTTTGTGCTAGGATCGTTAAAGGCCATTTCCATTTACATGTAAAATAAACATACGATCGTATGCCTTCGGAGAAGTGTTGTAGGATAACGCTTAAGTTTGGTAGCATAAAACTTCTTCAAAGATACATATTAATATTAGCAGCTTCACTTTTGAACAGAATCTTGTAGCGAAGATCGATTATAATATTAAGCTTATGATGTTTATCTTATCAATATGCTAGCAAAATCAGCAACAATAGCATCATTGGTGAGTTTCCTTATAGATCGGAGCATGTATCTTTAATAGAGATATTTGCAACATGAGTCTTAGTAAACTTCTTCTTGCCTTGGTTATTTGCTATCCACACCATACAAAAAATATTAGCTATGGGCCATTTGATTCGACCAAATAGAACTTGCTTTGAAAACTAATCGTTGTCATTCATAATGCTAATAAATAAAAGACTGATAAATATAAGCATTTATTATATTATGAATGCTTAATAATAAAATAATGTATGAGAAATATAGTAAACTTGTCGCAACGCAATCGTATGTCCGCCTGTTGAGAAGAAAAAGGCCCAAAAGCCGTATTTCGAATAAATCGAGCTCACAAAAATCTATGAACATTTTCATGCACATTGTTTCCTGTTAAATAAATTTAATGTTGAACCTTATCGGCTTCCGCTCTCTGTATGGCCCAACGAAATCATGCGTCAACTGATTTTTAATCATTGTTTGAGTTCATTGACCCACAATGACCACGTACAAAATGTAGGTAACTCGATATTTTCACAGCGAACTTTATTTTAATAGCCTTTTTTGCTGGTGTAGGGCGTCTTGAGAACCTGCTAGGGTAGGTTCCACAAATTTTCCGTCTTTCTGCCACGAAGCCATAGGTAATGCGTTTCGATTTAAAGGGTGGAACCGATTTTGCAATATAAAATTGAGATTTAGAACTAATGTCTCAAGGTGAGTAGCCCCATTAACTTTGTGAATCTGGTAACCACTTAACACCAAGTCCAGCAATCTAGGCGACGAAATAGCCCTGACAGGAGAGGAAACAATCTGAGTATGCACTGTGTTTTACCTAAAAAAGACGTGTGGTGTCATGGGACATCGGATAGGAACGAAGTTCCTTATTATAAAAATATTAATTGTAAGTTCTATTCGAGGTATAAAGAAAATAAAACTGGAGGTTTTGCAACAGCCCACCGCAACGTGCGAACTTATTGTGGTACACTTCATTCACGGTTGTTTGCATAAGGGTTAGTTTATTGCGCAAACGAACGCTCTGAGATCGTGGTCAATGAATGATAAAAAAAATTGTTATTTTTTGTACCTTATTACAAAGTTAAGTCGTACATTGTGTGCATTACTAATAAAAATCGTACGTTAGGGACGTTTTCCCCGGTTAGGGTACCCCTACGCATCCTCCCATAAGGAACTTCGTTCCAAAAAAAATTAGAAAGAATTGTGTTAAATTCGTTAAGATGAATAATTTCTTTCAAATATATTTTCACATTTAATTCACCTGAGAACTGCACAGGTATCTCATATCACAGATCTACTCCTACAGGCGATAAAGTAAGTCCATTAATAAATGAATTCAGTAGTCAATCAGTATATGCCATCAGCGTAACTCGATATAAACGGTCAGCTCGCGTCGGTAACTGGAGGAACGTTCTAGAAACTAACTTAATACACTCTTATAACGATTGACTTGTGACGAATTCTTCTATTCACGTTACTACTGTACGTTCGTTTGATATGCTTCGCTATTCTGATTGTTTCGAGACGATTTATAAAAACAGTCATTGCGAGAACTATGCTACGGTATTTTTTTTATTGCTTAGATGGCTAAACGAGCTCACAGCCCACCTAGAGTTGAGTGGTTACTGGAGCCCATAGACATCCACAACGTAAATGCGCCACCCACCTTGAGATATAAGTTCTATGCTCTCAAGTATAGTTGCAGCAGCTGCCACACCCTTCAAACCGAAACGCATTACTGCTTCACGGTAGAAATAGGTAGGGCGGTGGTACCCACCCGCACGGACTCACAAGAGGTCCTACCACCAATAGACTTTGTTCTTTTTTTTTTATTGCTTAGATGGGTGGACGAGCTCACAGCCCACCTAGAGTTAAGTGGTTACTGGAGCCTATAGACATCCACAACGTAAATGCGCCACCCACCTTGAGATATAAATTCTAAGCTCTCAAGTATAGTTACAGCAGCTGCCACACCCTTCAAACCGAAACGCATTACTGCTTCACGGTAGAAATAGGTAGGGCGGTGGTACCCACCCGCACGGACTCACAAGAGGTCCTACCACCAATAGTCTTTGTTCTCAAGAAAATGGCAGAGTTTTGCCGTCAACGGAAATTGTGTGTTAGTCAATGTGTTAAAGAGCACTTTTAAAGAATTATAACCTTATTTTTTATTAACTGATGCAAAATAAGAACATCAAAATTTTTGTTCATCAAGAAATTCAACTATGATGGTAGTAAGTCGATCCGCGCCAATATAAATCCAGCCTCCGATTGAAACTAAACTCAGGAGCTCCATTCGTTTAACTCGGCTTAATAACGATATAACTGCAGCATTCGAAGCGATACGTGCGATACGAATGGTACTCAACGATATAGAATTTCCCAGAGAGTTTTAGTCGAGAGGGTCGCAAGATATACTAAAAAAAATTCTCAGTGAATATTGATAGATACATTATTGAAAAAGTTAAAGTGTAGGTGGGTCCTTCCTGCGACCCATTACAACAATGAACTACGCTAAATTAGAAATAAAGTCTGAGTATTATTAGTATTCATCTAACTAATATAATGATAAATATTTGTCTGTCGGCCTATAGCTCAGGCATTGTCTCTAGATAGTGGAATCTACATTCAGCTATTTTGGGTTATAGAAAACCTTTATATTATTGGTTCTAGTAAAAAATGTACTATTTAGTGGAGGAGCATTTTAAGCATGCACGGGTAAGTACCACCATCTTCCCTTTTTCTACCGCGAAACAGTCTGGCGTTTCGATTAGTTCGCATATTCAAAAAATAACAAGTACTGTGACTCCAGTGTGAAGGTAAGTGTTCCAGATTTTTGCGTCATTCCCTTGAACCTACAAAGACGCATCGGTAGGTGATCCATGAACTCATCTTACCGTTTATGATAGTGATAAAAAAACACGTGTGGCACTTGGGACTGTCACGGTAAAGCTATTGTATAGCATTTTTTATCGACTTATGCAATTATAATTTAATACTAAAACAATAATAACATAAGACCATGGTATATTTATAAACATTAACTAAAGCAAAACATTAACTGTCCCCTTCACACTCATAAGCTAGACCGCGCGAGAGAGAGATGGGCAGACTTTTCATGATGCGCATGCAGTGCGACGTGACGCCGCGCGCTTATTCACAAACACTACACAAGCGCAACGTGAGAATGTCTTGAACGCGAGCTACATGGTAGTTGGATAGGTGTTAGGTTGTTTTCGTTACGGAATTTCTTTATTCGGTCGCCGCGCTCAAAGCCCGCGATAAAATCTATGCAATAGCTTAAAAGAAAAATATGAGAAAATTTGTCATAGTGCGCAGCAGTCGAACCTCTTAAATTACTTTTTTATTAAATTTTAATTTAATGCACCGTGAACACATGTGCCACGAAAGATATTTTAAAGTTTCAAAATTTTATTAATTTTGAAAACTCACGAGCTCCCAAAACGCCCTCCTAGAATTTTAAATCAAAATATCAAATGTAATTGGCGCTTCAGTTTGAGAACATGACGGTCGTCTGATCGTTCACCCGTGTAATTTGGATTTAAGGTCGCTTCGATTGCAAACGATATTCACACATCGTCTCATACAGAAAAATATCTGAGAGTTTAATATTTTTCTCGTGCCGTCTTTTGTCTTTCATGTTCGATCAGAGAACCTGGAAGTGACATGTATAACTTCAATTATTAAGTCTAACCTTACATTTATCAGTTACAAATCTCTTCCCTACAAGCTAGGTCAGTACCACCAATATTATAAGTATCATTGGTTTTTTGGCACCAGAACATTGGTCTATTGGCCTCGGACGAATGATGAAGAATTAGCTATTACTTCTGAGTATCCGGCTTATTAATTATATTTGTACTTAGGTGTTTTATGAAATGCCTTTGTCTTGCGCAAGCAAAGATAAGTCCCAATGTAGTGATATCGCCTTATATATACGAGAAGCATTTTTAAGCGATATGTGGATAATAACATTATGAGCCAACCCTCTGTTTGTCGTCAATGACTGACATTGACAATGACATTGAAGTTCATCCGAATGCTATAATAATACGGCTCATTGTTCTCTCTTCGTTCTATATTTTCGGCTGGAGCTCAATTGGGACAAATCTTTATGACATCATATCATCATTTCTTTAGGCAGCGGCTTGTCTCTGCCCCTGGCATTGCTGAATTCCATGGGCGACGGTAACCACTCACCATTGGGTGGGCCGTATGCTCGTCTGCCAACAAAGGCTATAAAAAAAAAGGGGTCAGTAATATTTTTGAACAAAAACTGCTCTTTTTCTTCAGTTTTGGTCTTTGTAACTATGACAATACCTCTAATTTTCGAGTTGAAGTGATTTCCGATTAGGTAGCGTCGAGATTTCCACATAATATTGTTCTGTATTCAATACTTCACAATTCCAATGCAATACATTGAGTGGCTTGTATCCAGCGGCAGAAACACTAGACTGACCACTTGACTTCTTTTCAACTACTTCTAGTATTGAATAGTATCATACTTATTTTGTCATACATATCATCAGTATCACACTAATATAGCATCATAAATTTAATTATAATAGTAGCATACTTCTAGTATCATATAGTATCTCAGACAACGCGAGTACAGATTTGTAGATTATATTCTTTACGTGATTCTCTGGATATTTTTCAAAAAGAAATTAAAGTTATTAAATATTTTTATGGCTTATTCCATTATATTTTTTGTTTTGTTTAATATAAATATGACCTGTAATTATGTAAGTTACGTATGTAAGTTAAATTACGTAAGTCTCATTTTATTTTTAAAATACATGCATCTGTATTAATTACATTTATGTTATTGCGGATCTTTAAAATCCATAGTCGCTCTGTTTTAGCTTAGCTGGCTTACGTATGAACGTGGTTTAAAAAAAGTTTACATTATTCCCTGTGTGTACTATTGTCCTTATTATTAATGTTACGCCGGTAAGAGTAACGCCATATATCGCCAAATAGTCGAACGAATATCTAAGAACCTAGTAGCACCTAGAACGCTCGAGAAGTACAACGCCATCTATTATCAGATAACGGAAACACAATACTAGAGATGTGTTAAATATTCTCGATAATTTTGGGGATATGGTATCGGCTGTAAGACCGTTGTAGAGATGGTACGCAGTCAGTTAGTAATCGGAACTTCTCGAAGCGAAACAGCGAACGGATCACCTGAAGCGAAGCGGAAGAAGCGAATTGAGAATTTTAAAGTGTAGTGAAATGTTTTAAGTATACTAAGTGTTGAATACGGCGTTAACTTGTACTTTGGTGGAACATTTTTATTTATCCCGAACGCCAGCGCGTAACATTAACAAATAAAAAAAACTTGAAATTAAATTCAGTTCGAAAGTCAATAACCCAACACCCACAACAGCTGCAGAATGTCGAAGAGCGCTCGTGTTGAACTGAAATCGCATAACAGTAGTAGGTGATGCGAGGTCCATATATTGGAAAAGTTCCGCGTTGTTGGAACTTCACGTTCCGTATCGCGTTGCATATAATTCTGCACATAATTCGTGTACTACAGACGCATTCATACCTGCATTGATGTTGAATGAATTGGTATAAAATTCAGTTAATTTTTACGGTAATAACTGAAGTGCGATGAGATGTATTTGTTACCTACTTATATTGACTTGAACAAGACCAAGAAAACTGATAGCGTGAAATAATCCGAATAATTGCAAAGCTCAGACAATGAGTAGGTTGGGTAAATACGCATAACACACGAGAATAAATGCCACACTAAAGGGATACCGTCATGTATGGTTTTTTTTTTTCTTAGATGGGAGGACGATCGCGCAGCCCACCTGGTGTTAAGTGGTTAAAACAAACTGGGTGTCAATAGCCTCAATAGACTGTTCATCCATATCGTATACAAAGAGGGAATATAAATCTCACTACTATGTATTGAGAATGCCTACAGTGAGTTTTAAAATTATATCTTAGATAATTCTTCTTTAAACAAAATAACAATAATCAATTTTCTATTAAGTCTATTACCATGTAAACTACCAAATAATTGGAAACGGGCTATTAAGGTAAAACTGCATCTAAATCATCACACCGTCATGGCCTAACGGATAAGACGTCCGGTGCATTCGTGTTGAAGCGATGCACCTGTGTTCGAATCCCGCAGGCGGGTACCAATTTTTTAAATGAAATACGTACTCAACAAATATCCACGATTGACTTCCACGGTGAAGGAATAGCATCGTGTAATAAAAATGAAACCCGCAACATTATATTATATAATTTGCGTAATTACTGGTGGTAGGACCTCTTGTGAGTCCGCGCGGGTGGGTACCACCACCCTGCCTATTTCTGCCGTGAAGCAGTAATGCGTTTCGGTTTGAAGGGTGGGGCAGCCGTCGTTACTATACTTGAGACCTTAGAACTTGTATCTCAAGGTGGGTGGCGCATTTACGTTGTGGATGTCTATGGGCTCCAGTAACCNACCACCCTGCCTATTTCTGCCGTGAAGCAGTAATGCGTTTCGGTTTGAAGGGTGGGGCAGCCGTCGTTACTATACTTGAGACCTTAGAACTTGTATCTCAAGGTGGGTGGCGCATTTACGTTGTGGATGTCTATGGGCTCCAGTAACCACTTAACACCAGGTGGGCTGTGAGCTCGTCCACCCATCTAAGCAATAAAAAAAATATAAAAAAAACACCGGCAGTGGGCTTCTCTGCCTACTCTACATCAGCTAAAATCAGGACAGGAGAACTAATGAGAAACGTGACGTTACCAAGGTGGCAAAATCAATGATTGCTATTACCCAGCCCTGGGTTATAACACAAGTAATCACACATATTAAAATGAAACATAAATTACGTATACTCTGGTAATATTCCGAACCTCCGGTTCATTACGGATTAATAGCGAAATGACATGACCTGCTCGTTAATGAGATATTTACTTATTTAAAATGTAATTAATAACTTTGGTTGATTAATACTCTACGATGCGCTGCTTGTCGGCTGTATAATTAATGATAAAAACGTATGTATGTACATGCAATAAATTTAGTGGGCAGTGGCTTGGATGTGTGCCTAGCATTCCTTATGTCCATGAGCAACGGTAACTACTTACCTTCAGATGGGCTGTCTACCTACAAGGGCAATAAAACTATTGTTTGCTGGTAGAAATACTTAACCCCGCCCTGATGCCTCTATCAGCAGCCATTCGTTGACCACTCTACCTGATGATGCAATAAAAATATTGACGTCAATTATGAATTATTAAAGTTTATCTTTTTTCACTGTATTTTTTTTTAATAAACAAACCTGATGTCATGAAATGTTTACTAAATCAATTACTAAAAGAGGGCCTTTTCTTCTTCGCCTGCCTAAACTCTATTGAAAGCTCTTTCTCAGAGCATTACATTCTAGATACCAAACTGTACAGTACTTTTGTGTCTTCGTGGATTAACACTTCAATACGCTTCCGCTGTTGAAATATAAATCAATGAACATTTAAAAGTAAGAATCGCGGCAGCCTCTCAATTTCTATCGGGTTCAGTCACACGTGTGCGCCTCACACGGAACGTTCTCCGAGCGTAAACGGTGTTCGTCGGAGCATGCTCTACCAGACGGCAGCTCCTTCGAATCGGTAGCTGTACCATTGCGTTTATTTTATGATCATTGTAACAATTATTTCCACAATAAGAACACTTCGACACGCGCAAGGATTGTTTTTTTTTATTGCTTAGATGGGTGGACGAGCTCACAGCCTACCTGGTATTAAGTGGTTACTGGAGCCCATAGACATCTACAACGTAAATGCGCCACCTACCTTGAGATATAAGTTCTAAGGTTTCAAGTATAGTTACAACAGCTGCCCTACCCTTCAAACCGAAACGCATTACTACTTCAGGGCCTTCGATCAACAATAGTAACTGTTGATCGAAGTTCAGGGCAGAAATAGGCAGGGTGGTAGTACCTACCCGCGCGGACTCACAAGGGGTCCTACCAGTAATTACGCAAATTATAATTTTGCGGGTTTGATTTTTACTACACGATGTTATTCCTTCACCGTGGAAGCCAATCGTGAACATCTGTTAAGTAAGTATTTCATTAAAAAAATTGGTACCCGCCTGCGGGATTCGAACACCGGTGCATCGCTTCAACACGAATGCACCGGACGTCTTATCCGTTAGGTCACGACGACTTCGTAAATTGTAAATCATAAGTAGCTAAAACTGGATTATCATTGCATCGTCGGCTAGTGTTATGGTAAATTGACAGTTAGCAAGTTGAGCAAACACCCCATCTAGATTTAAGTAGGCACAAAGAGAAATTAAAATGTCAATACAGCCGCCCACTTCGAGACTTAAAGTCTAAGTTTCATTTGAATGAGAATTATGTTTGCCGCTACAGATCGAAATACATTTCGAAAATAAGTAGAAAAAATGCGAAAATTTACAAAATGTACAAAAGATAGGTAGAAGAACAATATTATATAGTGTATGGATTAATAGCTGCATAGATCATATTATGATATACTCTGAAGCCAAATCATAGCCTTATAGCCAATGTGCTCTGCAATCATTATCAAGCTGCTCAACCGTGTCGGCGGGCGTTGTAATCATCCAATTACCAATTTATGTTAGTTCAGAGCGACCGAAGTCAAACAATCAGAAAATCCGAGTGTTTAATCTTCAAGCTCGTACAAAGAGATAATGGCTTGAAACCGCTCCCTCACTCGACTTTAAATGGAACTCAGCCGCATGGAAACTTAGAAAATAGCATCCCATATTTGCTTCACAAATATATATTTGCTCTTTAGTGAGGTCGCTGGCTCTCAAAGGTTTTTAGAGTGTCTATTTTTGTATGTCTATTTTAATTTGGAATTAATCCATAGATCAAGGTACGGAAAACCTATTTAATATATCTAATAATTGGCTATCAACTATGCAAACGGCTATCATGCCGTTGCCCTATGATATTCTTTCGACGTTTTACTTTTTTTACATTTTCGAATTCATTTACTTCGAATGTCAGTATTTCGCCAGCACTGAATCATTTAGGAAAAGTATCGGATGACTTATTGTACTATGTGTGGAAAAAAAAGAAAAGCGGTAATAAACGGTTTATTTCTGCATTATTTATTGATACTGGATATGCTCTTCAATCCACAGCGTAATAAACGCTATCTTGTAAGACGTGATTGTAAAATGAAATAGGCGATTAGAATAAAACCTTTATCAACAATAAAACTTTATTTCTGCAAAACTTTGAGAGCATGTGACATCATTGTTTGCGTGAAAGTTCTACAGTCCTTGTTTCAATGTTGGTTTTTAGCTTTGAGAATCGTCAGACCAGCTTGTTCACGCTAAAACTGGTCATATGTGTATTATTACTTACATCGTACTGGATGGAGGTAAGCTTGGTTTATGAAAGTCAATAATGTATGGGACACAGCTGATTCACTATATGTATATCAAAAAAACATTTTTTCAAGTCGTTGAGGAAGTTTTATGGGCCTTTTATAAAAATTACTGTGAAATCTGTCGTGGCACAACGTACACAGATAGTAAAGATACCCTCTGTTCCATTGGTAGGTGATGTGATGGTAAGCAGACATAAGAGAGAGTACGTGAGTATCCATGAGTGCTCTGAGGAATTGATTGAGATGATACCATCCTCTCGTATTTACCATCGCACAGCCCGCCAGGAGTAGAGTTCATCCATACTACCTGGGGCCACTGCGTTCGTCCACAGTGCGTTTCCAAGGGTAAAAAAACTCGAACCATTCGTCAAAACAATTCGTTTTTAACATCTGAAAGAAAAGATTAAGCGTACCTATTTATTTAAATGAACCAAAGACCTTCACTGATGCCACCCCAATTCCTTAATAGAATGAGTAAGGAAATTCAAAACCACTATTGCTCTAATACAGAGTAGTCGTAAATAGAAGCTTTATTTGCTTAGAAGTTCGCGGACTTTTGCCCGCATGTTGTTTTTAAGCTTGCTACTTTGACTCGCTCAAACAGTTGTGCAATGACATAGTATATTATATGTATTATGTTAACAAATCGTACAGTGGGTGATTTTTTTTCAGACAGCCTTAGAATAGAACGGCTACTTTAAAAACTAAAACTTGTCATACGTGTCGAAGGAAAACTGCGCATCAAAATAAAATAGAAAACAAATAATGTTTTTTTTTTTCAATTTTACAGTTTATTCAACTTATTTCAAGATCATTTATAATTTCCAATTCGCCTAATTTTTTTTTTACAATAATAGTATCGCTCACTCAAGGAAAGTTTTATCACTGAAACTTTCGGGCTTATTTGCGTGGGCATCGTACCAGTTAGGTCATTCGTTTGTCGAGCTTTTAATTATTACAATTTGACGGGTTCATCAGAGAGCAGGGGGCGTGGACGTAATCAGCAATGTTTTGTGTGGGAAAGCATCTTGGAAAAACAACTATTTACTTTTAGCATCTTAATAGTAAGCTATGCTACTGCGTCTATCCAGCTTTCGTATCGAGTTTTAAGTATTACTAGTGGGGAACCCCAGTAGTCGACAAAAATTAATTAAAATTTTAAGACATAATGTATTTTGCATAATTAAAAAAAAAAAAAATCTACACTCCTTCCCTGTATTCTCTATAAGTGTGAGAAATTTCATACTCCTCCGTCCGCGCAATTTTCATAAAGAGGGATACAAAAACAAAGAACAAAGAGTTTGTCTTATATTTTGCATCACCAATGTAAGTTCGTGTTCAGAGTCACTGAAAATGTTACAGAAGATTTACGGTGAAACTACTTTATTAAAAACAAGTGCTTATGAGTGGGTACAAAGCGTTGAAAAATGGTCAAGATTTAATGAAAATTTGCTTTGCTCCGGTAGGTCATTAACGTCTCCAACTGAAATTAACATAGCAATATTGAAGTAAATAGTGATTGAAAAATAAAATCGGTTGTCTGTAAAGTCGATTTACTGACGATAGTTAAACGTGACAACGTCATAAGAAAATACTGATGGAATGGTTTCATTTTTCAAAAGAAAAATTTAATTCTATTTGCTTGATAGATATTTTGTATGGACAATTGACACCACATTCACTTTTCACTGAACTTCATACTTGACGAAAACATGTAAATGTATTATTGTATAGCAGCTGTCCACGCGGATGCATCGCTCACTCAAGTAGGAGAGAGACAGATGTCGAACGCTGCCGAACGCGGAGGCCGATTGTGCCTCTTTGTCGCTCGTTGCGCGCTCTCGCTTGCANTACTTGACGAAAACATGTAAATGTATTATTGTATAGCAGCTGTCCACGCGGATGCATCGCTCACTCAAGTAGGAGAGAGACAGATGTCGAACGCTGCCGAACGCGGAGGCCGATTGTGCCTCTTTGTCGCTCGTTGCGCGCTCTCGCTTGCACTTCAAGCCTTAAATGGAACGCCTCAGAGCGAGGTAACGCCGCATGAGTCATGTTTTTCGTGCCTGCAGCCGGCTCCATCGAATTATAAGACGTTGTCACGTCAAAAACCTCATTCAAGTTTCAGAGAAATAGTCGCCGACCTTTCTGTGTCCCACGAGTCGATCCGTACCATTTTAAACAGTCACTTGTATATGAGACACGTTGCCGTTCGGCTAATCATGTTTCAACTCAACCACTCTACATATTTCAACTCAGGTCGTTTGGGATTTCAAAAGACCTGAGTTTTCTCCAAAAACTATCTAACTACTATTATAGCATAAGAGCTGTTAAGGACATGCTAAAATGAGTCACGCGACTTGACGAGACCTGGAAACTAGTCAACAAGCTTTAAAGTGGTGCCTTGCAACTGAACCAAAGTCGCAAAACCATGACAAAGTCAATCAAAAGTCACAATCATGTTGACCATTTGACTGTATGACTGTCTTCTCTGCTTTTCTCTAACTCTTCCCTGCGAGCTCAAAATTTGGAGATATGAACTTGAGTACCAGTAGCACTACCCAATACGACCCTGGACGAGGGGCAGATTGCTGAAATTAAAAAGTTTCGACGACTCATCGACCTTGCTACATTGAACACGAAAAGAACGGACGCGGGATGGAGGCGATTCTCAAAAAAGGGGCAAATAATTCCTTTGAAAAAGTCCCTTTCTGCTTTCCCTGAACAAGATGAAATATATCATGATGTCACTAACCACTTTCCAACCTAAAAGGTATTTTAAGGTATTTTAAGGTATTTTAAAAGGTATTTCTAAGGTAAAAGCTTGAAAACTTACTACAATTGGATTTTTATTGCCCTTGTAGGCAGACGAGGATACGGTCCACCTGATGGTAAGTGATTACCATCGCCCATGGACGTCAGCAATGTCAGGGGCACAGCCTAGCGCTGCCTACCGTTAACGGTAGTACTTAAGTACTCTCTCTCTCTCTCTCTCTCTCTCTCTTACTCTTCGTACTCTTCTTTATTTAATTAAAAACTAAAAGCTGGTCAGATTGAAAGTGATTGCTTATGAAACTACTACTGCACTACCACTACCCAACCAATAGGTGGTAGAGGTTAGGTAAATCATACAACATAATTGACTGACTTTATCATCATATTTCAAGATGGACGGCGACATAAAAGTTTTAGTTTCCAGTACCTAATCAACACCAAATGAACAATTAGCATACATAAGATGTGTCACGCTCCGCTGTGAAACCCGCTAATTGTATGATAAATATAGGTTTCTTGTAATTAGTAGCGACATCTACTGCATGGTGATCGCATTATTTATGATTAATGACAGAAAAGGGCAGCAAGCTTCATCACAATCCGAAGAACGGTATCGAATAGGCTTAAGCTCAATGAATTAGTCGATCAGTGAGGACAAGAGCTCCCCTCCACGGTGTTTCCCGAGCGCTATGACATATCCTTCTTCAAACGAGGCTTGTGGAGAGTACTTAACGACAGGCAGCGGCTTGGCTCTGTCTCTGTGATTGCTGAAGTCCACGGGCGACGGTAACCACTCACCATCAGGTGGGCCACCACTCATCTGCCTACACGGACACTAAAAAAAAAGACATGTAGGTATCACATCTCACATGTGTAAAGATGACGTGTGCAACGCATGAAAACAAATAAGATCTTAATTATACTTTGGTCTGAGGCAATCATTAAAAAAAAACTAAGAATAAATGACTGGTCGATCTATATTTTCTCTTATTTCGACTCTCACAAATTTTGCAATTTATACAGCACAACAATACAATGCAAAGTTCCCGATGTTCAAATCGTACAATGAATATGGTTGTAGAAACATTCTATTGTATGATTGCAATCAAGTCGATGGCTCTCAAAGTACGTGCACGTTTGACGCTTATCAATTTTATAATAATAATATTCGGTAAAATGTTTGATGTCTTATTTAATTTTTTTGTTTGCTTTATAGTTTTGTATGCTTCTTTTTTGAATAGGGCCGGCTATAGTTTTCCGTTTTGGACAGCAACGTTTTCTTCTTAATAGGTAATTGAAAAATGAGTGTTTTTATAGCTTGCATGATGTCTGATGTGATAAGTGATGGTATTGAACACGTAGATATTATACGATAGAGGCGTACGGTCGAAGCTTTAATTCTGTTGTAGAGCGGTATCTCACCCTTGAAATCGGAAAGCATATGTCCATAGTGACAGCAATAGGCAGAAGTAACGTACAGCCAGCAATTACGCAAATTTAAACGTTTTTCGAATATAACTTTTATTATAATCGATGCTATTTCTTCATTGTGATAATAGTTTATTAACACATGCTTCCCTAGAAAAAAGTACCAGCTTGCGGAATTTATACACCAGCATTTTCCAATAGCTTGATGCGAGTACGCCGAGTACATTTTTTACTGGTGGTAGGACCTCTTGTGAGTCCGTGCGGGTAGGTACCACCACCCTGCGTATATCTGCGGTGAAGCAGTAATGCGTTTAAGTTTGAAGGATGGGGCAGCCGTTGTAACTATACTTGAGACCTTAGAAGTTGTATCTCAAGGCGAGTGGCGCAATTACGTTGAAGATGTCTATGGGCTCCAGTAACCACTTAACACCAGGTGGGCTGTAAGCTCCTCCACCCATGTAAGCAATAAATAAAAAAAACACGATGTTCGACCATAACAAATTTAAATCTTTCATAATATAATGTGAATTGATTTGCGCTACATTATTACTACAATAGTTTAAGCTCCGATATATACCGAAAAATCGAGAATTCCATAATTTTACTGAACATTGTACAAAATGATCTCTGAAAACGAATTGTGAACGAGTACTTGAAACAATTCCGGTCACAACCATGATCGTCATTTACTGATATTATATATACCTTATTTACACGCGTTTTCCTTTCGGAATACCTAAGGAGACTTATTTTCGAGTAGACTACAAAATTTACATCTAATAATAGGCCCTTCCCATACCTACGTGAATAAATTAAAAACCTTTTCCCAAGCGTCCCTACAGACCCGTCTTAAATCACGCCAATTTGAACCTTATGTTAATTGCGCTTCGACCTCGATCTTCATCTCTCCAACACTCGAATGTTGGACGTTAATTAAAATCGCGAGACAGATCTAACGTTCGTCCTGTATTGAGAAAGCCATAATAAAAAGCGCCAGTACCTAAAATATGGAAGGAGAGGTTCTTAAAAATTCTACCACTTTCTCACCGCGTAAATCTTCCCGAATACGGCATGAAAACCGTTTCAGCAATTTGTAGCTAAAACTAAAAATATTTACCTGATTTTTGATACTTACATTTTGGATTTCTCTAGAAAACAACGTAGTCCATGTAAATCTGCTTTAGGTAGGCATTCGAAGGCTGTATGTCTGTACGTCTAGCTTTGTGATAAATAATACTATAATAATGGTAGGCAGCGGCTTGGCACTGCCCCTGGCATTGCTGATATCCATGAGCGACGGTGACCACTTACCAGCAGGTGGGCCGTATGCTCGTCTGCCTACAAAGGCAATAAAAAAAACTAAAAAAACAAAAAAAAATATTACAGAAAAAATACAGCGTAATTACACTCTAAGTTTCAAGAGATTGTAAAATATAGCACCTTATAAAATAAGGGATTATTCGAATGCGCTGAAGTCATTAATATTCTCTTCACGGGCCATTGAATTTGTGCAAGTCTTCGGTTCTTTTTTTACATATTCGAACTCCATAAATGACGCAAATGGCTGGGTGGCCCGAAGACATGCTTCTGCGAAGTCTCCGCATTAAAATTCAACGATCAAGTTCGGGATTTGCCGCTGAAGTTGCAGTGACGCCCACTGTCGACTAGTGTTGTGTATCACCGCTAAACTTATCGATGTTTTTATAATTTGAGTGAATTAAATTCACTGCCGAATTTCAAGTCATCTGTCCGCACCCGTTGGACGGACCAGATTCGTGCAGCCCTTGATACCACAGTGCACGATGCTCTGCACTCAGCTGCAGATAGGAACAGATGGCGGTGCATTCTAAAAAAACAAATGTTTCAAGGCCATGACCACGACCCTCAGTAATGAGGAAACCGATGCAAGGAGGAGGAGGAGGAGGAGTCCGCACTCAAAATTTGTGAAAATTGTTGAGAAATCACCAAACAGAATTCAAATATATTGATTTACAAAACTGACTATCGTAACGATATTAAACCAATCTAATATCTATGGTACCATAAAACAAACATTCCTATTCATTGAATAACGTGAACAGCCCATCTAAAAAAACTCTAAATCCGATTACCCGTGGCCGCTTTACCGATGTTTTAAGATCGTTCTAATTTCTATGAAGCTGATAAAACTTTACAATGGCAATTTTAGTTCTCGGCTCAAAGAGAAAGATAGCCGTCATTTTAGTGCAATCGAAAAGCATATTTTGACCTTGCGTTAAATACAGGTTTTTTTTTTTTCGTTGCTTAAATCGGTGGACGAGCTCACAGCCCATCTGGTGTTAAGTGGTTACTGAAGCTCATAGACATCTACAACGTAAATGCGCCACCCACCTTGAGATATAAGTTCTAAGGTCCCGGTATAGTTACAACGGCTGCCCCGCCCTTCAAACCGAAACACATTACCGCTTCACAGCAGAAATAGTCAGGGTGGTGGTACCTACCCGTGCGGACTCACAAGAAGACCTACTACCAGTAATTACGCAAATTATAATTCCTTCGCCGTGGCAGTCAATCGTGAACTTTTGTTAATTAAAATTTAACATTTGAGAAATTGGTACCCGCCTGCGGGATTCGGACACCGGTGCATCGCTTCAACACGGATGCACCGGACGTCTTATCCTTCACGACGACGTATCGATTCTTTCGTCGATAACGATAAAATCGAAGTGCCCAACACGGTTCTTAACGGAAAAACTTTGACATCTGCTTGTGAAACTATGAAAATTGTTTATAGTACTACCGGGATTTGTACCGGGACCAACTTGAAGTCGCCTTTGAAAAATTTATGAGCAAAATGTATAAAAATTCTGCATTTGACTGTTTTTCATCATTATAAGTTAAAATTTACTTTGTCAAACCCGCGTTTCGCGTTGAGTTAACCGAAAAGCCAATATTTGTTTTTCCGATCTGATTTCCCGAGATAAAAATGCGGATTCGAGTCAATTCCAGCACGTTTCCTACAAAACCTTAAATACGTAAAGTATGGTTTTAAGTCTTAAATCGACCGCAGTGATTAATCCCCGGCTCAAGGGTGCGTTGTGCTCATTATTCTCGCTCACTAATTACGTCTCGAGTAAGATTAAAGCCCCTCGAATACCCAAGCTTCGTGCTTTTGTATTGAAATATGGCGATTTTTATGAGACTTTTAGTTTTTCAGGTCGAGTAAATAATGTTCAGTGGAGGATGAATAGCAGACCTTGGATTAGTTCCTCGGTCGGGACGGATCATCCCGGTTTAATTATGACTTATTACTGTTTTTGATGTAGGTAGAGTGTTTTTTTGCTCGAGAAAGTTTCTAACTGGGTACACTTTTTATGGTTTTTGTTGACATTTATTGCCTGTTCTTTTTACTAAAACGCTAGTTTAGTATTATTTTTGGAACGTAGTTCTTTATGGGACGATGCGGAGGGGTACCCTAACCGGGAAAAAACGTCCGTAACGTAAGATTTTTATTAGTAATGCACACAGTGCACGACTTAACTTTGTAAGAGCGTACAAAAAATTACATTATTTTATGATTCATTGACCACAATCTCAAAGCGTTCGTTTGCGCAATACACTAACTGTTATGCAAACAACCGTGAATGAAGTGTACCACAATAAGTTCGCACGTTACCGAATGACCGTGGGTTGTTGCGAAACCTCCAGTTTTATTTTCTTTATACCTCGAATAGAACTTAAAATTAACATTTTTATAATAAGAAACTTCGTTCCTATCCGGTGTCCCACGACACCACACATCTTTTTTTATGACGGATTACTGTTGGCCCGGAGGCCTCTCGAGTTTCACAAAGACAGATGGGCGAACACGGATTCAGCTGGGAGGGGTGGGATTTGCTAACAGCTGCCTGAGCGCCTCCAAAAGTGACCTTAAAGGCAGCTGAATACCGGATCGAAATCGTGGCACGCTGAAAAGACTCGTCGAGAAAATCAGCGGGACTATGTATGCCTAGTCCTAGTATTAGAGCTGCGGCGTCTAATAACAGTGCTAATGGAAGTGGGTCGGGTGAGCGGTGTTTAGTAGCCACCGGAATCTGTACATATTATTTTCGCCATCAGCATTCGTCCGCGCCGGTGTAAAACGGGATTAACGTTATTCTGATGGAACTGGGACTACCCGCTGAGGTCTCACGGTGGAGGGTTGTATTAATATCGGTGTATTTTTTTTTATTTTTTTTTTATAGCTTAGATAGTTGGACGAGCTCACAGCCCACCTGGTGTTAAGTGGTTACTGGAGCCCATGGACATCTACAGCGTAAATGCGCCACCCACCTTGAGTGGTGGTGGAGTATCTCAGTATAGTTACAACGGCTGCCCCACCCTTCAAACCGAGACGCATTACTGCTTCATGGCAGAAATAGGCAGGGCGATGGTACCTACCCGCGCGGACTCATAAGAGGTCCTACCACCAGTATAGGCGGAGAGCTAGATATTTGTAGCTGGTGCTGCATAACTCGTTCGACACACAAGAATTATCAAAAGGTCATTGAACCGTCGGTTCGTTCTTTGTCATCTGGTTCGTGTATGTCTTTTAAGGAAGATATTTTAGGTCTTCATTCCATTTCTTTTCGAATCACTTTTCAAGTCTCTGTCTTAATCGTCGTCGTATGTCCTGTCAATGAGATTACACGTCACGACAATCATGTACTTTTTGCCTAATGCTTAAATACTAGTGGCCCCGCAGTAGTCGAGATTCGACTACAATTAATTGAAATTATAAGTTTTAAACATTATTATGGTTCTATTGTGAAACACTATTACATTTCGATAATATTATCACAGTATTCGCCAAAACTGCACTTTAGTCAATAATATTAATGACAAACAATATTAATCTATTTTCAATTCGACCACAGACTTTAAACTATAACAAAAGTTTCCCAATTGACAGTAAGCAAAGAGTATATTTTTATGTATGTGTTGTATCAAATACACGGTAGTGTGCGTAATGTTTTCTTTATTGATTTAATGTATCTTATACGTATTATTTAAAAAAAAAAAAACATTTTGCACGTCTTCTCTATATTCTCTATAAGTGTGGAAAACTTCATACTCTTCCGTCCGCGCAATTTTTGTAAAAAGGGATACACAGTTTTTGCTTCACGTATTAATATATAGATAAACTATACGAAAAATTACGGATCAGGAAAATCTACTATAAAATGTAGGGAACAATAGTGGGAAGGTTTAGCGGTAGGCAGCGGCTTGGCTGAATCCCCAGCATCGTTGGTGTCCATGAGCGACGGTGAGCACTCACCATCGGGTGGCCCGTATACCCGTCTGCCAACAATGTAACGCTAGAAAAATTAAAATTAATTTTTTGTTTTGAAATTAACGCCCTCTAGCGTATACGTGGCGCAGTGTGGGGAAATATATAATTATGAATCACTGCGTAGTGCATTTATTCGACACTGCAGGGCGTGACCGTGCTATCTTGTCTGTGGTTCGAGGGTGAGATTGTCACAGCACTATAGGCGGAACATTCGAGAACCGTAAGACAATTAATATAAAAGGACAAGTCACTTTATCCGAAGCCTTTTTAATCAACATCTCTTGAGCTGCAGTGCAAGTTGTATTACGTTTTTTTTTTTTTTTTTATTGCTTATATGGGTGGACGAGCTCACAGCCCACCTGGTGTTAAGTGGTTACTGGAGCCCATAGACATCTACAACGTAGACGCGCCACCCACCTCGAGATATAAGTTCTAAGCTCTCAGTATAGTTACAACAGCTACCCCACCCTTCGAACCGAAACGCATTACTGCTTCACGGCGGAAATAGGCAGGGTGGTGGTACCTACCCGTGCGGACTCCCAAGAGCTCCTACCACCAGTGATTACGCAAATTACAATTTTGCGGGTTTGATTTTTATTACACGATGTTATTCCTTCACCGTGGAAGTCAATCGTGAACATTTGTTGAGTACGTATTTCATTAGAAAAATTGGTACCCGCCTGCGGGATTCGAACACCGGTGCATCGCTACACACGAATGCACCGGACGTCTTATCCTTTAGGCCACGACGACGTATTTACCATAGTCAATTTAACAGTTCCTTGGTGTATTTTTATTCAACCAGGGTAAGTGTTTCATAATTTATTCTCCACACTGTGTCCACAACCATTATCCAAATAGAAGTTAACACCACTTTGTCTTGTCGTGTAGGTCCTAATAACTGGTACATTACATGTACATGTTAGGGTGCGGAGCGTGACCTTACTATCACCTTCAAGATCCCGCAGTACTTTTCTGAGTGGACGCTGCCGGAAGCGAGGTGCTCTGGCTTGGCGATCCAGAAAGTATTGACTACCGTAGAACAAAGAAATACACCTGCATACACAACCTGGCTCGGATCCATCAACCCCAGTTGCGGGGAAGCAATCCAGTAATCGTTCGTCATTTTGTGAACCACTGGTGATACCGTCTTAGTTTATAATATTGTTATTTAATCTCACTTTCATTAAATTCTTTCTCCTGTGTTCGGTATACCTACCGACACATATTTGACAAAGATACCGTACCACTAATTCATTCTGTGTGAACAATTATAAACATTAAATCTGTATTCGTGTGTAGTTAATAAACTCAAGTGTAATATATATTGTAATTGTTTCATTTATTGGCGTGAGTCTCCCAGAGCGGTAAGTGGTGGCGCCCTGAGATCCTCCTCACAGAGTCTCCTGTTCACCGGTTGTCTACCGGTGGTGACGTGTCTAGAAGTGGTGCGACTTGGCCCCGTGTCTCTCAACCCATAGACCACCTTTTGGGGAGTGACGCGACTGGGCCTCATGTAACATCGGCATACCAGGGACACCCTTAGACACAGACACGTTATAACAAGAGGAATAAAAAAAATAGATCTTCCACCGAGCAGGCGAGTCTGCTAGCCCGATCGTCTGATGGAGGAAGTTACACAATTCTAAATTTCTTTTAAACTATCATCAACACATTTCAGGCTTGCGTTTGATTTCTTCTGTTCCGTGACATTCAACACACATATCTATTAAAATACTAGCTGACCTGGCGGACTTCGTAGTGCCTCAATCGATAAATAAAAGACCCAAACTTTTGTATAAAATAAACTTAAACAAACAAAAGGAATCCGTCCGACGGGGGACACATCAAAGGAAAAACAAAATTATTATTTTTATTTAATTTCGATCTTTTTCCTGTTTATCTACCTTTTGAACCTTCTCTGGACTTCCACAAACAATTCAAGACCAACCGTTCACCAAGGTCCAGCCGTTCTCGAGTTTTAGTGAGACTAACGAACAGCAATTCATTTATACATATTAATCGAGTGTTTGGTATAATAAACACTTTTGTATAAAATAAAGTATCGTAATACATTTTTTATCACCCACTCGGAGCACACGTACAACAGTACGCGCAGTACGTAATGTCACATAAAATGGCTTGACACCGTCGACAACATATTCTTAGCGCGTAAAACGTAAATTGGGTACTTGTTTGTGTCCTGAAATAGAAGTTATGACTCTCGGATGTGCGTAATTAAATTTATATTCACGAATCAAGCTCAATTAAGACGTGTTGTAAAACCATACGGGGTCGATTTTGCCTTTAGTACGACAACCCGCAGTTCGACTCGCATATATAAAAACGGCCGTCTGGTGTAGTGGTAAGTGACAAGGTCACTACACAAGGGGGTCGCGGGTTCGAATACCGCCAAAGGAAGATATTTGTATGATAAATATAAATTTCTCTTCCAGGGTTATGGATGTATATTAAAATATATGTATGTGTATAATAAAAATCTTACATTTATTTCCGTTATCTGGTACCTGTAACAAAAGTTCTTTACGAACTTATCACGGGACCAGTTAACGTGGCGTGATTGTTAGTAAATATTTATTTATATTTATTATTTATATACATAATAATATAATGATATGAAGTATTTCAGAAGGAATAAACAATAAACGTCTTAATTAGCCCACTGAGTTTCTCGCCGGATCTTCTCAGTGGATCGCGTTTCCGATCCGGCGGTAGATTCTGCGAAGCACTGCTCTTGCTAGGGTTAGTGTTAGTAACGTCGTCAGATTTGAGCCCCGTGAGCTCACGCTACTAGTTAAGGCTACGCTGAAATAGTCTCTCAAGACCATCAGATTAGGTAGGAAAAAAAAAAGACTTCATTGCGTTTTCTCTTATATGTATAATAAGAAAACAATATTTAAAGCCCTTAATCTCTTAAAATTAATATTAAACAGTAATCAGTATTAATAAACTATACAAAACTGAACTCTCTTTTACTGAATGACGGACTTCACTTCATGGTACTGAATGACACAGAAGTAAATCATTTTTAAAAACTAAAGAGTTTTAAATAATAAAAGTTTTCTTTACATACATATTTCATTAACCAAATTATCAAACCAGCTCACAGCGCAATGAGTCCGTTGATGTCATAGTTTACAACGTGAGCGTCTCTGCTTGACTGTTTTTTTAAAATTCTCTAATAAATGCACAGGGGTGTCAAAATGATTTTTTAAATACAAACTACCACCAAAATTACAACATAACACCTTTTTACTGCTGATTGGCAAATAAGTTCAAAGTTCGTTTAGAATTAAGTGGTTACCAGTGTCCACAGATACAACCACGTAAATGCCGCCAACTGTCCTACTGAATGAAGTCAAAATCGCAATCGTCTCTTGTTAACCTTAAAGTACTAAATTATGCTGAAACTATCAGTAAATTTATTTTTTATGAGTAAAGTTTTCATTTTTACAATACAATTACGATACTGATATGATATTTTCTATAACTATCATCGATGAAAGACGAGCGTGACATCCCTGTTCCACTGGCGCTATAATCCCAGCTATTTTGGTAATCCCACACTATCAGTTAATAGTACTCCAATACCATAAAACCACACTGGACTTGTTTTCTTCCGTATCGATCTAATTCTAACAGCTGTCCATGGTTCACTAAACTCAATATTAACTCAATTTAACAATGTAATCTGACGAAGCATGTTGCGGATAATAACATGTACTTTTAGGTTAGGAATATTGTGTTCTTTTTTTTATAATAAATTTGACATACTTTCATTTAACAAAAAAGAGTTTCGTTGTTGAACTCTTTGGCTAAAAATGTCTTCCCAGTGGCTCCCGTTAGTGTTATTATTTTTCGCTCATGGTCTAGTTACATTAGAACCTAATTTACAACAATGAATCGTTAGCGGAAGGAACTACAATGCATCCAAGTATTATTATTATTATTGTATAATATTATGTATAAGTATTATTATTGTAATAAGTTAAATAATTATTTGGTACAAAATAAAAGTAGCAAGCGATCGCTCACTATCTTGTTTATATTGAGAAAAATGAATTTGATCAGTTCGATATTTTAATGCTTGTATCATGTAAGATACATGCTTAGTGACACTAAATATCCCAACTACCCACTCTCTCCCCAATACCAATATAGTCTGATCGAAATCAGCGACTTTATAAAAGATATCTAGCATTTGAAATCTAAATATCAAAACAAAAGTCGATAGAGTTTTTACTCGTTGAATGTAAAATATAATTTTTTCTAATGATATGAAAATGCAAATAGTTCGGTACTATAGACCAGACTGATTACGCTGTAAAATAACCATAGATTCTGAGTTAAAGTTAAAGAGCAGAAAATTATTCCATTACACCCAAGACATCTAAATCTTATTATTATCGGAGGATTAATTAAAGGCTCAAGTTGTGGTCTCATGGATAGGATTAACCATTTAGTATGATTGGATGCTAGATGCACTTTACACCTGATAATAGATATATAGATTCATCATAGTTGCCACTCATTGTTGTTCCCAATTTGCTTCCTATAACACATTAAGGTCAATTACTTAGCCTTTCTTATTATTCAGCATCAACAAAATTAAAAAACCCGCTGTCACTAATCACTCGCTCCACACCAGTTTCCCATAATGTGGTCGCATTCTCAAATTGCCAAATCTCGTGTTTGGGTGCAGTTAGCAAATTGGCCTGCTTCCAGAAAGTTCTGGCTGCTTTGGTCGATGCAGCACAAATAAATCAATGGGCCTTTGATATTGGAATACCGATATTATTAGTATCCAAGAGTTTTCAAGGAAACAAATTCTATAGAAGATCTAGAAATATGTGTAAAATTACAAGTCTTACACGAAGAGGGACATGTTGATTATTATTACTATATCAAAAAAGTAAGGGCTAAAATCAGTAATAAAAAAATTCCAGCTATTTATCTAAATTTATTTTATCACCTCCAAAGTATGCTCCTACAGAAACGATACACTTACGCCAACCAATAATCCAGTTATTAAACATTTTTAAAAGCTTTCTTCCGAGATTGGGTTCCCACCTCGCCACGAATTCTCCTTTATGTCTTGTACCAAATGAAAGGGTTGTCACGAAGTGGTTAGCGTGATGGTATTAGTTG
Source organism: Bombyx mandarina (assembly GCF_003987935.1). Next base: position 93,081 of record NW_021011556.1, on the reverse strand, counting down.
AGTTGGTAGTTAAAAATACGTTTACAACGATGGCCTTGTTTTTTTTTTAGAATGAAAATTCTTTCTTTAAGTGATTTTATAAGAGATGCGTTTGTTTCCCCATTTGGACTATTGTATTGATTGACTTAGTAAAAATTGCAATTGAAAAATTAAACTCCAGTCACACATCGGAGCTAACAAGCACTTTTTTCTAACGTACGCGACCACCTGGCACTATACCCTGGTCACCGAAACCCGACTTCGTAAGGTGCCCATTACTGACCTTAAAACATTGAGACTTGACCCAATTCTATTGTATAACAGTTGTACCTCCCTCCGAATCAAAAAGCATGAGTGCTTCGGGGCGGAAATAGACAGGATAGTGATACCTACCCGTGCGAGCTTACTATGGTCTGCCATAGATCTGGGCTGCTGCCGATTTTCCAGTGAAGCCCTTAGTCGCATTTTACGACATCCACGGGAAGAGATGGGGGTCTTCTAGGTCGACGCAGCCGTAAATAAGTCATACATAAAGCTTACATTTTCAGAAAGTCCATTTTGGAAGCACCACGTCAAAATGGAAACAGCTAGCAGACGCCCGTTGCATTACACACGTTTTTCGACCCGTTGGACGTCGAAACTCCCATATAAATACATTTCCACAAAGAAAGATAAATTATTCTAGGAACTTAATTCAAGAGACGATAATTCAACATCAGACTCTGAAATTCGGTAATTACACAGCTGCCGTACCTTTGGCAGTGAAGGGCTATATTTTAACTGTAGCGGCTTAAGCAAGTCGAGATTTTCAGTTAAAATTCCACATCGTATATGATGCATATTACACTATAATTACTTAGTTGGATTTGAAAATAATAGGATATAGTGAAGTAAAAAACGAAATCTAAGAGAAATGTGGGAATGAGGATACGAAAGAGCTGTCTGTAATGACAAATACTTTCAACTCTTTGGATTAAGTATTGTACTTATTAAAATAGAATACGAAATTTTAACACAATACTTCTGACCAGGGAAGTGAATGTATTCTCGGTTTGTTATGTAAATGAAACCTCACATTCACTCCTATTTTTGGATTTTCTAATCCAAGTTCTACCATTCCAAGTGGCGTTGAAGTGAGGCGGGTCGTAAAACTGCAATCCAAATCAGAATATGCTTGAAAGCATGTTGGGTTAGCCAGTATCGAACGGTTAGCCTAATTAACGGGTAAACATTTTTGCTAAACCCTGTTTAATTAATCTAGTCAACGTATTAAATATAAGAATCTGGCCTTAACACATACTTGCTATAGATCTAAGCACTGATAGACGCAGACAATATCTTACCAGTGCAAAATATGTCAAAAAACAGCTGTGTTTGTAATTGAGCATAGGAAAGATAGTGCAAGGATATAGAGCATAAACCAAAGTTTACATTCCATAGCCCACTAAACTGATTAACTACACTTCATTCCAAGTCAATACTTAAAAAACAAATATACAATCATATTATATAATTTGAGAATTAGTTCATTTTAAAGCTCTTAAAAATTAAAAGACACTATTAACTCGTTTTTATTATTGTTAATATACCGCAAGATATTCTAACGAGATTACGTAGTTTTTGCGTTAATCCGATTAAAAAAATGTGTGCGTGTACTAGTGTACACACGTAAGAAGTGAAACTTATTTATGGCCTTATTTTTCGAAAAATGATCTACATGCAACTTTCTAGAAATTGGTTAAATAAAGTTAAATTAGATAAAGTTTAAACAAAAGGATTTTATTATCATAGACATGAATACAAAAAAGTTAAATTAGATAAAGTTTAAACAAAAGGATTTTATTATCATAGACATGAATACAAAACAGATGGCGCGTAACGGAAAAATGTGACGCGTAACCGAAAAACGTGACGGTAAATTTTTTTCCAACGCCGATAAGGAAGTTTCACTTCAAAATTCGTGAAAATGCAAACTCAACAGCATTGTCGAAAGTAATGAAAACTATTAGTCTGTATAACTTGTGCATTTAGCGGCCGCATTTACATAGCGACGCCGCGGTCAAACTAGTTGGAGCAATTCAAAACGAATTATTGTTGTTCCGTCGCGTTTAAGATAAATAAGTTATAATGTGTTTAGTATTATATCGTAGTGTAATGTCTACAGGTCATTTAAATTAATTTTATATGACACATGAGTCACAAGCTACATATAATCAATCTTACAAAAAACATTTGCAATGTCAATTTTGAAATACCAATTCATGTTTATCATATCTGTTTTGTTCCTAACTAAATCTTAAATCGGTCTTATCTTGGGTTTGAAAGGTGGGGCAGCTGTTGTAACTATACTGAGACCTTTGAGCCCATATTTCAAGTCAATCAAATCAAATCAAAAAAAATTTATTCAACATAAATGAAAGTACATACTTGTTGAACGACAAAAGAACTACCGCCAATTCACAAGAACTAGCCTCCGTCCTGAGAAGAATTGGCAAGAAACTCAGCGGGCATGTCTTTTTTTTTTCAAGGTGTTAGACATTTACGTTGTAGATGTCTATGGGCTCCGGTAACCACTTAGTGTGAGAAGTAGTCATTTTATTAATTTTATATTAGTGAAATTGCTTTTCTTAACACCATGAATCTACTAGGGGTATATTTCGAACAAGCAGAAGCAATGTCAGAGTGGAATCAAATGGATTAAGTGCATGGATAAAATGTGTATGGAACAATTGAGAATTGAATTGTAAATAATAATATGATACAAGTCGTAGCTTAAAACTTAGTAAAATCAAGGTACGAAATTCTTCAAATTAAACACTACAATTTCATTACGTTAAACGGTTATTAAACGGACGACCGGGTTGTTATCGAATACGTCCGGTATTTCCGACATCCGGTCCGCACCGGACAACCGGTTTAATGCGAAACTATTTAAATTTTCTGTACACTATGACGTAACTTTTGTGCCACAGTAAATTTGTAAATAGTTGATAAGCCTATGTTTATTTGTTAGCGACAAAATTTTATTTTTTTCGTCCGCAAAACAATTGTGAGTTATAAATCACTGCTATTATTATAAGACAATTAAAATTTCCCATTCATCTCTCAGGGAGAAACATTTCACACATATTGCGTCTCTTTGGGCTCGATTTGTATTCACGAGCGCTATGATATGTCCTTCTTCAAGCGAGATTCCTCAGCAGTAGGCCGTGGCTTGGTGCTCCCATATATAACTTAAGTGGATGCATGAGCTCACGGCCCACCCGGTGTTTGAAAAGTTACTGGAGCCCAATGATTTTGCGGAGCTTATTCAGTGGTAGTCTTGGAGTCGCCTGGATACTTGGAGGAATGATTCACCTACATAAAAAAATATATATGATATCGAGTGTGCTGATGCTATGGGCTTAGGCATCATGAAATGAACTCTTCGATGAGGTGTCTAATGCGACGACAGTAACTATTGCTACGTAAATCGGGTCAGGGGTCTAGTTAACAACGATCTCTGTAAGAGGGCTATCGTCTCGCGCTGCCGTCTTAGTTTCGATGTTAACTTCATCTACTTACGGATAGGTTCAAGACCTTTAGAAACTAGGCATGCTTATAATAATTACCTATGTGCGCTTAAGACGTGTTAGGGGGCGTTCATTAATTACGTGAGGTGTTCTAGGGGGGTAGGGGATCAGGCTAAATCTTTCCAAATCTCACTTAAGAAGGAAACAGGTTCTTAGCAAATGTCACGTAATTTTCTTTTTCTAGTAGAAAACGGTGTAGCATTTCTTGAAAAATTATTTCTAGAAATAAAATATGGCCCAATCTGACACAATAGTGTTTGTCGTATTTATTTTTCTTTTTTTATTGCTTAGATGGGTGGACGAGCTCACAGCCCACCTGGTGTTAAGTGGTTACTGGAGCCCATGGACATCTACAACGTAAATGGGCCACCCACCTTGAGATATAAGTTCTAAGGTCTCAGTATAGTTACAACGGCTGCCCCACCCTTCAAACCGAAACGCATTACTGCTTCACGGCAGAAATAGGCAGGGCGGTGGTACCTACCCGCGCGTACTCACAAGAGGTCCTACCACCGGTAAAGTATTTATCCGAAACCCACAGAGTAGCAAAGTAGCGCTTGATTATTTATTTGAGCGCTATCGACTTATAACTTCGCAGCGCAATTTTATGATTATAATTTTAAATTAATTAATATTCACAAATCATTGCCAGTCTTCAATAAAAGTAATAGAACACGTTGTTTTTTTTTCTCATTAATCCAATACGCTTACAGCCTAAATATAAATTTTGAAGAATCTCGCGTGAGATTAGATGAGGGGATGGAGTTGAGGAAAATCATACGAAATCTGACAAAGGCGGGAGAAGGGATCGAAAAATTCTCAAAAATGCCTCACGTAATTAATGGACACCCTCTTAACAAATATCAAAAAATTATTAAAACCAGTATATTATATCTATGTATATCCTCTTTAGCCAGCCATCAAAGATCAAGTCATTGTTAAGTAACAAACAAATCAGTGCCATCAAACTACTAACTTATTACAAAATGAGGTTCTTTTCAGAAACCTTTAGAATTTTCATATTTTTCCTGACTGAACCTACCAATCGTACACTCACTGTATGTACACAAGCGAGTAATAAAGGCCGGTTGTCGAAATTTGAGCATCAGCTATAATTATATTAAACTTTTCATATCTCACTGGATGTTCATGTGTAAACAACGCGTTATATAAATACTGCACATTGCGAGAAAGTTAGTCACAAAGAAATGAGTCAAAGAGACAAGTGATGATTACATATAGAAGTAGAAGTTCTGATCAGGCTCTGATGACGGGCAAACAAGTTGAAAAAATGGCCGCTGTGGCCAAATGATTTTTTTCCTACTTATGCTGATAGCCTTGAGAGGCTATTTCAGCTTCACCCTAACACGTAGGTGAGCTCAAGGGGCTCAAACCGGAAGTGTTGCTAGCACTGGCCCTAGCAAGAGCAGTGCTTCGCAGAATCTACCACCAGATCAGAAACGCGAACCACTGAGAAGATCCAGCGAGAAACTCAGTGGGCTGTGTATATAGGTTAATTCGCTCGTCGAGCCCTCCGTCGCAAGTGACGGGTTCGACAAGGACGGTAACCGATGCTTGTGGTACTTAAAAGCACCGTTAATGGATCGTGAGGATCCGTAATGACGTGTTTTGGGCGACGTCGACTATTTACTAGTCGGTCTACAGGATCGGGTATGCAAATTCCAGCGGCCACGACAAGAGGGTTTTGATGTCGTGCCGCCTTTTCAAAGTGGCGCAATGATGCCGACTGTAGATCCTTATGGTCCAGGAGCCAAGTACAATTTCGGTCAATTATTTTCTCGCGATCGAAACTTCGTAAAATGCACACAAAATGAGCTTTGTCCGCCATCTAATGAAGTAAAAATAACAATAATGAATAAAGCATTTTAATAATTTATCATAAAGCACTGTATTTACAATCAGTAGCATTAAGCAATTAATGTTGACAGAGATTAATGTCGCCCAGCGTGCGTCCTCTAATTAATATGTATCAAACTTCACATATCAGCGAAATGTGTATTTCCAGTCATAATATTAGAATTAGTGTTGGGTTGCTCGTAAAGAAATGTAAAATGTCTAACAGGGACTGACACGGGAGTATTCTCCTGTTTGATGGATAAATTTTTTTTAGGATTGAAGGATTACTGGTGGCCCGTAGACCTTTCCAGTTTCACCAGGACAGATGAGTAAAGGCTCAGCCAGGAGGGGTGGGATTTGCTAACTGCTGCCCGAGCGCCTCCGAAGGAGACCTAACAACTCAAGAGTAGCTGCTTCGTGAATGAATCTACTACCGAATCGGAATCGCGACCCGCTGAGAAGATCCGGCGAGAAACTCAGCGAGCTGATGCATTGGTTAGGTTGGACGACGAACTCTTTCTCGAGTTCGGCGAGGCGTCCGATACAAGAACAACTATATTATGTTATGTTACTATTATGTTAACACCAAATACCAACTACCATGCTAATGTGATATAGTTACCCGCAGGATCAACAAGGCTGTCAGAAGTTGTCGTAGACCTGATTTTGTTAGATTCATTCTTTAATAAATTACGGGTATCAAAAACTCAATATAGTCAAATGTTGAATTTTTTAATTAATCTCACGTCATTTATTTGGCAACAGCATCTCAAATTCATAATTAATGTAACACGTACATGCCCAGTACCGTTGACAAAAGAAACAAAAGTATTAAAATTGAAATTGTACTTTAATGTATCTACAGTTTTTTGTTTCTTAAAATAATCAAAAAGGGATTCCGTGTTATAGTCCGTACTATAGTTGTGTAATGCTTTACTTACATCCAAAATTATAATTTTATTGTTCAAAAACAATAAAACTCAGCTCGTTGGTAACGGTACTAACAAAATAAGTCATAGGCACGTCGCCGGATGTAGAATCTTCTATCAACATTGCCTGAATGTAGACAGCGGCATTTATCTCGTAGTGTCTATTGGCTCCGGTGCCAGTCGAGTTTTGAGACATCATGTTGAGTCACTTTGGACACGTCGCTCGAGTTAGTTATCAGCATTCTCGTTGCCATGACTACAGACTCCGGTAACCAGTTAATAGTATATGTGTACCCGAAAAAATGTATACCCGAATAATTATTTCTTTATACCTCGAATAGAACTTAAAATTAATAGTTTTATAATAAGGAACTTCGTTCCTATCCGATGTCTCACGACACCACACATTTTTGAAGTGAAAACTTCTTTAGAATCGTTGTGATTTCAAGCCGGATGCAACGGAAAAAACGACAGGTAAGAGACACAAATACAAAAATGTGTAGGATGAAGCCAGCAAAGAATGAGACAGAAATATACATACTATTTAATACAGCGCCATCTGTGAGATTTTTTTATACTAACGTGTGTATGAAAGCTCTTGTTAATTTAGGATTATACGTGAAATTAAAATATCAATTCACAGAGGGCGCTACCTTACAATTATTTACTAATGACAAAATTTTACATATACTTAAGACGTTTAGGATAATTGTATTTTAATTTTGGAAGGTTTCACTTCTACCACGTGTGAATTGCACACATTTGTTTTTTTTTTACGTTTTTACGCACGTACGTTACTTTTTGTGTGTTTTTGCGTTTTAGCTTTTTTTACTTACTGCGTGGTGGAGAAATTAGCAAAATGTTTTCGCTAGGAATTGGATCTGCACGAGAATTGAGTCGAGCAGTGATAGATACTCAATTCTTTTCTCGTTCTGTAAATGTAAATATTATTTTAATAAAATAAATGATCAACATTTGGTAATTATATTGCACGAACAAAACTTTATATTATTACCTACTACAGACGAAACAGTATGAATGAGTATATTTTCGTATTAATTATAACGTACATTTTACTTTGGAATCTTAATTAAAGTTATACGTATTTTGCCGTTTGGATGACTTCAGACGACATTAAATCAGGAATCATGATGAGTATTTTTGTTTATTTAATAACGCTATGAACGCTGAGATGGATATTTTGAATATCGACATATTTATTTTACTGGATAGGAGTTATTTGAGTTACGATACGATATATTACTCGATATTGAAGTCATCGTGGCCTAAATGATAAGACGTCCGGTGCATTCGCATCTAGCGATGTAACAATGATCGTATCCCGCAGGTAGATACCAATTTTTCTAATGAAATACGTACTTGAGAATTGTTCTCGATTGACTTCCACGGTGAAGGAATAGCATCGTATAATAAAAATCAAACCCGCAAAATTATAATTTGCGTAATTACTGGAGGTAGGAACTCTTGTGAGTCCGCGCGGGTGGGTACCACCACCCTACCTATTTCTGCCGTGAAGCAGTAATGCGTTTCGATTTGAAGGGTGGAGCAGTCGTTGTAACTATACTGAGACCTTAGAACTTATATCTTAAGGTGGGTGGCGCATTTACGTTGTGGATGTCTATGGGCTCCAGTAACCACTTAACACCAGGTCTGGTGGGCTGTGAGCTCGACAACGATAAAGGAAAAAAAAAAAAAAACTTGGATAAAATCAGGTGAGTCACGAGTTCATATTTTCTGATTCAGGCTGTATTTTGTAACCACACCGCGCCGCTAAGCAATATTCATACTACCTGCGCATGTCTTTGCATCATTTGAATCTTTTAGATATCACATACTATATAGAACTATTTACACGCTGCACCAGTATCAGAATACGTCTCAGCGAATAAGTCGTACTACGTCTTCGTTAATATACGACAAGGGCATCAACATCAAGAATTGCTACCAGAATTTTCGTTGGCTCTTTATCGCATAACCGCTTTCATTCGAAAGATGAAAGTAGCTTTAATTTAATTAATATTTACACGGTATTGAAACTGAAGAACTTGTGATTTTCCTTCTTTGAAGTTGAACCATTCGGAGGTATATTAAAGAAATGTATCACATAATTTCTAATTTATTGCCATTTTATTTTAGTAATTGAAATGTTTTCTGCCGCTTGTACAAGTTGGCCCAATCTCGGCCAACTCGAGCGTAGGTAAATTGATACAAGACACGAGCAACTGTCGACATGTTGGTCATATTCAAATTAGGCCCATTTCAACTGCCCATGCTTAATTGTTTTTAATCGACACGAAGATTTATAGCGTAGGTTGTTTTAACTGGAATTGTGCTCACAATACACTCTAACGCCTTTAGAAGATCACGCTCCGTACATTTTTTTCGGTCGCAAACAATTTCCTCAAACACACATCCCCTAATGAAGTTTCCATTCGCTAAGAAAGCGCAAACACCATCCATTTAACGGCTCGACGGTTTCCATTCAACATCACCATGTACACGACGATCAATCATTCGGCTCCAGCGGGCTATCAATCCGCTGTCCCCCGATCACCGCCCAATACCAACTTCTAAACGATATTAATTAAAAATGAAACGAACGATGCCTTTGTGCTGGCGACCGACACGTATGAAGCACACACCCTTTGATGTTTTTTAATTATTCTTGTAAAAAAATTGATAGGTCTTTTGTCTTTTTTTTCGGGTCAGGAGGAAACCGATAGTCGCTAAGCTTTGCTTGGATGTGGTGGCAGCATGAAAGGCGAACCTTCGTTTCCAAGCGACCGATCTAGACGAAGCAGTTACTAATCGGTCGATCTCCGGTAGCAAAGTTATTGAGAGACACAGTACGATCTCTAATCGTTACGTTCCTACCGCGCAGAGCTCTGAGCTGGTGATCGTCACTGTCTCGACCATAGCTAAGCTATTTGCCAAGCTTCCACAATTGGAATTAAAATATCTCTTCTGCTACTTGACCCGTAGTCTTTGTTTTCAGAGTCAGAACCCCAGCGCATAACAATACGTACGTAACGTGTTCATGAACTATTTCCGAAATAGCAACGTATTGCAAAACACTTGTGCTAGGACGTATTGTAAGCCCGCACACGTAGACACCTACCTTCCTGCTTATTCCTGCCGAGACCTTGATACTATTTAAATGTGTGTTCGGTATTTTTTTTATTTTATTGCTTATGTGGGTGGACGAGCTCACGGCCCACCTCATGTTAAGAGGTTTTCCGGAGCCCATAGATATCTACAACATAAATGCCACCACCTACCTTGAGATAATATAAGCTCTAAGATCTCAGTATAGTTTCTCATGTTTCAGGGGTTGAAGCTGCATCCACGTTATGATGTGCATGACCTCCAATAACCTTTTAAAACCAACAAAACTAACGTAATTATATTACATTCGAAAATATTATTTCGTCGCGATGTTTCACGACACCACTTCAACCTGCTGTCAGTTTGTTCCCACCAATCCCTTTGAACAGGATGTTTGATAGCTCCCGCTTGCACCGTAAAGAACATTTGTCATTGTCCGAGGCCCGGAGTGCTGCTTTATTTATTGACAACCATTAGTGGCCCATTGGGATATATGGAGTTCCAGTGTCTGGACAAAGGTACATGCGGTGAATGATTATCAGCCTTGGACGTTGAGGCAAACCGTAATGATATTTCCGACTGTTCCTTACTTATCACATTTTTTATTTATTGCTTAGATCGTTGGACGAGCTCACAGCTTAATTGGTGTTAAGTGGTTACTAGAGCCCATAGACATCTACAACGTAAATGCGCCACCCACCTTTAGATATTAGTTCTGAGGTCTCAGTATAGTTACAACGGCTGCCCCACCCTTCAAGCCGAAACGCATTACTGCTTCACGGCAGAAATACGTGCGTGCGGCACGTGCGGACTCATAAGAGGGCCTACCACCAATGAAAGTACTGTTGACTTGAATCTAGTAGGAATATTTTATCTTTAATTCAGCCTTTCTTTTAATGATATATAAGTTTAACGCGAACTTTAGATGCGATAAAACAATTAGATGGATTGAAAATAATTTATTTAGACCCAGATGCAATGTAACAAGTTTATTGGATCTCTCTTATTTCTACCACGGATTCCAATAAAGCTAGTCTTCAGAGAAAACGGGCTACTCCATACTCAGCGCGTTTTTTAAAGATATCTATTTATTCTCACAAAATATACAGACTACCTCAAAATCAGGTTACGTATTTTCCAAAATCCAAACCAACCATTGAGACATTTTATGTTAACTGAGATTTTAGCTTCATAACGAATGTTGTGTAGTTCAAATCAAAACGCATTATTGCCTAAGGACAAAAATATATGAAAAGGTACAAATCTATTCGCACGTCACGTGCTACCAATATTCAGAGTAAGGTGATAAAGAAAATATAAGGTTTGATCTGAGAAGAAGCTGAGCCTTAACATACTATGGATGAATAATTAAAATCAATTCAGTACCCGATCACAATACCTATGCCTATAATCTATTTACACTGATAATGAGCCTTCGGTGTTTTTAAACAAACACTTCATAATTTCGTTCCACTTCGTAGGGCTCAATCGTAGATTTTCGTTAAGTCCAAAGGAAAAATCCAATCCATCTTGGCTCCTTTGACGCAGTTCACAAAACATAATAAAAGATGCAAACAACGAAACGGGCAACCGTGAAATGAAACTGAGATATTAAAAATAGATACCAAGAGTTTTAGGGGCCCGTCTGTGCGACGACTGAGATCATTATAATACACTTACAGTGATCAGATTGGTAGTTGGTTTACTGGTGGTAGGACCTCTTGAGTCCGCACGGGTAGGCACCACTACCCTGCCTATTTCTGCCGTGAAGCAGTAATGCGTTTCGGTTTGAAGGGCGGAGCAGCCGTTGTAACTATACTGAGACCTTACAACTTATATCTCAAGGTGGGTGACGCATTTACGTTGGAGATGTCTATTAGCTCCAGTAACCACTTAACACCAGGTGAGCTGTGAGATCGTCCACCCATCTAAACAATAAAAAAAAAAAAAAAAAGTTGGTGAACTATCCGCTTCAAGGATCACATAACTGGAGGTTGAGTCATAAAGTCATCACTAGCATTGACGCTGGTATATGGGGATGGTCGAATCTAAAAAACAATCCTGCCATCGGCTTTCCACTCAAGCCTGCCATCTCCGCCACAACAGAAGAGAGAGAGTCGAACTTTATGCAAGTTTCGTAACGGATTCTATACTATTGGTAAGTTCAATTTCTAAGACAAGATGCTGTTCCTTTGTCATGAAAATCGTTCACACGCTAGCGAACTCGTGTAAGAAACGTATTTCTTTGGTAAATTACTATTATTGCGTATTTTACTTACTTTTCTTCATACATTCAAACCATTGTAGTATTTGAAGGATATTTTAAATGTACCAAAAAAGGCTATTAAAAATATATCTACTTGCAACGTACTGTGGTAGTAAATAAGGTGCAATAGCGTAACATTCCCGTATTAAGCAGTAATTAGACCATCTTCTGTTCACAGCGGGCCAGGAGAACTACAAAAAATATTCAATACGGAACCGCGAAATCGGGAAAATTCAAAACAGACGTAGAACGTAAATTCTAGAGTTTTTTTATGTTATTTTTTATATTGTTTCGCGACGGCTCAGTCGGCAAAACGTCGTATAATGAAGTGGTATTATGCAAATTTTTATGGGCTATTAATCCGAGTCCATCCACAGGCCCAAAGTTTTATGCCTGCCACTCGTTTTTAATGCCGAAATAATGCCTAAATTATTTTAAATGTGTTGTTTATAAAGTTGATTTATCGGCAAAGAACAATGAGGTCATTCTGCGATTACAGTCGTCACGGATCGATTCCAACTTATTTTGCGTCTTAAACACAAAAAGCACAAGCCGTTGTAACTATACTGAGATCTTAGAACTTATATCTCAAGGTGGGTGGCGCATTTTACGTTGTAGATGTATATGGGTTCCAGTAACCACTTAACACCAGATGGGCTGTGAGCTCGTCCACCCATAAAGCAATAAAAAAAAGAAGTAAAATGAAAAGTTCTGGAGCGAGTCGAGCGATTACAATACGTTTTATTGCTCCAACGTTCTTTCATAGTTATCTTAGCCTGTGTGTTAAGTTTGAACTCAAATACGAGATTGAAGACTCTTCCCTGCTCTGCTTCTACCAGTAAACTTGCTTATTCCTCCAACTTTTCGTCCGAACATTGCTTACATACGAACTAATCAAAACACCAGCTTTTGCCCGCGACTCCGCGTGGAATAGTTACTTTGGTATAACGCAAAATTTTACCCCACACTTCATTTACGTAGAAAGTGAAAATATTTTGAAACATTATTTATTGGTGCTCCACTTGTATCGGTCTTATCGTAATGTTATATATAGCCTATAGCCTTCCTCAATAAATGGGCTATCTAACACTGAAAGAATTTTTAAAATCGGACCAGTAGTTCCTGAGATTAGCGCGTTGAAAGAAATAAACTCTTCAGCTTTATAATATTAAGTATAGATGAACCCATACTACACACTTTTAACAATTAAGTTAACGTTATGTTATGTAACTTGGATGCGTGTTAGGAAAAGTTAAACAGAATTATACAACAGATCCTCTTCTTCAGCAATGAAATGTGCCATCTTTAACTTCTTGTCTTCGCGTTTATAGTATAAATGACACGAGAAGGTTTACTATTAGCGAGTTTAGCTGTGTCATGGGTTTTATGTGTTGTTCATTGAATATTTTTTTAAATAACAGCTTCTATCGACAGCCTAATAAGCAATTGAGTGGGTAAGTCATTTAATTATAACTTAATCGTAACCATGCTAACTTCTAACACTAACTTCTATTTGTGCGAGGGTGAAGTATCTGTTTATTCTTCAACAAGCGGCCCGCTCCGGCTCCGCTGGGGTCTAACAAAAATTTCAACGATATTTGACGTTGTTTTATTTTTTTAAATAAAAGAACACTTATTGCGGCATAGCTATAATAGTTAGACATATGCTGACACGCCACTTTTTGTAAATAATAATTTTTTCTACAAAGTCGTAGTACATTATTTTATTCTATCGTCAATAGTTTTCGCAAGGCACGCGATGTAAAGAATATTTTAGGAAATTTTTTTACACCTTGGGTAACATTATTGGACTTTTAGTAAGGATCCCTATTTTTTTTCAAAAAAGATTATAGCCTAGTCACTCGGGAATAGTGTAGCTTTCTAACAGTGAAAGAATTTTTCCAATCGGTTCAATAGTTTCGGAGCCTATTCAATACAAACAAACAAACAAATCTTTCCTCTTTATAATATTAGTATAGACAACGAATATGTTTTCCGGTTGCGTAAAATATAAATAATCAGTATCATTTTTTCTTTCTAAAGTAACAGAGCACACAGTTGTGTACTAAGTCAGGTGAGGTAAGTTTACCTGATGTTAAAGCGCTCAACGAAAATATAAACGATTTTTTGTCTTCCCTCTTCTACTGCGGAACTACAAAATAAAAATCTGTATTCTCAAGAGGGTACAAGAATACGTTTTTACGATCTATAAAAACGTTAACACGTAGACATTAAATTTGATATTTGAGTAGATACGAGAATTGAGCTTAGGTAGACATGATTTTTATTGGAATTTTATGTTAGAATACATCCACACTACGCGAGCACGATGGGAACAAGCGAAAAACTAAATCAAATTATTTCTTAATAATTATTGAGGACAAAAGCGGCTGTGAACATCGCTAATACCAAGCGCAGTACAACCAAGCGACCGCCTTCTTCAAACAAGGGTCAGATGAGTAGTTCCAGGTATATAGTGGCTTTCTATGTATCGGTTCATTAACAAATATACCGCTCACCACAAGCTGGGATATAGTATCGTATGCCGGCTATGAACTATATTGTACCTATAAAATACTCCAACGATGGGATGCGAGGGGATGCTCCCATGATGTTCTTCGACAATGCTTATTAACCTGTAATCCTAGAAGCAAATTGAATCAAGCTAACTGCGTCAGTCTTGCGGTTGTCTCAGTTCAAACACTCGCAGAGTTTATGTCGAAGGCTGAAAGGATATTTGGTTTAAGCGACATTCTCGCAGATTTACAGTAGAGACATCTAAGGTTTCAAATTTGAAAAAAAAAACATTGTATGAAAAAAACCTTCTTCAGCTATTTGAATAGGGATTATTGAAGTTCAATTAAAAACATCGAACTGTTGACGCTAATACCAAATAAAACGCACGTTTAATTACAACGTAAAATCGTATGAAAATGGAACGAACGGTTTACTAAAATAACAGTTTTTCATAAATGTTCTTCGAATAAATTCGAAACAGTTCCATGAATCATGCGAATTACTGCTGTACATAGTATTAAGTTATAGTATATAAATATGTATTTCAATCGGTACGTACGTCGCGTTTAATTGGTTTCCAATTAAAGACCGTTAAGACCACCAATCTTACTTTTTGAAGTGAAACTTCTTTAGAATCGTTGTGATTTCAAACACGATGAAACGAAAAACTGAAATGAAAATGAGATACGTGAAGTTAAAATATCAATCCACAGAGGGCGCTACCTCATACTATAAAAGATGATTTACAATTATTTCTATTTAGTTTGCTATCAACAAATGTCGCTGCACATAAATTCAACAATTCCTGAATCGCGGTGACGTGATGTTACACAGTTGATAGACGTTCTCGTATTTCTCTTGCTAAATCATACTTACCTGGCGTAGGGGATACTGTGATCATGCAGGCGGTTCCCCAGGGTGAGGCTGCTCCATTGCATTGCCGAGTGGTTGACCCTTGCGATTATTTATATTGTTTATAAGTTTCACTTCTACCGTGTGTGACTTGCACACACACACATTTTTTTTTGCATTTAATGTTTCGTATTGTTTTTTTTTAGTCCACAATAAAGAATTCTCTCTCTCTCTCTCGAAGTTCTAATAGTAAGAGCGTTACAGTTATTGAGGCGTGACAGCTGTGGTACAATAAAATTGGGACTTCGACTTCATGGTCGTGGAATTTATGTCTATGAGCTCGAATTAACATTTATTATCAGGTGGGCCATGATCACATACAGCCTTATAGTGTGATAAAAAAATATTATGACTATGTGTTTATATATTATTATACAGTAATGAATGGCAATTTTTTCTATTTTAAAAATTATCAAGACTGTCACCCTCTCTAAAATTTACTAAAAAAACTAATGAATAAACAAATTTCTAAACACTTGAAGCTCTCATCCGAATTAAATTTTAAATTTCTTAAGAACACGTCTCAAGGTATTCCATTCGAGAGGTCTGTAAAGCTTTCGCGAACTTTTGTTTCATTGAATCCAATTCGAATGGATATTTGAAACCAGTTTTAGAAATAGAATAACATGATAATGGCTCAAAATCTTTTAATGTTTGAGATAAACATTAAAAGATTTTGGAATAAAATAAGATTTAAATTTAGTTTCAAGGTTCAGTCTGCCTTTGAACTTAAAGATAGAAAGGATAATGTCTAAGATTGAAATTTAATTTTCGCAAAAGTACGTCGATAATAATTGAATCTGCCTCCTCAGTTTAAAATGCATTCAGTCACATTCTACACGACACTAGTCGTCGTTGGCGGTATACGAAAACAACTTTAGGCAAATAACTAAGTAAATTAATCACAACAAGTATAAGGTTTGATACCGCTTTGATTCCATCTACGTTCTTTAAAGAAAAGAGTCACCAGAAGAAAACGCTTGCTAAATAATACTAGAATTATTGTAATTATCATAACATCAAGTGCATCCCTCGAGGTAGCGTAGTTGCTTTCGCGTTATGACTCCAGTAGCCACGGCAGCTTAATAACTGAATAAATCCATCAACTTATCTTAGCCCATAAATTCTTAGTTTTTCTCTCCTAGTTTTCACTGAAAAGAAGGACATTTTTGTGATGGCGTCGCAATTCTATTGAGTATCACAGCAACCTTCCGCTAGCATAGGAATTCTTGGAGTCGATATTTCGAACGGCGTTCAGAGCTGGAGTCGTGTACGTTGAACCCAGTTGGCTTCTACAATGTTAGGAGTCCTCAACAGAGGTAAGCGAACTCCCCTGCACGATGTTTCCTAAGCGTTCTGACATGGCCTTCCTCAAACGAAATTTGCGGTGAGTATTCAACTGTAGACAGCGCACCGGTTGCACCGCCGTCGCAAGCGACGGGTTGGACGAGCGAATTAACCCATAGACACAGCCCACTGAGTTTCTCACTGGATCTTCTCAGTGGGTCACGTTTCCGATCCGGTGGTAGATTTTGCGAAGCACTGCTCTTGCTAGGGCCAGTGTTAGCCACGGTTTGAGCCCCGTGAGCTCACCTACATGTTAGGCCGAAGCTGAAATAGCCTCTCAAGGCTATTAGAATAGGTTGAAAAAAAGTAAAGAAAAAAAAAAGGTAGACAGCGACCTGGCATTGCTGGTGTACATGAGCAACAGTAACTACTTATCAGCAGGTGGTACGTTCGTTTGCCTATAAAACTAATAGAAAATGGAAAAAAAATTGTGGTTAAATTTATTTGATCCTTCATCATAAGCATTCATTATAAACGATCAAACCTCACATTTCATAATATGGTACTAGCTAGCTGGCGTGGTACATACAAGTCAATCTCAAGGTACATACATCTACTGAACCAGACGGTCCACACTTGCACTATATGACCCCGGAATTAATTAACGACTACACCGATGGAGTTCTATACTACAGTTATCTATCTGTACGACTCGTGTGTGTGTCAATAATTGATTCCAATAATGTTGGATCAAACATTGGTTCAAGGAATTCGAGATTGGGTAGGTTAGTCATATACGTGCCTTGAAAATAATAGCTAAAGCTTTTAATGCCTTATTTAATCTTGACCTCACATCGCCTATAAATTAGAAACATCTGAAGCATTTTTATTAATTGTTTTTAAAACAATTCAGCCAAATAAAGCCAAAAGGTCGCTAAGCCAAATCGTCTTACCTAAAGTCTTAATATACGAACCATTATTCAAAAAGATCATGCTATTTACTCAAAGAACAAAAAAGTCTTCATTCTAAAAAAAAAATACAAAGCCTATAAAGATATAAGCAAAATTATCACAAAAAAAAATCAGTGTTTGGATTATTGCGTATAATGTTTTTAGGCTGTGGCCTTGTCGTATTTGTCAGCCCGTCGTATTAAGGTCTGATCCTTTGTTAGATTTTTAAGATATTTTCTCATTCTTAATGAGACAGAAGGCGATAAGTGTCAGAGTAACGAAAAATCGCATTTTTTGTTTGTGTCATAACATAATCATGATAATATGGTATCTCAGAGGGATTGTAGCATTGATTACTGATTTTTTTTTCTTGCTTACTTGGTTCGACGAGCTCACAGCCCACCTGATGTTAAGTGGTTACCGGAGCCCATAAATATCCACAACGTAAATGCGCCACCCACCCTGAGATATAAGTTCTAAGGTCCCCGTATAGTTACAACGGCAGCCCCACCCTTCAAACCGAAACGCATTACTGCTTCACGGTAGAAATAGGGAGGGTGTTGGTACCGTGGTAGTCTGCCGGGTCAGCTAGTACTAGGTAAATACGTTGTTGATAAAATGTTTAGTGTAACGGTGAATTCTTGTAACCACTTTACATTAGGTGGTCCGTGAGGCTGTCCACCAAATTAAGTATTCGAGATAAATGTCTTTACGTCCTACCTGATGGAACACAACCGGGATGGAGTCTGTCGTAAAGTGGACGGGCAATTTTATTTTCACCCTAGATTCCGCCTTTACTAAGCAGAGCATATGAAATATCCGCTACGAATGTGTTATGACAGCACAAATTGCGTTAATTAAATGACTCGTTGCCATGGAAACCGGCACCTGTGTAATGTTTCACAGTTCGCTCAGTCGCTCCGGGGTAATTCAAAGATATATTTGCTCACGAATGTTTCAGCTCTGTGTTTTGCGTTATATTCAGAAAATACGGCTATAGGACTTTGGTTGCCCCAAGCATCAGCCCCAAGCCTCCCGTTGGATGAAAGAGGAAAAATCAAATCCCCAACAATTACAATTAGCGTAATTACAGCCGTGCGGGTAAGTATTACCACGATGCCTATCTTTGCCACAAAACAGCGATACGTTCCGATTTGAAGGATGGTACAACCTGCATAGTATACAATTGACTCATGTCTCAAGGTGACAGCATTCACTTTATCATAATAATATCTAAGGTGCAACAAAAAGAAATAAGAAAATAAAAAGAGCTCTTATTATCACTTCCATTAAAACACTTTCAAACCTTATCATCAACTTTTTTCCCTACCTAATCGTCGGTAGCCTAAGGGGATATTCCAACTTCACGCGGACCGGTAGGTGAGCTCACGGGCTCAACCTGAGAGAATTGCTAACACCAGCCCAAGCAAGAGCATTGTTCCGCTGAAACCGGATCAGAATCGCAGCCCACTGAGAAGGTCCAGCAAGACACTCAGTGGGTTGTGTCTATGGCAAGTTCGCAGTCGGAGTCGAGGAGTACGACGAGGACGGTGATCGTTGCTTGAAGAGCCTAAAAGCCCCGACAGTGGATCAGGGGTACCCAGCAAGACAAGTTTTGGGCGACAGAGGCTTTGCTATGCCTGGGTCGGATATGTAATTAGCAGTGGTCACGATATGAGGGTTATCGTTCCGCGCCGCTTTTACAAAGTAACGTTCTGACCTAAGATACTTAAGTATGATTTCTATATTTAGATCGTCGTGAAGATCTTTATTCCTCACATACCAAGGCCCTCCCACGCCTATCCTGCAGTAACGGGATTGGATGACTTGGAGAGAGTTAATGTGTGTGCGGGCCGCGTGAGCGAACATTACACTTGCATAGGTCATGACGGGAACGTATGCAAGTTTTATAGAGTGTCACCTTGTCATGAAGGGACAATTTAATTCGCCATATCATCAATCTTGAGCAAAAAACACTCGCTGTACATCCCTAAAAATAGCACATGAAAGTCGATCATAACAAAAAAGATGTGTGGTGTCATGGGACACCGGATAGGAACGAAGTTCCTTATTATAAAAATATTAATTTTAAGTTCTATTCGAGGTATAAAGAAAATAAAACTGAAGGTTTCGCAACAACCCACGGTCATTCCGTAACGTGCGAACTTATTGTGGTACACTTCATTCACGGTTGTTTGCATAAGAGTTAGTGTATTGCGCAAACGAACGCTCTGAGATCGTGGTCAATGAATGATAAAACAATATGTGCTGTACGTTATTGCAAAGTTAAGTCGTACACTGTGTGCATTACTAATAAAAATCTTACGTTACGGACGTTTTTTCCCGGTTAGGGTACCCCTCCGCATCGTCCCATAATGAACATGGTTCTAAAAATCCAATGGGTTTCCTCTGTGATTCACTTCTAGAAGTATAAAACAACTCTATTTCCGACAACCACTAAGATACGCTTCGAAATAACCTCACGACAATTATGGCGCGGCGGCCGTCTTAATGGGATTTCTCAGTTCATTAAATGAATTAACGGTCATTTGAACCCGCGTAGACTCGGAGGCGTAATGCGGCGAAACGAGCGGTCACCTCAAATGGCTATTTACGTAAAAATCTTAGGGCACTCAGAGAAAAGGTCATTAGTGATCTTGGCTGTTGTTGGCTTTCCTTGCTGGGCCGGAGATACGCCTTAGCGATTCATTTATATGTATTGTATATTATTATAATATCACGCTGCAATTTCTCGCTGATAGCGTAGTGAATATAATTGGTTGCGGAAAAAGTTTCTTTGCATTTTTTAAGAAAATTCACAACATTTTTTAATATAGTTTATTAACATTTAACTAAAATACGTAGGTATCATTTTGTTCGAAAACTTTTTGCCATCTTGTAGGTAAGGACATGGTCCTATTGCTATAGAAATGTTGGGGCTTCTGATCAAAATGCCGCGACACTTGATTTTGGCAGTCCTCTTGTGATGTTAGCCTGACACTGCCTAAAGAATTCTGAAGAGACCGAAACAGGGGAAAATCTGAAGGTGCAAGGTCAGAACTATACGGCGGATGCATTAACACCTCCCAGCCAAGCTCTCTTAATTTTTGCTGAGTGGCTAAAGATGTGTGAGGTCTAGCGTTATCATGATGAAAAACCACACCCTTTCTGTTGATTACTTTCGCATTATAGTATGTATGTTCATGCAAAAAGACTTTTTCCCCGACCTATTAAAATATCACGCTACTATTTCCCGATTATAGCGTAGTGAATATATTGAGTCGATGTATATCTGGTATATAGATGGATCGACGACCTAGTAAGAATCGCTGGGTCACGTTGGATGCACGTGGCAACGGACTGTCCGCACTGAACATCAGTTGAAGAAGCCCATGTTCAGCAGTGGACAGTGGACAGGCCGAGATGATAATGATGCCCATGTTCAGCAGTGGACAGTGGACAGGCCGAGATGATAATGATGATATCTGGTTTTACAATGGTGTGGTTTTAACAAAGATTTATCAGCCTCAAGCTAGGTTGTCCTATACCATGATTTCCGGACACGCACATTCAAGATAAGC
Source organism: Bombyx mandarina (assembly GCF_003987935.1). The sequence goes on along the minus strand of NW_021011556.1, from coordinate 72,104 downwards.
ATAGCAAATTTATTCAACAGCCGAAAGCAATCGGTAATGGAACCTGGACCCGTTAGTTGTCTTTACCACTAAGCCGACGGAGCAAGTGATTAAGAACGTCTCATGTAATGCAACTTATGAGGTCAAAATAGTAATACAGAACCGAGAGTCGTTATAGTGAAGTTAACAAATCCATTTTATATATGTGTACATACATACATAAGAATATACTTTTGAAGATATAAGTAAAACATTGTGTGTAGTTCTGAATGTAAGAGGCATTTTTTTTTGTGTCATTGAATTGTTCCACGTTCCAGCACTTCTAAAAAATTTACTAATTTCTTTTATATATTTTTTTACTCATAAATAATATGGATATAAATACCATATAGTAATTTAGTAAAAAAACATTTTAATAAGCGCTGTCCAGTAGCCGATCTTAGTAATAGTCAAACAAACTGAAGATAACATTGAATTCTCACGGACCTAAACGCAACTAAAATATTAATTTGTGCTAACAAGACAATAACGAGATAACTGTTAACAATAGTCGACGAAAACGGAAGGGACATTAACTTGAGAAGGGTTTGATAGATTCTCGGAGAAGTTTTAAATGTCCGAATGTCTTCGAAATAACTCCGGCAAAGGATTAACGCTATAGAAATACGTTAGATAGATATAAGCTCCTTAAAACGACTTTATCGTGAGAGAAATTCATGTTGTTAAAATTAATTGCTATGTTGTTAAAAGTTTTATCCGGGCAGATTAACTGCTCGTGTACGTCAGAGGTTCCGGAACGGATATAACGTGACAATTTTTGTTATAATCATGTTTCGGCTAAAATTTAAACCAAATTATTTTTATTAGTAACGACGTGCCTTAGTAACTCTACTGAGACCTTAGAACTTATATCTCAAGGCGTATTTACGTTATAGATGTCTATGGGCTCCAGGCCCGGCGCCAAGACCATTAAGCCAGACACCAAGGCCGCCCAGGAGTACTTCGACGATGCCAACTAGATACGACACCACACCACAATAACAATAACTCTAATTGAATACGCAGTTTCGAAAAGGGCACATCTCTGAAAATGTAAAATGTTCGTTTTTTACTGGTGGTAGGACCTCTTGTGAGTCCGCACGGGTAGGTACCACCGCCCTGCCTATTTCAGCCGTGAAGCAGTAATGTGTTTCGGTTTGAAGGGTGGGGGCAGCCGTCGTAACTATACTTGAGACCTTAGAACTTATATCTCGAGGTGGGTGCCGCATTTACTTTGTAGATGTCTATGGGCTTCAGTAACCACTTAACACCAGGTGAGCTGTAAGCTCGTCCACCCACACAAGCAATAAAAAAAATTAAAAAAAAATTACAGCAAAAAATCTTTTGTAATTAATATATCGGCTTCAGAAACAATGATTCCTTTACAGCGTTTATAATTTACATGAAAGCCACTGAGCCTTCGACACCTACACAGCTGGTTGCTACATATATATTATACTTTATTTGGTGAACAATAGCGTCAAAATCCGTCAGAGGAGCAGCCCAACGTCTTCAACAAATTGAAACATGATAAGAAACCTGAAGCATTACCCCAAGTACAATAAAAGTCCATAAGCTAAGAAAATAAAACGGTAAAGTTGTTGATAGAAGCTTTCAACGTTTCTCAAACAAAATCAAAGCCTCCACTCTGAGCTTTCATTATCTAAAGCTCGGAATAAGATAATTTGTATTTAATCTGCGCCCTCTGTACATCTGTAATCGTCTCGGGAAGTCCAAACTAAATGCTCATCTATAGCCCTAGACTTTGTCTATTAGTTTTACTTTGATTGGCAATTACAAATAACACCTGTTTTAAATTACTAGAGGTCCCACAGTAAATTCGACTATAATTAAATGGAATTGTAAGTTTGTACACTATTATGATTGTATTTTATACTTCTATAATCACAAATTTCACCAAGGCTACACTATAAAAAAATATTAATAAAGACAAACAATATTTAATCTATTCTCAATTTGACCACAGACGTCAAGAACAAAAGTTTGACAATACATAGTATGCATGTGTGTGTGCGTCAAATACGTGGTATGTAGTGTGTGTAATGTTTTCTTTATTGAATTAATGTATTATTAATGTATCTTTTATGCATTGTTTTAAAAAAATATTAGCATTGTGCACTTCTTCTCTATATTCTCTTTAAGTGTGGAAAAATTCATAATCCTCCGTCCGCGCAATTTTCGTAAAAACGGATACAAAGTTTTTGCTTCACGTATTAATATATAGATTAAGCTGTATGCGAGTAGCCTTCACCATTTCTTTTTGAGAATTTTACTGACGTAGCTGGACAGATGTGGTGGCAATCGTGTGAAGTGATTGCCAAAGCTCAGTCATAACAAACTAAATGTCGATTCATCATAGTTCCTTCTAATATATTAAAAGTGAGTTACAGCACTCTAAAATTATTAGTAACAGTATGAAGCCAAAACGGAGTCTATGTAGAATCGAAAAATTTAAAATTGCCGCAGAAATCGTAAAGAACAGAAAAAAAAAAATTACCTTAAGGGTTGTTTTTTCTTTTGTAATATAGTAATAAACTTAGTATAAATAGTAATAAATAAATATAGTAAGCAACGGTATTAAGTTTGTTATTATGTAAAAAAAAAAGTGTTGTTTGCTAGATTGAAAACATATTGTCTGTGTTCTGTCTATGTAGTATGTCTGACATATTGTGTGAGTAAGTCAGGGCTTAAATAATAAAAGAATACGATCGCATTGATCAATAATATCATTTTATTAAAATATTAATAAAATATCATTAGTTCAGACTTTTATTATATGCTAATTACTGATCCACTTACACCTTTTCATAAAAATATAATCGCACCTAAAATAAAATCTTAACTATATGCATCTAAATAGGCGTCTTATGAAAATATAATCAAAATTAAATAGACTTTTATTTTAGTTTCATATCAGTCTTCTTCCTTCAGGCGATTATTGATCATATTGAAATCAAGGTACAATTTCACATTTTTTCATTCTACTATGTCAATAATTTGACATCTTAAATTCTAATATCATAAAATATACTATATTAGCTATCGTATCAGCACGTACATCTATACATTCCATATATTCCATTCATAGCCAAATAATGTCACCAACCTAAATCTATTATCAAAAAACAAACTTCAAGTGCCCTATCAAAGTACATACGCTAAATATGGGACCTTAGCGTTAATTACTTGGCGTTCCGTTGGCAGACCCGGTTAAGGTGAAGACTGACGTAGCTATTTTAATTTGTATTAAAGTGGAAAATGCTTTGAGGCGTCATTTAAATTTAAGTAGATAAATTCAAATAGTTGACTAATTTAAGAACTCAATATTCTGAGCTGTCTTTGTCAAATCAATAAGACAATAGTTTTAATTTGGTGCCCAAATCATATTAACTATTACATCTACGATGAGAAGCAAGGTATGTTATTAGCATAGTACAATAAGTTATTGCATTGTTTTACAGCACAGCTCTAATTGGATTAACAAGAAGTCCCAAAATACAATTACGGAAGGTGAGAGTGACGCCTGACGTGTCGGACTGACCGCAACTGTTGCTAATCGATTTGGGTCTATGCTGACTTCGAGATCGGGATTCTGAATTTTCATAATAGATTATCGTCATTACGTACCTTACTTACCTCTACGGCGCATTGGTGTATACATAGTTACAAATAAAATATCTCTTGCTTTCTAATTTGGTATTTAGCAAATTTTCCTCAAAACTGTACAATGTGGCAGAGTAAGAGGAAGCACCAACAAAGTCTTGAGGGTATTAGCAGAAAGACTGGATGAACCGACCCTAGATCAAGGGTCATCAAGTTGATGAGGCTGCCAGGGACGGAGTTGAGAGAGTTACTTAAATACTAACATAGTTCTTTAGTTATTTGTAATGCCAACGCACTATGAGACTATGATGTCTCGAAATAAAAGATTTTTATTTATTTTTTTTGTTTTATACTAGCTGACCCGGCAGACTTCGTAGTGCCTCAGTCGATAAATAAAAGACCTAAACTTTTGTATAAAATAAACTTAAAACAATCAAAAAGATGCCGTCTGACGGGGGACACATCAAAGGAAAAACGAAATCGTTACTTTTATTTAATTTCGAGCATTTTCATATTTATCTACCTTTTAAACCTTCTCTAGACTTCCTCAAATAATTCAAGACCAAAATTAGCCAAATCGGTCCTGCCATTCTCGAGTTTTAGCGAGACTAACGAACAGTAATTCATTTATATATACCTAGTCAGGTCATAAATTCTGTCACATGTTTAATGTAAAATAATTGAAACAAGTTTATTCATTATGTAACCATTCATATACCAAAATGAACTTAACAAAATATAGATTCTTATGACACTAAAGTTCATTCAAAATGACCTCCGTGATTTTGAATACAGGCCTTCAATCTGCGCGGCCAGTCGTCTATCGCAGCACGAACGAGGTCCATGTCAATATCGGCGGCTACCTTAATCAAGGATGTCTTGAGTGACTCCAAATTGGGATGAGGCTTTGAGCAGGCCTTTTCCTCCAAGTGTTGCCATATCTTGTAATCTAACGGATTCAAATCTGGACTGGAGGAGGGCCAGTCTTCGTGCCGGATGAAGTCGATTTCACGCGCCGCCAGCCAGTCTTGTGTGCTCTTCGCTCTATGAGCTGGCGCCGAATCTTGTTGGAATACCCAGTGCCTGTTATTGAACATGGTATGAGAAACAGGTTCCACAAGGTTCGTCAGGACTGTATTTTGATACACAACTGCATTCGTTTTTACACCTTTCTCACAAAAATGTACCTCTGTTAAGCCCCAATAAGAAACTCCCAACCATATCATGAGCGAGGATGGAAAATGACCTCGTTGGACACGCGGAATACGGTTGCTCGCTTCTTCACTACTGTGTGCGTACACCTTATCATTTTGTTTGTTGTAGCTCTCTTCTACGGTAAAAATTTTTTCATCCGAAAAAAGAATTTCCCCATTTTTTTTCCCGCGTACCGCTTCAACAAAGCGCGGCATCTCTTCAGTCTCAGGTCCATTAGACGAGCATTCAAACGATGTCCTGTTTTTCTTTGATATGCCCGAAGCCCTAAGTCTTCATTTAACATCCTTTTCACCGTGGTTCTGCTTAACCCCATCTGAAGGGCCAACAGTTTCTGCTTACGTTTGGGATTTCTTTGAATTCGCGCCTTCACAGATTTTATCACTGCTGGAGTCCTAACAGACCGAGGGCGACCACTTTTTGACCTGTAATCTACACTAGAGTCTTTATTGTATCGTTTGATGGTACGATAAACGAATCTTTTGGTTATATTCAAATTTTTCAGTATGTTAAAAATTTGAATTGGCGCGTAACCGCAACGATGCAACGCAATAACTGCAACACGGTCTTCTTTAAGCGTCCACTCCATATTTAAAAATGAGTAAAGTTCTAAAAGTATACATTTTTATTTTCATGAACAATTCGAAATGCGAATTCAATAAACTTTTTTGTAGCCAGCATTCTAAAAGAAAAGTTTTTACTGTGTGACAGTACTTATGACCTGACTAGTTATATACATATATATAGATGGGAGACACCTTAAATGTGTGTTTTTGATAAAGATAACGAGTATACATCACGATCTAATGAACATTTCTTTTCAATGAATCCAGTACAAGCAGGCACCTAATGGATGGAAAACTTACAAATGAACCGATTTCCCACGACCCAAACTATGGGCTCCAGTAACCACTTAACACCAGGTGGGCTGTGAGCTCGTCCACCCATCGAACCAAAAAAAAAGGATGCAGCGTAACATTTAATATAAACATCAAACATTTATAACATAGAACATTTGTACGGATTGTGTGGATTAAAATCAGTTAGTAAAACTCGGACTTATTATCAATAATCATCCGCTGCACCCTCGCTCTGTGGTCGCACGTATACTCTTCGAGATAAATGATACTGCACGTGTTTAATTGTATCTGAAAGTTTGTCTCGTCGGCGCTGAACGAGGATGACAAAGTTCAAATTTGACTAATGGACCACGCACAACCTTAACTGATCGAATCACATGTAAATCTTTATAATACCTAACACGAAATTTTACTGTGGAAACATAAGTTTTTTTTTATTGCTTAGGTTTGTGGACGAGCTCACGACCCACCTGGTGTTAAGTGGTTACTGGAGCCCATAGACATCTACAACGTAAATGCGCCACCCACCTTGAGATATGAGTTCCAAGGTCTCAGTATACTTACAACGGCTGCCCCACCCTTCAAACCGAAACGCATTGCTGCTTCACGGCAGAATTAGGCGGGGTGGTGGTACCTCCCGTGTGAAGTCACAAGAGGTCCTACCACCAGTAATTATAATTACGCAACTTATAATTTTGCGGGTTTGATTTTTATAACACGATGTTATTCCTTCGCCGTGGAAGTAAATCGAAAACATTTGTTAAGTACGTATTTCATTAGCAAAATTGGTACCCGCCTGCGGAATTCGAATACCAGTGCATCGCTAGATACGAATGCACCAGACGTCTTACCCTGTAGGCCACGACGACTTCAAAAATATTATTGCAGAAACTTGGAAAGTTTTATTGCAGAAAGATAATACTATTATTATCTTCCATCTAGTCATGTAAAATCTACTTTATTTTTTATCCAAAACAGGCGTTTATCTGTTCGTCTGTTACAAAGTTGCGCAGTTGAATTAATCATTGTCGGTCACGCCTTTCCTGTGTTGCCAGGTATGTATAGCTCGAATTAAACTGAAGTGTGCCTCAAAGCTTACATCTTACTTTAAATTGTTATTTACATTTTAGACAATTTTAACTGTACGAGAAGATTCTTCATTCAAATGTCCACTTTTTTCTAAATTACTAGATTTTTCCTGCTAGTCCATTCCAAATCGCTTGCCTTAATACTGAGTGAGAAATCTATCTATTTATGTAGCGCCTTTATTGTGTTATTTCATCATGTTTTTTTTCCTCGACAAATAGGCTAGTGTTGACGTATTTTACCCCTACCTATTCGCTGTTTAGCATAAGAGGCTATTCCGGCTACGCACGGATGGGTAGATAGATGATCTCACGGACTCAACCTGAGAGAATTTGCCAACACTAGCCCAAGCAAGAGCAGTGCTTCGCAGAATGTACTACCTAATCGGAATCGCGCGTCCCCTTCCTCCTCCCCCGTCAAGCATGGACGAGGGCTGGACGGAAGTGGTGAAGCGGGGCACCAAAACATGGCGACAAACAGCAGCTCTGGCAGCTCCTCGAGGGGATCGAGTGTCGACTGCTGTAGCACGAAACACAGCGCTGGCGGCCGTGGCTGCTCCCCGCGAGGGTCGAGCACCGGCCGCTAGCAAGACGAAAAACAAAAAGAAGAAGCCGCGCGCAGCGGGGTCGGCTGCCGTTGTAGTGACGTTGCTGCCGGCCGCCGCCGAAAAGGGCCTCACCTATAATGAGGTTATGGCCCGGGCGCGCGCGGCCGTAAATTTGAAAAAAATTGGAGCAGAGGAGGAGGGCCTCCGCTTCCGGCAGACCGCCAATGGGGCGAAGCTACTGGAGTGTCCCGGTGCCGATAGTTCTGGCATCGCGGATAGACTAGTGGCGACGCTCCGCGTGGCGTTGCCGGAGGAAGAGGTGCGCGTGCACAGGCCGGTGAGGATGGCAGAGATTAGGATCACCGGCCTGGATGATTGCGCCACCAAGNAAAAAAAAAAAAAAAAAAAAAAAAAAAAAAAAAAAAAAAAAAAAAAAAAAAAAAAATAGGAATCGCGGCCCTCTGAGAAAATCCGACGAGACTACTATCGGGTCATCGCAACCCCTTACGGGGGCGCGGGACAGGCCTCGGGGAGCCCCCTCTGCCCGGGCTTTAAGACTCCCTACCTATCGAGGCAGGGATGTCGAGCTGTAGGTTAAGGTATTGCAGGTTTGAGAATGTCGGGTAGGACGTTGGTGATGAAGATATTTTCTTCATCGTCACTTCTTCTTTCTTCGTTTCTTCTTCCTCATTGTCTTCGATCTTCGGGACCGCTGGTTCTCTCCTCCATTTTTTTTTTACTCATTGGACTTGACTTATATGTAGACTTGATCGAACCAAAGTATTCTGATAACTAAGCGGTCAGTCTGAGAATCCAATGTTCATTCAAATTCCGTTCATCCATGTCCATGTGCATCCAAAAGTATACATTAAAATAAACTAGAAATTTACTAACGCATTTGATAAATCCTCCACGCGTGAATAATTTATGTTAAACATACATCGCAATGCGTCTCGGACGGGTGTGTATGGTAATACATTAAAATTTATAATTATGTCGGAAGGGAAACTCTGGTATCGGAGTGGTTTTTCATTGGATGATACGCGGCACCTTCGGGGATCAGCCGGATATGGCATTCTGTTGGTTTCGTTTGTTTACTGTTTAAATGTGAGTTCCGAACGGCGCGACAGACTGGATTTGTCAGTGATGCTAAAAATGCTACACTGCTCGTAGTTAATGATCGTCGTTCTCTCATGTCGATCTCGAAAACACTTTGTTTCTCTTCTCTTCTTCTTCAAACCGTGTCCACCCAATGCTGAGTGTAGGTCTCTTGGAATGCCTCGGTCTCTTGCCTTTCTCATCCAGTCTCTACCAACCACTTTCATCGGTCATCGGCCCACCTCGTTGGCTGCCTACCCACGCTACGACGTCCAGTACGAGGTCTTCACTCCAGTACTTTTTTTCCCCACCGATAGTCAGTGCGACGGCATATGTGGCCGGCCCACTTCCACTTTTTCCGAGTAATCACTTTGTTTTGGTAATTTGTAATAGTTTTTTTTAATTGTGATGCGTATTATATAGAGCAGGATTATTAGCTCCAAAGGATGGAACTTGCCAAATATGACGTTCTTAGCCAGTTAGAATCGCTTAAAATATTTCAACAAGCTTAGAGTACATACTAGTGGAAACTTTGAGAATTGGCTTATTTTTTTATAATTTTAGTCAATTTTGTTCAACGGAAAGTCTGATAAATATATAATCTGATAAATAAGGTACGGTATTATGAATTGGTAGGTAAACTAAAATAAAAGTTAACCACTTAAAAAAAATCATCAACGTAAGACAAGTAGCAAGCGAAGAGCTCCAACAATAAATATATCTGCCTAGTAACAAATCGTGGTCTGGTTTCACTAGTACGATTTAAACGATAATGTGCCACCGATTTTGCTAAGTGACCTCAACAGCAAGCGTCAGAAGGCCACCTTAAAGGACCGTATTCGTTACATAAAGCCGGCTGCCCCCAAGAGATATAAATATTTCCTTTCATCTTCAAATAACGCAGCTACGTTTTATACTAATGATTTCTACGTTCAATACGAGTGTACTTCAATTGGAAGTAATTTGTAAATGTACATTCGTTGATATTATACATTAATTCAATTTGGAAAACAAATCTGCATTTTACTCGTAGGACGTGAAATATCGCGGCCCTATCTGTTTCTCCTTTGTTGCTGTAGATGGAAAGATTAAGTCGCGGTTCACCTAACACTAAGCGGATGCCGGAACACTGGTGGTAGGACCTCTTATGAGTCCGCGCGGGCAGGTACCACCACCCTGTCTATTCTGCCGTGAAGCAGTAACGCGTTTGAAGGGCAGGGCAGCCGTTGTAACTACTGAGACCTTAGAACTTATATCTCAAGGTGTTTGGCGCATTAGCGTTGTAGATGTCTATGGGCTTCAGTAACCACTTAACACCAGGTGGGCTGTGAGCTCGTCCACCCATCTAAAGAATAAAAAAAAAACCCAACGCACAGCTTAAGACATAAGGTTCAGCTCTAAAATATATTACAATAACAGATTTCCTACTATTCACACTAAAAAAAAGGATAAACTAATATAATAGATGACTTAGGCCAGTAACAAACGTAAGTTTCAAATAAACTTTTATGTGTACTGAAACTCAGTATTACAAAAAACCATAAAGACAACCCTATTCAATTTAAGATATAAAATTCAATTTGAATATTCAATTAAGAATTAAAAAAAAACAGCGACCGTAACCAGAGGACGTTTTTCAAAACGATCTTCCAGTTAATTAAACTGATTCAGGAAGTATCTCATAGGGCCGCCTTTTTATTATTATGCCACGAAATGAGTGGACTCCCGACTCACCGAGTGTCGTAGCTACAAACATATCATTATGTACTTTGAATGCTGTCAACAACACAGAGATAAGTGATCGGGGCCTAAAAGATATAAGACGTCTGTTTTAGGCGTCCAATAATGCATATTTTTTTTACATTGATTTTATGACCTGGTAACTAAGACTTTTAAGTCATATCTTATTTTAATTTATATTCATAATTTTATGAAAAATGATAATATGGACTGAAATGAAATGAAATGAAATAAAATGAAGATGATTAATTTGAGATCAACCGGGATGAAATATAATCTCAGTAAAATGGTGATCATTTACAGAGTTTTTTTCAGTGGACTTTTTGAAGCATCCCGAGAAGTTACGTCCAGCGGCTTTGTTTCATTTTCCCACATTTGTGCACTTTCACAGATATTAAACAGTTAATAAACCACCGTTATTACACATTTAAACCTGAAGAAACACTAAATAGACAAAATAAAACAAATCACACAGCTTCAATCCTCGCGTTCCCGCCAAAAAGTCCTATCCAGTAATGCAACTGTGCCGGTGTTGCAAGCCCCCAGGTACCTATCAGTTTGCCTATATTTACCTATATGTACAATATAAACGAGCCTAAATATTCATGTCCTTGCCAATTCATCAAACACGAACGCATTTAAAAAACAAATTCTTAGCCGTCTTTGCTACAGCTCACCCCTAGCACAAATATATATACTCAAATAAAAGAGTTCAGTTTAACAACAAATACGATTCATTTCCGATTCTTTTTAAAGGCTTAAAATAAGCTACAACGAAATGGAGTGCTACAAAAAATTACATTCAAGGTAAGAGCTTTTTGAGTTTTCTATTTCAATTGCGGTACGGCACAAATTGAAATTAATCCGATGGTTAAAACCCTGTTTCCGGATATTGTGACCCGTTTGATACGGTTGTAATACTTGCCAGAAATTTTAGTAAAAGAAAGATGTCCAGTCATTTTTATAAACCAGACAAGCTTATGTCTTACCCAGCATTAAATGCGGCCTAACTATAATAGTTAGAAATATGCTGTCGCGATACTTTTTATAAATAATAATGTGTTTTTTAAATTTATAAATAGTAACATAAGTCGTAGTACATTATTTTATTCTATCTTCAATAGTTTTCGCAGGGCACGCGATGTAAAGGATATTTTAGGTATTTTTTTTTCACCTTGGGTAACTGGAATTTTAGTAAGGATCCCTAATTTATTTCAATAATGATTGTAGCCTATGTCACTCGGGAATAGTGTAGCTTCCAAACAGTGAAAGATTTTTTTCAAATCGGTTCAGTAGTTTCGGAGCCTATTCAATACAAACAAACAAACAAATCTTTCCTCTTTATAATATTAGTATAGATTTTACTCTGTCTACTTAGCCCCGTTATATATACCATTATACAATTCCCAAGGTTCCCTAATGACAGAATAATTAAAGGTGAATTAATGTGAAACGTAACGATTTCTGTTCTAATTTTATAGCACCGTAAAAAACATTTTCGTGATCAAAGTCTATAACAAAAAAAAGTAAAATTTATCAGATAAAATCAAATATAAATAAATTAAAGTTTTTAACGGAGGCGCTAAAATAAACATGCCCTTATCGCGCAATGAGTCGAGAACAATTTGTTATTTCGAACTTCCAGCCATGAACTTCGCGAACTTTCGGGTTGGTCATAACATGAATGTTGTGTTGTATAAATTATTTTGGTACAGCTACGGCGTTTGTTGATAAGGGCACGGGTCGAATTAATATTATGTTAATAATTAAAATAACAACCTCATCTGTTTTTTTCACAAAAATAAAATGAAAAATGTCTCCGTGTCATCGGAATCTAGAAAAAAATCATCCATTCGTTATAGAAGACGTTGCAAGGCAAGGATTTTATACGCGGTATTTATATCAAAGGAGCTTTTTTTATTGCCTTTATAGACAAACGAGCATACGGCCGACCCGATGGTGAGTGGTTACCGTCGCCCATGGACTTCAGCAATGCCAGGGGCAGAGCCAAGCCGCTGCCTACCGCTTAATACTCTGCACAAGCCTCGTTTGAAGAAGTATATCGAAATAAATAAATAATAAATAAATAAATATTTACTAACAATCACGCCACGTTAACTGGTCCCGTGATAAGTTCGTAAAGAACTTGTGTTACAGGTACCAGATAACGGATATAAATGTAAGATTTTTATTATACACATACATATATTTAATATACATCCATAACCCTGGAAAAGACATTTATATTTATCATACAAATATCTTCCCTTAGCGGGATTCGAACCCGCGACCCCCTTGTGTAGTGACCATGTCACTTACCACTACACCAGACGGCCGTTGAAATCACAGTTTTGTTATTTTATTTTACTTCACGAAGTGACAGACATTTCTTCACTTATTCTTTTGACACCTCTTGTTACTGCTTTCTATGTATATGTTTTCTTTTGATAAGGAGTTTCGATACTATCAACTCTAATAACCGAAACATAAACACATCAACAACGTATATTGTACTTTGAAATATGTGCTCTAAGTCTGAGTTTTTATAGTACAACGACCCCGGCAGAAATAGACAGGATGGTGGTACCTACCCGTGCGTACTCACAAGAGCTACCAGTAATTGCGCAAATAATTGGTTTGATTTTTACTGCACGATGTTATTCTTTCACCGTGGAAGTCAATCATGAATATTTGTTATGATCATTAGATAATTGGTACTTGCCTGCGGGATTCGAACACCGGTTCATAGTTATATACAAATGCACCGGACGTCTTATCCTTTAGGCCACGACGACTTAAATGAGTATTTTGTGATTTTCTAATCCCCCATTGTACGCTACCGAAAATATTAAATGTTAAATCCTATTCTGTTCCGGTAAAGTAACATCCATCGGCCATAAGCTAGCAGCGAAGGAGTCACGTCCAGAGTATTCGAGGCTGACATCCGGTCGCGCGGTCGGAGCCGTAACCGCCGGACGTGGTAGTTAGCGGTACTGTTTATTATTTCATTACACGACTTTCATGTATGAAAAGTTTTTTTTTTTTTTAATATTTGTTTCGAGCAATTTTCAATGTCTGTTTACAGGTGAGCATTGCCCGATTTAGTTGTATACCTGAGCTCACAAACATCACAGTATCATGTCATTTGTTGCACGCATTCATCGACATTGGAGTGAAGTGTGTATACATATTTATATATTATAGCATAGCATAGGATAGTATTAGCATAGTATTTAGTATATAACATAATTAATAGGTGTAATCTCATATGTCCCCCTAATAAGGCGGCCCACCCAGAAACATAGGCTTCTTCATAATTGTAAACTAGGATTAAGATGATTATTAAACATGGAATACACGCAAGAAGACGTTTTCCTTTAACACCTCCCAAAGTACAACATTACATGGCGACCCTGCCAGGATTAACCCCCTACACTATTTACCATTGCACCGCCCGCCAACGGAGCAGAGTTCATCCATACTGCCTGGAGCCACTGTGTTCATCCACAGTGCGTTTCCAGAGATCTTTTTTGTCACGTACCATCCGGCTTTGGCATGAGCTCCCCTCCACGGTGTTTCCCGAGCGTTACGACATGTTCTTCAAACGAGGCTTGTGGAGAGTACTTAACGGTTAGGCAGCGGCTTGACTCTACCTCTGGCATTGCTGAAGTCCATGGGCGACTGTAACCACTCACCATCACATGGGCCGTATGCTCGTCTGCCTGCCTGCAATAAAAGAAAGACAATAAGTACAACCATTTTAATAACACAAACTCGAAAACATCTGTCTTTAAAGCCAAGGGCTACGTAGAAATTGTCTTAAATAGTTTATGTTTACGGAGCCGTGTGATTGGCAATCTGTCTGCGCTGCACTAGTGAATCGTCAGCAGACAGACACCGTGAAATGAGCGGAGCTAAACGCATCCGATGCTGAAATCAGAACATGCCTTTGAGGCTAAGGAGGGGACACGCGACACGGCGAAATTAAACTCTAATAAGCTACTCGCTTGCTGTGCTGTACGTTGGTTGTGCGATGCATCTATGATCGGGACGAGTTAACGGCAAGAAACGGTCACATTCCATAAGCCCGTGGACAGCAGAGATTAAATATGATTTCAGTGTAATTTTAAAATTATTGTTTTAGGGCTTAATCTCGCGTTTTTATTCACATACTAGCTGACCCGGCAGACTTCATAGTGCCTAAGCCTAAACCTTTGTAAAAAATAAAATTGAAACACACAAAAGGAATCCGTCCGACGGGGGACACATCAAAGGAAAACCAAAATTGTTATTTTTATTTAATTCCGAGCATTTTCATATTTATCTACCTTTTAAACCTTCTCTAGACCTCCACAAATAATTCAAAACCAAAATTAGCCAAATCGGTCCAGCCGTTCTCAAGTTTTAGCGAGACTAACGAACAGCAATTCATTTTTATATATATAGATAATAATAATATTAATATTTCTTGACTTTGCGTTACGAAATGAAACGCAAAGTCAAGAAATATTGTTGTAAAAAAATAAACTATAGCCTATAGCTAGCACAATATTGAACTGGTGACATATAACCAATAAAATGTTTTGGAAACGTCGGTATTAAAATAATGATTATAAATAAAGCGATTTAAAACGATAACGGTCATTTTAAGTATGATTAGCCGTAAGCTTCATTAAAATTAACATTGAGCCGTAGGTAATGAATATTTAAGAAAATATTATGATTGCATCGGTGTAGTAGTTGTCTTACCCTCCAACCAGAACGCATAAGTGGATTGTACGCGTCATAAACTGATTCTATCAGAACTTTCCACAAATATAACTAACTATATTGTCTGTGTTAATATACGAAAGTTTTATTATTTTACGCCAAGGCTTACCAGTTGTAGTGAATACGACAATGGCGTAAACGCTGGTGACCGTGGGCGGCGGTGAATCACTTACCATCAGGTGATCCGTCTTGCTCGTTTGCCTCTTAGTTGCTATAATAAAAAAAAAAATAATAATAAAAAAAAAAAATTGTGCTCGCAAGTTCGTGATTTGCAAATCAACTTGTTTATGGATCAGTAAACCTATCAATGCGCCACCCACCTTGAGATATAAGTTCTAAGGTCTCAAGTATAGTTACAACGGCTGCCCCACCCTTCAAACCGAAACGCATTACTGCTTCACGGCAGAAATAGGCAAGGTGGTGGTACCTACTCGCGCGGACTCACAAGAGGTCTTACCACCAGTAAAAAAGTTTCACGCTAACAATCATACGAAAATGCAATATAGTGTATATTATCTATATATTAATACGTGAAGCAAAAACTTTGTATCCCTTTTTACGAAAATTGCGCGGACGTAGGAGTATGAAATTTTCCACACTTATAGAGAATATAGAGAAGAAATGCACAATGCTAATATTTTTTTTAAATAATGCATAAAAGATACATTAAAGTAATAAAGAAAACATTACACACACTACATACCATGTATTTGACGCACACACGCATGCATACTATTTATTGTCAAACTTTTGTTCGTCTGTGGTCAAATTGAGAATAGATTATATTGTTTGTCTTTATTAAAAAAATTTTATAGTGTAGCCCGAAATTCGTGGTTATAGAAGTATAAAATACAATCATAATAGTGTGCAAACTTATTATACAATTCCAATTAATTATAGTCGAATTTCGGCTACTGCGGGACCTCTAGTAAGCTCTAATTCGACAAGAGATATTTGAGTGGTGAAACTAAGTAGGTGACGGCCGCCAGTGTACGAAGCCCATTAATTTCCGTTTACACCGTCTGACAGCGGATCGGCGGCGGGCTGACTGTAGATGTATGCATGTACACTGAAAATTCGGTTTTCGTAGCGCAATGCTTTAGAGTCGCACTATAGCGAATCGGCCGTGACTAGAAAATATATAATGATATTTTTTTTAATTACAAACACTTTTAATTAGCGTGTTCTTACCATGATTTTCAATTTAATTGACTATAATATAGTGAACTTCTAATATTGCAATGCTGTAGCAAGTGTTAAGGTTACGTAGGCTGAAGATGGTGGGTAGGATGATCAGAATAGATAATAATAATATAATATACCCACTTTTAGGGTGAAGCTGAAATAGCCTCGCAAGGCTATCAGCATAGGTAGGAAAACAAAAAAAAGCTTATATTAAGTATATGAAATATCAGGTTCTCATTAAATTTGAAAATACTGCGTAAAGCCCTTCAATAGGTATTCGGAATGTCAATTATATAATATTAGTAATCAGTGAGGTGTTTCATCCATAATTATTATTGTGCTAGTCATTGTCAACAGCGGATAAAATAAAAAATGACAATGACCAAATAAAATTTTACTAATACCATTTGTACTGCACCTAATTATTTGGGTAGATTGTTTTTATTCCACAATGTAGCTCCTTAATAATAGAAGTCGTTCATAAAAATGTGTACCTATTTTTTAAAGAAAAATTCGGACTACCTGCGGAATTTGAACACCAGAACAATCGCTATCAACATACGCAATACATCAGAAGAATGATCTTACCACTTTCATTCGTTTTTAAAAAAAATACATAGATATACTATTATATAAAATTATCTTAATTCTTTGAAAACACGCTAGCAAAAATAAAAGCAATAGACAATTCACACAAACACGACTGTAAGTATAGCAAGACTAGTGTCGGTCACATGTAAGTTTGGGTTCAGTTGTGTGGCTATAATGTGAAAGGGTGACGTGTTAATAATATGACCTCCTTCTAATGCTACAATAGGTTTACAAGTTACTTTACTGGCTACCCTCTGGATATTTCCACGATATTATTCTGACCTAAAGGATAAGACATCCGGTGGATTCGTAACGATAACGGTAGGCAGCCGCTTGGCTCTGCCCCTGGCATTACTAACGTCCACGAGCGACGGTAGCCACTCTCCATCAAATGGGTTATATGCTCGTCTGCCTACACGGGCAATAAAAAAGAATCGAGTGAAAACTCAGCTCATTTACGAAAATTTAACAAAAAAAAAAACAGACAAAAAGCTATTTCACTAAAACATTCCAACCGAAGTGAACTCAAAGCCAGATATCTTGATACGAAGCTTCGAAGCAATTTGGCCAAGAGTCGCAATGCGAGGCAATTAATAGCGCACTCTACAGCAGTTTGTGCGGAGTTCAAGTGTGAGTGTGCACGCGCCAAAAAACTCTTCAATATTTATTCAACCACAACATTGTGTTTTAAAAAAAAACTATATGTAATTGATCGCCCCAAACCTATTTATGATTTTTATTTTCTATAAGAATGAAGGGAATCTTCAAAACAACGCGGATAATAAAGAAAGGCGAGATATAATTAATTTTTATAATGTTAAAACTATTTTTGGTAACTTGGTCTCATTATACGTGCTTGAGCTACAATGAGTTACATACACCCTGTTTTACCCCGAAAAATCTAGTAAAGTAATTAAACACAGCCCCGAGTAAAAATAATAAATTCTACAAAGGTACGTACTCGGGCGTTCACAATGAAAACCGAGAACTGGCCGAGTGTGTACTTGAAAAGTTTCCGACAAGTCGTTTCAGAGGAGAAAAACTACGGTCATAAACAGAGACGTACTCGGCGTGCCCTCTGAAATACTTTCATTTAAGTAGCTGTTCAAATATTTAGTACTTTTCCCTTGGTCACGCACACCACTTCTCGTATAATTAAAAGTGAAATGGCGAAAATAATAGTGATAATTTCTGGTGAGCCAGACAGGGACATTTATGTGGATGTGTCAGTGCTGTATGTTGATTGATTTATTGGTTTGTTTGAGATTAACATGAAATGATTTAAGAAATATATTGTTAGGCCTTTTAAAATCCACCTGAAAGTTGCTAAAACCTGTTTTAATTATAAATGACTGACTCTTCATCACTAGATTCCGTGAACACAACATGTTAGGCACGTAACTGGCTTTTAAAAATAGGACGTTGCAAAGACCGGCCCAGGGTCCTAGTTAGCTTCGGTCCAGCGACTATGCCGAGGGTAACTTACTTAATAGGCTGCATTTGAACCTACCCTTTTAAATACTGCCCTGTATAACGGTCATTTCGCCTGCCTTTATTAGGGAAACTCCAAACAGCAGGAGGATACCAATGAGATTCATTGAAGTCTTTGTGAGACGCCGCCTACAGGAATACGTTTTGACAACTTACTGGATGTAATGTCTTTCGGCTTTTGTTAGTCATTTTCTTGAAGAAAGCAAGTCTCTTTGTGTAAGGAATTGTGGTTTCAGAAGTTCTATATGGACTTTTACTGTCATAAATATAAAGTAATTCGAAGGCACAATCGTAGCGATGAGCGTAGCGATTTTTGGGGCCGGTTCAAGTATGATATGAGTAAAAGTTTTTTTTATGTATCTGAGTTTATTTTTTTTCCTACCTATTCGCTGGTAGTCTGAGAGACTATTTCAGCTATGCCCGGACGGGTAAGTGAGCTCACGGGCTCAACCTAAGTAGGGCCCTAGCAAAAGTAGTACTTCGTAGAATCTACCACCGTATCGGAATCGCGACCCACTTAGAAGATCCGGTGAGAAACTCAGTGGGCTGTATCTATGGCTTAGTTCAAATCAAATCAAATCAAATCAAAAAATTTTATTCAACATAAATGAAAGTACATACTTGTTGAACGTCAAAAGAACTACCGCCAATTCACAAGAACTAGCCTCCGTCCTGAGAAGAATTGGCAAGAAACTCAGCGGGCATATCTTTTTTTTTACATATAAAATTATTATTTATTTATTTTTTAATATTATTATTTTTTTAAATATGAATTTTTTACACTGAGTATTATAACGTAACAATTACTACAATATTGAAATGCCTGGAGCGAGCAACTCATTCCCACTTTGTGCAATCTTCTAGATAATCATTGACTTTATAGTAAGCTTTATTGCACAGATGTTCTTTAATAGTTTTCTTAAACCTATGTATATGTAGGTTCTGAACATCATGTGGGATTTTGTTGTACAGGCGCACAGACAAACACCCGAATGAATTTCGTATCTTATGTAACCTACTCATCGGCACAACAAGCTTGTGTTTGTTCCTAGTATTTCTATTATGTATGTCCGACTGTTTAGGAAACTCCTCAATATGTTTACGAACATACATCAAATTTTCAAAAATGTACTGGGATGGCATAGTGAGAACTTTAATTTCTTTAAATTTCTCCCTCAGGGATTCCCTTGAGTGCATGTTATAAATAGCACGTATAGCTCTTTTCTGCAGAATAAATATCATTTCTACATCGGCCGCATTGCCCCATAGCAAAATGCCATAGGACATGACACTGTGGAAGTAACTAAAGTAAACTAAACGCTCGAACTCTCGACGAGTTCAACGAGGACGGTGACAGGTACTCGAGAGGCCTAAAAGCACCGTGAGTAAATCCGGGGGATCCGCCATGTTTCAGGCGACAGCGGCTTTTCGTTGCCCCGCCGCGGTCGGATAAGAATTCTGAATAAGATTAAATTAATTTGGTCATTATTGTAGCCACTATTCCACTAAGCTTAGTAAGTTTTCCGTCCAATTTGTCACTGGTGATAAAGCTTCTTGTGAACCCGCACTGGTAAATACCACTTACCTAGTACTTCTGGCGCGAAGAACTAATTTATTCCTTGGACTCGAAGGGCGAGACAGTCATTTCAATGTACTATTGCGACTAAGACCTTCCGTTTTAAAGTAAAGAGTGGCACACACGTCGTCATGTTGTGGCATGTCTATGAGCTGCGATAACCACTTAAAATCGGGTGAACTGATTCATCTTACTACAAAATAAACCGAAGTTTTCCTACCGGAGTTTCTTAAGCCTTAATGATACGGGCCTCGTGGTTTTTTGGATAAAAAACTGGATTTGGAATGACGTACCTTTTCGCAATTTACGCAATGTTTCTATTTTTTTATTTATTTAAAACAGATATTTCGTACACACAGCTGTTAGAAGAAACACGATAATAAGGATACAGAGTACAAGGGCACTACTTATTTCATGTTGAAATCTCTTCCAGTAGTTTCTATTTAAGAATTTCCTTGAAATTCTCAAATAAGATTTTGATTAGCTAACTTTACTGCGCCTGTCTAAGAAGAAGACTTATACAACCACATTCAAGACGCAATCAGAGACGTATCTTGCTAAGCCAATCCCTTGGTGTTCTCGAACTTACCATTTGATACCTTCATCAACTATTCAGTTACAATCGAGCACTGCCAAAGTTGGAAAGGCCCAAGTTATATCAGGTTAGTTTGGAAAACGAACAGAATTTGGAAACCCTGATTTACTGCCAATATTGTAAGACAAAGGTATTTTATTTGTATACATTGACTAGTGACATATTGGTTAACTCTAAATGTCCTCAATCATCCAAGAATAAGAATTTAGTAGTTGTTGCTTTTCCCAGTAGCTAAAATTTCTGCGCGAGAACATCTTCAGATACTAATATCTTCAATACTATAATGGTACTAATATCTGAAGCTATTCTCGAGTAAAAATGGCTAGTACTACAGCTACTGGCTGATCAGGAAAACAAAAAGTTTTATTACTCTAAACATTTTTGGAGGTCTTTGGTTTTGTTGTTACGATGGTCCTGAATAATAAATTCACTTAGACCAGTTTAAAATGAAATAAATTTGTAGCAAAAATTGCGCTTCCAAAGGAAAAATAGCCTAGTTTTGAACATCGTTAATAAATACTGTTACTCGCATGAGCAATACCCTTGATCAGGTTATAGTCAACAAATAGAAATAACAAGTTCAGAATATCTAATGCCTCTACAATCTACGTTAATTAACTTCTATGGACTTAAGATTTCAGTGAAATAAAAAAATGGTTTTTATTTTTTGAAAAATAAGCTAGCGTGTACATTTCTGGTTTAGTAATGGCACAGTTTTTGATGATAGTGGGGGTCAAACAATAATATTCTGAACGAATTGCAACCGCTAGCCGTTCTTGCGTCGCACACAGCTCGATAGTTCTATTGGTGGCGAAAACTTAAGAGAGATACAATAATTCCAAAAATGCGACATCCTCAGCACGGCAGATGCGTGAACATAGTAGTTACAATTGTATCGATTTCAAATAAATGTGTATTGATCATCTTTCCCAACTGGTCCCATTTGTCTAGCATGCACTAGCCTAAATGGTATTAACGTTAAGATTTAATTTAGCACCGTCAAATGCGGTAATATAAGTAAACTATAGCTGTACCCGTCCGCTTCGCTGGGCATTTAAAATTAACATCATTATTTCTCACCCCCACAAACATTCTCATCATTAACGCCCCCGCAACTTGTGTAGGGAGTCCAACACTCATATAAATATTAGCCTATCCATTAAGTACATGTATTTTCTACATGGATACCAAGTTTCAAGTCAATCGGTTGCATGGTTCAGTAGTTATAACGGAACATCGGTAAAAACCACTGTAGATTTATATATTAGTATAGATATTGATGTAAAGAATTATGCGGTAACAAGAAAGTATACTAATTCTAATAAATATTGTTCTGCTTTCCCAACATCTGTGTTTCCTTCTTCGTAGATCAATCTAACGCAATGCCGTCAGACAGGTATTGCGTTAATGTAATGGTATTTTCATGTCACGAGTCAATACTCAAATCAGTATTGAGTGCATTCAAATGTTCAGCGTTATGGGGTGTTATTAAAGAATGTAACACGAGGATTTCATACCATTGTTACGAAATAAAGACGTTAGACTTAATAAGATAAATGTTATTCTCATTTGAATGTCGTAAGCTCCCTAAATCACCAAAGGTCGTAGAGAAGCCATTAATAGCGTTTCGCTACTAATTGTCTACGTAACTATAACTACGTAACGTACTACGTAATTGCCTTTCCCACTGATAATTGCGGGAATAGGTACTCACTTTCTTGCTTCAAGTTTTCATTCCACCGCCCTAGTTATTAATTTCCTAACACTAGATAGATCTATGTATATGTTGCCAAATTAGAAATTAATGCCCATAATAGCGATCGTAAATAACAAAATACGCATTCCGAAATCACAAGAAACAATCGCCAAGTAACACTCAATCATCCTAACAAACAAGAAGCTACAATGATTACTTGCAAACCGCCCAACGCCCAAACACAGCTGTCAGTGCCGCGATCCATCATGGCGACCAAGCCAAAACTAAGCAGCGAAGAGGTCGTCGGAATCGCTTTTTAAAATTGTTCTGGCCAATGTAATTACAAATATGTACTATCATCATTTTAAACGGTACCTTTGCTTTTTTTCTATTAAAAAAAAGGTTCTAATTAAGAATCGTCAACCTCATTGACGTGTTGCAATGATTTAGCTAAATCTCAACCAAAATGGCAGATCCCAAATAGATGAAGTATAATTAAAAAAAATATTTTGCCGGGGATTTTTAGTCTTAGTCTCCCTTCTAGACAAATTTGAAATAAATTTAGAATTTACATGACAACATATCATTGTTACAGATGATAAAAATATTATTACATATATATCACGACATTGTGACTATATGAATAACACATATAAATATTTTAGAATAATACTTCTTTAAGTAATGAATCGAAAATGTCTTATCTACAACCCACAAATATTACACAAAAACGTAAATTTACCCGAATCTAAAAACTAAATAAACCCGCTTGAATAACAAACATAAAATATTCATTATTTAATTCTGGTGAACCCGGTGAGAATTTTAGGTCAAAGTGATAAAATAACAGTATCATTATCGGCATTTAAAACGTGAGCAAAGTTTCAAGTTAATCGGATGTCTTCAAGCTGAAGTAAAAATTACGAAAATATTTCGTTCCATAGATAAAAAGATGTTATCAAACATCAGTATTCTATCAAGAAGCGCGTTGGAAAGTATATTAGAAGTGATTTTTTTTTCCTACATTAATTGATAGCCTTGAAAGGCTATTTCAGCGTAACCTTAACTAGTAGGTGAGCTCACGGAGCTCAAACCTGACGACGTTGCTAACACGAACCTTAGCAAGAGCCGTGCTTCGCAGAATCTACCACCGGATCGGAAACGCGACCCACTGAGAAGATCCGGCGAGAAACTCGGTGGGGGAAGTGACAATATGTTCCCGTGCTATATATACGGGTGATTATACAAAAGTTGGGTAACTATTGAGGATATTTTGTTTACTATAGTTATTAGGTCAAATTATTACAAATTCGGGTGTATATGATGGCTAATCTAATGATTATCTTCTTCCAAATCGGGCCAGTCACTTTTTTAAATAGATTGTGAGATATTTAAAATTTTCTGAATTTGACTGCCAGAGGACTGACGAGGCTAACATAGTACTGATAAAATACACAATTTTGTAAGAATTATAATGAAATTTAATAAAAATTAGTACAAATCTCTTGTTTTTAATAATAATGGCACATGTCTTTTAAGTATTATAATCACTTAGTAACAATTAAAAATAATTATTAATATTATATGTAATACTGGGAGAAAATACCATCTCAATTTTCAATACAGCCTTTTGACATTTAACGTAACGTTATTCACTTAGCTTTTACTACTTTTACTTAGTTTTACTTAAAATTTCAAGTAATCAACAAACAATGGAAACATATATATTATCGAAAACATCATTTTATTCCTTAAATTGGTAAAAAACCCTCATCCCTTTTGTAATGAGGTTTGGTACGGGTATTTTTTATTATTATTTGATCCACGGGAACATTTGATACGTCTTTTTCATCCATTTTGAACAGAGTGCCATTGTGATGTATAATGAATGATATTTTGTTTTATTTATGAAATATTTGTCTCTCATGTCTTCAATTCCGGTCTTTGGCGTTTTTGACAGATTTTATTACTTTTTTAGTAATAGTAATTTAGCTGTTTTTTGACTCGTACATTTTTGACGCTAAGTATTTAGTTTAGCTTTAAGCTTTGAAACTATAGCCTCCATCTTTTTTATTTCCCTGTTTCAAGATTTTCTCTGTCTTTCACTTCTCCTTTTGGCTTCTTTTGCTCTTTGGTCTTCGTTAATAACAGGTCTGATTGCTTGATTAACTATGGGTCGTATTTCGTCGCCAGTTGGTGGAGGAGTTTTCTGGCATATAAAATTATTAGTGGTTGGTTTCAATAGCTGTTTTCTTTGCCTGTAATTATATGAATATTTTTTCCATTTTTTTTCTAGTTATTCGTTGCTCTCGTGGTGTCATGTCTTTAACATTTTTTCTTTGTCCTTTCTCTTTTTTCCTTAAGAACTGAAATTTTTGTTTTTTTTTTGTATTCCGTTAATTTAATAGGATCACTTTTAATTCTGGCCAAGCGAGCCTTTCCGGCTTCTCTCTTTTTTTTTAAATATTTCTTCCCTAGTCTTTTAGCGTGTCGCATGATGTTTTAAACTGAAATATAAAATAGAAATGCTTATACATGGTAGCAATTAAGATAAATGCGTTCTAAAACAACATAAAAAAAACAGTACTATGGAGACACGTCAGTCCTCTAACGCGATACCTAACAAAGGACTGACGCCAACGGACTGACGAAAAAGGCATAATTGGAGGTTATAATCAGAACTAATGTTTTTTTTGGTAATTTCGAATATCAACAAACTACATTTTAACAAATCATAGTTAACTATGTATAAATGAAAATAAACCTCACATTAACAAGAAAATAACGACTCACCACAGGACTGAAATTTTGACTGGCTTCGCACGTGTGTAGACGACAAACACAACCCAAGCACTGATATAGTTATGGCGACCGTCAAATTGTGCGATCCGACACTAACTTCATAATCAACATTAAAGCTTAAACAGGGATTTGACCTTGACTCGGTGATATTTGGCGAGATTTTCAAATTTTAAAGAACACACAACGGACTGACGAATGAAACGAACACAAAGTTTCTTATTTTTTTTTTTAATAAAATGGAGAACATTGCATTATGAAAGTTGTAGTATATAATACTATGTACATCACAGATTGTAGTAAATTAGTAAGTTTTCTTAAATCAATGATAATGTTTAATGGATAGTCACTTGATTGTTAGTTTTCGGGATTGTGACATGCCAAAGGACTGACGTTTTAAGTATTAATTTGGTTTTTTTACTAACTTGTATTTAAAATAAAGAAGTGAAATTGGGTGACCAAATAAAGGACCTTTCGTTGTTTTAAAATAAATTGGTATTTCAATAAAATATAATAAGACTTTGTATATATTGGCTGATGACATTGAGTTACCCAATTTTTGTATAATCACCCATACCTATTATTCCG
Organism: Bombyx mandarina; assembly: GCF_003987935.1. The sequence goes on along the minus strand of NW_021011556.1, from coordinate 46,628 downwards.
ATTTTTTTTCTACATTTAATTACTTTTAGCTTTTACTTTAGGAAACAGTAGACACAACTATATGCAACTTAAAAAGATCAACTCATTAGTACCTACAGAAAAAAACAAAGATGGTATGCATTTCGAAATTAGGTTAAATTAAAAACAAACATGGCGCCCACTGAACCGCCATCAATCACAATCCCGACGCCAAAGAACAAATGCTTCGTTCATTGTTATCAAAACAATAGAGTGCAAGTATTACAGTAATTTGTGTAGTAATTAATCAGTCTTAAAGTTAGGACTTGGAGTAAATAATGAATAACAATACTTGGCGTCGTGGTCAGAATTTAGTTCAGAGCTGATGTAATGAGGATGTTTCTTTCATTTCGTCCTTAACAGTAACGTCGTCTCCTTAATTATCTTCTCCTTCCCTGACTCTCCTTGTCTTCTACGTTCAAGTTGGAAGTTGGCAGTATTTTTTAATATCCATAGCCACACATCTAAAGACGTGACATGACAATGACACAAAACAGACATGATCTCGACCCTACAGCTTTGCGATACCGACCACGCGTCAAAGTTTGCCGTTCGTAAGACAACAGAGTTTATCCGAAATCCCCAAGGTTTTTTTTATTGCTTAGATGGGTGGACGAGCTCACAGCCCACCTGGTGTTAAGTCGTTACTGGAGCCCATAGACATCTACAACGTAAATGCGCCACCCACCTTGAGATATAAGTTCTGAGGTCTCAAGTATAGTTACAACGGCTGCCCCATCCTTCAAACCGAAACGCATTACTGCTTCACGGCAGAAATAGGCAGGGTGGTGGTACCTACTCGCGCGGACTCACTAGAGGTCCTACCACCAGTAAAAATCTTAATACGCAAAAAATGTTGCCATCCGAAAAAAATGAGAGTCGCCCGTGTAAAAAACGATGAAATACCTAACTGTTTTTTAAAGTATACCACAAAGGGCACGGCAACATGTAGGAGTGTACGTGACGCTCGCAAATTGAACTCATCTCGGGCGCAGGCGACCGCGCTTCATTACACTGCGGTGTCTGTACGCGGAGAAAAATACTCGGATGTCTTCTTCTGGTTTATTCTCAAATCTTTCTTAAATATATATTTTTTTTAATTATCGTCCTTTTTTATATACTGTGCCGTTGGTTCCTTTAAAAGCCAGCATTAACATTACGAAAAATATTTTTTAGAATCGATGCCCTCATTAAACATTACACCGGATATGGAGATAGGTTTGTCTAGTGCTACTGAATTCTGACAAATACATGGTAGTGCATTCGTTTAAATAAATACAGTGTTTTTTTCTCTCGTCTACCTTTTAGCTTATTGCAAGAACAAGACATATATACCTAGTCAGGTCATAAATTCTGTCACATGTTTAATGTAAAATAATTGAAACAAGTTTATTCATTATGTAACCATTCATATACCAAAATGAACTTAACAAAACATAGATTCTTATGACACTAAAGTTAATTCAAAATGACCTCCGTGACTGGCGCGGCCAGTCGTCTATCGCAGCACGAACGAGGTCCATGTCAATATCGGCATGTCCAATCATCAATAATCATTCAATAATCAAGGATGTCTTGAGTGACTCCAAATTGGGATGAGGCTTTGAGCACGCCTTTTCCTCCAAGTGTTGCTATATCTTGTAATCTAACGGATTCAAATCTGGACTGGAGGAGGGCCAGTCTTCGTGCCGGATGAAGTCGATTTCACGCGCCGCCAGCCAGTCTTGTGTGCTCTTCGCTCTATGAGCTGGCGCCGAATCTTGTTGGAATACCCAGTGCCTGTTATTGAACATGGTATGAGAAACAGGTTCCACAAGGTTCGTCAGGACTGTATTTTGATACACAACTGCATTCGTTTTTACACCTTTCTCACAAAAATGTACCTCTGTTAAGCCCCAATAAGAAACTCCCAACCATACCATGAGCGAGGATGGAAAATGACCTCGTTGGACACGCGGAATACGGTTGCTCGCTTCTTCACTACTGTGTGCGTACACCTTATCATTTTGTTTGTTGTAGCTCTCTTCTACGGTAAAAATTTTTTCATCCGAAAAAAGAATTTCCCGATATTTTTTTCCCGCGTACCGCTTCAACAAAGCGCGGCATCTCTTCAGTCTCAGGTCCATTAGACGAGCATTCAAACGATGTCCTGTTTTTCTTCGATATGCCCGAAGCCCTAAGTCTTCATTTAACACCCTTTTCACCGTGGTTCTGCTTAACCCCATCTGAAGGGCCAACAGTTTCTGCTTACGTTTGGGATTTCTTTGAATTCGCGCCTTCACAGCTTTTATCACTGCTGGAGTCCTAACAGACCGAGGGCGACCACTTCTTGACCTGTCATCTACACTAGAGTCTTCATTGTATCGTTTGATGGTACGATAAACGAATCTTTTGGTTATATTCAAAATTTTCAGTATGTTAAAAATTTGAATTGGCGCGTAACCGCAACGATGCAACGCAATAACTGCAACACGGTCTTCTTTAAGCGTCCACTCCATATTTAAAAATGAGTAAAATTCTAAAAGTATTCATTTTTATTTTCATGAACAATTCGAAATTCGAATTCAATAAACTTTTTTGTGGTCAGCATTCTAAAAGAAAAGTTTTTACTGTGTGACAATACTAATGACCTGACTAGGTACTTACTGTGTAAGTAAGTACTAGGGTGCAAAAACAACTGAAACAACATAGACAAAAATCTCAAGATAATTATTTTAACATTTATTATTTATGTTAGTATGTAATTACATTTTCTTTAAAAGAATTAATTCATAAACGCTCAACATTTGGCCACAAATGAGAGGCAGCTATTTTTTTCTTACCTTAGATGCCAAAGATCAAGGTTTAAAAATTAACAACATAAACAACAAGGATACGATCCTCGACCTCGAAGACTAAACATTTTTTTTTATTGCTTAGGTGAATGGACGAGCTCACAGCCCACCTGGTGCTAAGTGGTTACTGGAGCCTATAGAGATCTACGACGTAAATGCGCCACCCACCTTGAGATATAAGCTCTAAGGTCTCAGTATAGTTACGACGGCTACCCCACCCTTCAAACGGAAACGCATTACTGCTTCACGGCAGAAATACGCAGGGTGGTACCCCGTGCGAACTAACAAGAGGTCCTACCACCAGTAAAAACTACGCTATAAGCCCTCCAGTTAAATTGACAACTTACTTGATAAGCGGTAAAGATACGCGCGAATTGTGGCCCGCCATTTCTGAGCATGCAACACATTAGTATTTTTCTCTACATACCGATTTAACCTAAAGCAAGGCATACTCATATATATTATGTTCTCGTACATTTTACTGGTGGTAGGCAGTTTTGTAGACTCGCATAAATAGGTATCAGCCCCCATATTTCTGCCGCGAAACATCAATTGAAGTCGTCGTGGCCTAAAGGATAAAACGTCCGGTGCATTCGTAGCGATGCAACGGTGTTCGAATCCCGCAGGCGGGTAAATTTTTCCAATGAAATACGTACTTAACAATTGTTCACGATTGACTTCCACGGTGAATGGATAACATCGTGTAATAAAAATCAAAACCCGCAAAATTATAATTTGCGTAATTACTAGTGGTAGGACCTCTTGTGAGTCCGCACGAGTAGGTACCACCGCCCCGCCTATTTCTGCCGTGAAGCAGTAATGCGTTTCGGTTTGAAGGGTGGGGCAGCCGTTGTAACTATACTGAGACCTTATAACTTCTATCTCAAGGTGTGTGGCGTATTTACGTTGTAGATGTCTATGGGTTCCAGTAACCACTTAACACCGGGTGGGCTGTGAGCTCGTTCACACATCAAGGCAATAAAAAAAAATAAAAAAAATCGATGCTTTCCGATTTGAAGAATGCGAGTAATTAACTAGGTGGGCCCTGTGTGTGTAGTGTGAGTTTTTTAACGTTCTCGTTGGCGTAAAAGCTAACTCAAAATTTATATAAAGTTGGAGCAGTTGGGCGCTAGGAGCGTTGATCCAATTGCATACAAATTTGAGTTAACTTTTACGCTATCGTGAACGTTAACAAACTCGCACTAAGCACACTGAACTCATTCTATCATTTAAGCAACAAAAATGAATAAATAATACGCGAAAACGTTACGTTCGCCTTTACTTATTTTTTTTATTTACAGTATGTATACGGCTGAAGAAATGTAAAATGTGAAACAAAACTTAGGTGGGACCGATAATAATATAGAACAGTAAATGTGAAAGCGTGACATCACGCCTCGCGAGACCCTCAAAATGTACGCTAAGAACGTGCGTCATTCCGTAATGCCAACACAACAGTTTTATTATTTTATGTTGGCTAAACATTGTAGATGCTGTTTACACATAGACGTTAGGTAACGAAAATTTTGTTGCTGCTACTATGTATTTATAATTTTTAATACCTAAATGGACTTTTTGGCGGGAACGCGAGGAGTGAAGTTGTGTGATTTGTTTTATTTTGTCTATTTAGTGTTTCTTCAGGTTTAAATGTGTAATAACGGTGGTTTATTAACTGTTTAATATCTGTGAAAGGGTACAAATGTGAGAAAATGAAACAAAGCAGTTGGACGTAACTTCTCGGGATCCTCCAAAAAGTCCACTGAAAAGATCTCTGTAAATGACCACCATTTTACTAAGATTATATTCCATTCCATCCCATATCATCTCATCTCATTTCATTTAATTTGATCCCAATTGATTAATGTCTCAAATTAATCATTTTCATTTCATTTCATTTCACTCCATATTTTCATTTTTCATAAAAATATGAATATAAATTAAAATAAGACATGACTTAAAGGTCTTAGTTACCGAGTCATAAAAGCTCTTAAAAAAAATTACCTAAATTTAGTCTTTAGTAATAATTTATGCGTCAAAATATGGGTGTTAAAGTGTTAATTGGTTTACGAATTGCGATTCGAAATATCTTTTTTACCACGTACCACCCGGAAGGAATGAAATGGGACTACGAATGAGATGAGATGAAATAATATCCAAGTGCCAGAGATGGAACGGAGGCTCTTTTAAACATAAATATATATTTTTAAACTACACACAACCTTTAACCCATGAAAACAGTAATATATTATATTTCGAACGATTTACCCACAAAAAAAACCACAGTTCGCTATTGATTAATATTCACAACGAACTGATATTCCAATCTCTATTATTTTAATTAAATTGAACAATAAACTTGATAATCAGAACAACAATGTAGCGACCCCATTATACATCGTGTGATGCACCCGAAGCTCGGATAACTTATAAACTACACTTCGGATTAATGGAAAATGGGACAGAGTTTGATAGTTCCGGATACGTGGCCTCATGTGCGGTTGTGTGCAGGCTCCGACGATGCTGGGCGGTACAGACTAACGCTTTACAGAGAGCACAACGCGTTAATGACCTAGCAGGTTTTTTTTTTCTACCTATGCTGATAGCCTTGAGATGCTATTTCAGCTTGGCCCTAACATGTAGGTGAGCTCACAGAGCTCAAACCGGGTGTGTTGCTAACACTGGCCCTAGCAAGAGCAGTGCTTCGCAGAATCTACCACCGGATCGGAAACGCGACCCACTGAGAAGATCTGGCGAGAAACTCAGTGGGCTGTGTCTGTGGGTTAATTCGCTCGTCGAGCCCTTCGTCGCAAGCGACGGGTTCAGTGTGGACGGTGACCGGTGTATGTGGTACCTAAAATCACCGTTAATGGATGGGGAGGATCCGTAATGACGTGTTTTTGGCGACGTCGACTATTTACCATTCGATCTACAGGATCGGGTATGTATTAGTAGGCCTGATGTGTCTTGTGTTTGTGACCGCCCCGCCATACCCATCGCATAGACAACCGGACATTAGTAACAGAGCTATCCACAAAGTGGTTAGAATAGATCTTTTATTTATTTATTTATTGCATAGATGAGTGGTCGACATGAGTTGTAAGGTCGTCGTACCATCTAATATCATAATGATATTATGATCTAAGGTAAACTAGATGTCTTTTCTTCAGTCATTTTGCTTAATATATTATTTCTTTATGAAATACTTTATTCAGTAATGACTATAAAATTTAAAAAAACGTGAATATTAGTAATCATACACATGTAGGTACATCATAATCCCGTGGAAGTTACCATACCATAATCTTTTTTTTTATTTTTTTTGCCTTTGTCGGCAGACGAGCGTACGGCCCACCTGATGGTAAGTGGTTACCGTCGCCCATGGACTTCAGCAATGCCAGGAGCAGAACCAAGCCGCTGCCTACTGCTTAATACTCTCCACAAGCCTCGTTTGAAGAAGGACATGTCATAGCGTTCAGGAAACACCGTGGAGGGGAGCTCATTCCATAGCCGGATGGTACGTGGCAAAAAATACCTCTGGAAACGCACTGTGGATGATCGCAGTGGCTACAGGTAGTATGGATGAACTCTACTCCGGTGGTGGGCGGTGCGATGGTAAAAACGAGACGTTGGTATCATCTCGAACAATTCCACAGAGCTCTCACCATGGAACATGCGGTACAAAATACAGAGGGAACTGAAGTCCTTCCGCAGACCCAGAGGCTCCAAGCGATCCGTGAGAATGGGATTATCGACAATCCGAACGGCTCTCTTCTGTATGGAGTCAAATGGAAGAAGCTGGTATTTGGGAGCCCCGGCCCAGAGATGGGAGCAGCACTCCACGCGAGGCCGGACTTGTGCTTTATAGAGCAAAAGTCTTTGTCCAGGCGTGAAGTACCGCTTCGCTCTGTTGAGGACTCCCAGCATTTTGGACGTCAACTTGGCTTTGCCTTCCAAATGACTCCGAAATTGTACATCGCTCGAAATGTCGACCCCAAGTATCCCGATACTCCCGGAAGTTTGCAGGGATACTCCTTGGAATTGCGGCGCCATGACAAAGGGATCCTTCTTCGCAGTGAACGCGCAAACTTGTGTCTTCGATCGATTTATTATAAATTATTTTTGCGAACTACGCTTCTAACAAGATGTTAGTTATAATCCAAAGTTTCGTATAATGTTCTGTGTGCTTAGTGAGAGATTTTTAACATTCTCGATAGCTTAAAAACATAACTTAAGTTACTTAAGCTTAACTTTAACGCTGTCGAGAACGTTAAAAATCTCTCACTAAGCACACTGTAAATACCTAATACACTCTGTTCGTTCTGTGTTTTATTCTGTAGATACGCGGATACACTGTTCTGTTCGAAATGAATTTATGTGCGCATAGCTGTGTAAGATATGTTGAATTGCGCCATCGGAATTTCTCACGTCGAGATAACGATCTGAAATATGGTGCTGAAAAAGGATTTAGTGCGCAAAGTCATTGTACAATACGCTTTATTGTAACAAAATATTAGGTGTGTTACAAAAGAACTGAGATAATTCGTTCGACAAGTTTGTAGACGTTACTTATTTGTTATCCAATGAGCTTTAAGTAAAGTACCTATTTGTGACGCGGGGCAGCAGCGATAAGGCAATGAAATCTTTATTAAGTGAGCGCCTGACTGTTTTTTGATGCAATTTCGTCACGATACCACAACTAATGCACTTTGTATTGAACCAATACTATTTTACGAGTTGCTCGAATCTAATTGAAGACCGTATCGAGAAATTGTCAAGTTTTGAATTTCTCCAAAGCTTACTTGACGCTCTGATCAGGAGTAGAATGTGTAGGACAGGTAATTATAGATTCAAGCGTCTATGGTTAGCGGTAATCAGTTTACATGGAATACGCTGTAATGAGCAAATACCACTATTTAACAATATCCGAGTTTTGCGGCTTACTACAGATAAATTGTCATATCCAGGAGTCGATCCTGGGACATGTAGATATTATGTTTTTAATTTGCATTATGATAGATTCACGAATTATTACCATTTTTTTTCTACCTATTCTAGTAACCTCGAGAGGTTATTCTAGATTCACCGAACTAGTAGGTGAGCTCACGGGCTCAAACCTAACTTCATTGCTAACATGAACCCTAGCAAGAGCCGTGCTTTGCAGAATCTACCACCGGATCGGAAACGCGACCCACTGAGAAGATCCGGCGAGAAACTCAGTGGGCTGTGTCTGTGGGTTAATTTACCGACGAGCCCTTCGTCGCAAACGACGAGTTCAACGGAACGATGACCGGCATATTACCATAATGAAGGATTGAAGCAATAGCATTGTAAGATACAAGTACTAGATGATCTAAAATAAAGTCTGTTGAAAGTGAAAAGGATTCAAAGTCCAAAGTGCAAAAGATTCTAGATCTATCTGAGATATCATCTCACGAACAACGAGACATAATAGGCCTGTTAAATAGGCCACTTAAAACAAAATTTTAGGCCATTTTGGTACACGACAGTCGTCCACGCAACGGGCTCTCTCAACTAGCAAAGTCGAATTAGATAAAAATAATACTTCAATTATTTCAAAAGAGACTTTCATTTATTTGTCATTGGGTCTAGAACTTGGAATTGTATGCCAAGTTAAAATACCGTCCAAACTGCCAAGTAATAATTATAGGACCGGTTGGTCCATTCATCACAGTCGACAAAACGCTACCGCCAAGTTCATTTGTCATTCTCGGACGTAAGCGTGCTACACGGATTATTACATTCTGAATTTGTACGGTTGAGGCCCGAGAATACAGCGTAACATAGAAATTAAATTCGTTTGTCGTTAAATTCGTAGATATAAATAATACATTGACTCGATGTTCCCATTAAATCATCTTCAACTTTCAGTTTTGCTGTAGGTATCTAGTACAACTTAAATCTTTCAGGTCATATTATTAGGTACATTTTTGTTTATGGATGAATGAACTAGGTTACTGGAGACCATAAACATCACGGCGTGAATGCTGCCCACATTGAGTCTTAAGGTATATTAACCAATATATGCCTCAATTACCCTAACTCTGTTTGGAGCTTCAGACATAGTTATTGTATCAGTTATATTAAATGGTATTGACATGTACAGGTCTTCTACTAGGGTAGGGTCCGCACGAATAAGTAAGTCGTCGTGGCCTAAATGATAAGACGTCGGGTCCATTCGTATCTAGCGATGCAACGGTGTTCGAATCCCGCAGGCGGGTACCATTTTTTCCAATGAAGCACGTACTTAACAAATGTTCCCGATTGACTTCCACGGTGAAGGAATAACATTGCGTAATGATAATCAAACCCGCAAAATTATAATTTGCGTAATTACTGGTGGTAGGACCTCTTGTGAGTCCACGCGGATAGGTACCACCGCCCTGCTTATTTCTGCCGTGAAGCAGTAATGCGTTTCGGTTTGAAGGGCGGGGCAGTCGTTATAACTATACTTGATACCTAAGCAGCATAAGCATAACAGCATAAGCATTGCGTTTCGATATATAAAAGCCCCCCTTAAACCGTATGTAATCGTACGTTTAATATTAGAATCCGCAGGCGTTCGTTCACATCTCGGTAGGCTCGATCGGAATCCATCAAATCAGTGTCATCAAACGATCGACCGGTGGTGCGGGTAACCAATTAATATGAACGTTTTGTGCGCGTTCGTCTGGAAGATTAAAGACGCAATGTGCGGTGATTGTCTTAAAAAAGTTAAAAGGGGGCCGCTTTCGAAGACAAAACTGTTGTACGGACCAGCGCGCACATCATATTGCATACCGATGCATTTTATATCGAAGTCATTCATTAATACGCTTTTATTAGCTTCAGACGTATATATGTTTGTAACGGAATCTTTAATCAGGATTTTGACCCCCTTCAAAACGTCGGATTAACTCGAAATTTGGTATACTTATTAAGGATCGATGACAATTCAATACTAAAAAAAAATATTGAAAAAATTTAAATTCAACTAAAAAAGGAAAAATAAATAATAGTTTAAAAAACTAACAAGATACGTTTTTATAGAAAACCCAACTAAAAAATAGAAAATAAATTTTAATAAATTTGAATTAAAAATAGTATAAGAAAAAAATATTTTATTGTAGAAAAAGCGTGGGGTCCATGGTATCAATAGAATTAATATTTCGATAATATCCTGAGAAGCACCCCACGCTTTTTTACAATAAAATCATCTTTTTAACACTATATTTAATTCAAATTTATTAAAAAAAATATTCTATTTTTTAGTTGGATTTTCTATAAAAGTGTATTCTGTTAGTTTTTATAAACTTTCTTTTTTTTTCGAGACAGCTCGTGTACCGCCATCAGCAAGGCGTCGCGTACTCACATAATGTCATTGTTATCATATAAACAGTCACCAATCAGTGTAAGCATATCAATAAACAATTACTCATGCTGTTGTTATCATTATCACAACAGAGGGTTGTGTGGACAAACCGTACAACTGTATTTACGTAAATTGTTTTATATAAATTGTAGGTATATACCACTATTATAATATAACCGAAAAAAAAGTATTTAGCTAATTCAAATACTATTAGGGTGTTTTGTGATTTCATGAGTTGCAATGTAAAGCGTACAAAACTTAAAAGGTCATTAAGCGAACTCGCGACGCTGGCTGTCTAGATGATTGCTAACATACAATCCGGTAACATTATCTCTGGACCTGGCGAAAGGGAAACAGGGAAGGGCTTCACATTCCAGCGAGGTCCAGAGATATTGTAACCGAGCAATAGGAAAATGAGCATACGGACAGCTTGATGATAAATTATCGTTGTTCGTGGACATCAGCAATACCAAGGGCGCCAGTGGTGCAAACAAGCCACTACCCACCCAATTCATTATCAGTTAACCCTTAACCTGTTCCTGCTGTAAAGCACTCCTGGATGGATAGCGCAGCTGTGGTGGTGACTTCAACATCATTGAAGAAGTCGTGGCCTAAAGGATAAGGCGTTCAGTGCATTCGTATTGAAGCGATGCACCGGTGTTCACCAATTTTTCTAATGAAATACGTACTCAACAAATGCTCACGATTGACTTCCACGGTGAAGGAATAACATCGTGTAATAAAAATCAAACCCGCAAAATTATAATTTGCGTAATTACTGGTGGTAGGACCTCTTCGAACGAGTAGATACCACCACCCCACCTATTTTTGCCGTGAAGCAGTAATCCGTTTCGGTTTGAAGAATGGGGCAACCGTTGTAACTATACTTGAGACCTTAGAACTTATATCTCAAGGTGGGTGGCACATGTACGTTGTAGATGTCTATGGGCTCCAGTAACACCAGGTGGGCTGTGAGCTCGTCCACCAATCTAAGCAATAAAAAAAATGTTTGGAATACACAGTTAGGCACTGGTAAACATTGAGCGAAAAAAATCTCCGAACGTATTAGCCAGCATCTTCGATAAAACGTTTTAAAAAGTTCCACATTGAAGAGATGTTCTACAGACAAGAACGAAAACTCTACCTAACCTTAAAATATGTAAGTAATGTTACCAAGCCAGCTTCCCTCGTCTTGTGAGATGTAGTAATAAAATACATAAATTTGTGTTAAATTCACGGTACACGTTCTTGTATCCGACCTCATGTATTATTGATAAGCTGAAGATTTATGTTCTATAAACCGCGCGGTACTTGCTCGGCTAATTCATGAAATTGCCTCTATGTTTGACGGTTTATTCGCCTTTGTGTTTTGTTCAAAACCATTACGGACTGCAATTACAAGGAATATGTAGTTTAAAAACATGAAGCAGAAAAAACACGCTTAAATAGAAGCCCAAGTAACAAATAATTTCAGTTTTTTTTATCCTGTTGATATAATATATAACGATCAAGAAATAAGAGCGCAATCGTAATATTATTTTATTGTCATCTGTCATTCTTATGTGTTCATTTGCAAGCGAATAGGACATTTTTAAGTCGGTGAAATTGACGATTAATTTTTTTTATTGCCCCTATAGTCAGACGATCATACGGCCCACCTGGTGGTGAGTGGTTACCGTCGCCCATGGACGTCAGCAACGACAGGGGCACAGCCAGGCCGCTACCTACCGTCTATTACATGTAATAAAACACACAAACATACGAAGCTAATAAAATATTGTTAACTAAAAATTGTCTGTGTCTGTGATTTCAAAAAAACACGTGTAGCTCTCGGGGACTGCCCCGGTAAAGCTATTGTATAGCATTTTTTATCAACTTATGCAATTATAATTAGACAATAATAATTTAATATGAAAACAACAATAAAATAAGACCACACTATATTTATAAACATTAAGAAAAGCAAAACATGAACTGTCCCCTTCACACTCATAAGAGTCTCTCGCGAGAGAAAGATGGGCAGACTTTTCATGACGCGCATGCAGTGCGACGTCACGCCACGCGCTTATTCACAAACACTACACAAGCGCAACGTGTAAATAATATGTTGAACGCGAGCTACATGGTAGGAGGAGGGGGCGTGTTAGGTTTTATTTTCGTTACGGAATTTCTTGATTCTGTCGCCGCGCTCAAAGCCCGCGATAAAAGCTATGCATAGGCTTAAAAAGCTATACATAGGCGATAAAAGCTATGCAATAGCTTAAAAAAAGGTTTTTTAGTTTAGTCCCATGGCCGACCGCGAACTTTCCGTCACACCATGCCGATCAAAATATAACTCAATTCCATAGATACACAGCTCTTCATGACTACCAGACAGGCTAAGGTAACTTTTTGTTTACCAAAGTAATAAGAAATGGGTAAGAAGTTAGTCCACAGTCAAACCCTGGCTACCGTCGAATATTCTACTTATACCTCTTCGGGAGCATTATCATAGCTACCTTGTCGCAGCTAGCACTTTTCAATGGACAACGTACTGTGCATGTAGCACTGTGCTACCACCAGTAAATGCACAGATCGTGCACAGTGCAGTGCCGGACGTCTAAGGACGTCTTGTGAGTCCGCACGGGTAGGTACCATTACCCTGCCTATTTCTGCCGTGAAGCAGCAATGCGTTTCGGCTTGAAGGGTGGGACAGCCGTTGTACTGTAGAAACTGAGACGTTAGAACTAATATATCAAAGTAGATGGCGGCATTTACGTTGTAGATGTCTATGGGCTCCGGTGACCACTTAACATCAGGTGGGCCGTGAGCTCGTTCACTCACCTAAGCAATAAAAATAAAATAAAATGCTAGTCCATACTAGGACCCAGGTGGGTGGGTATCTATTAAGTGCGTCACTGTAGAAGCCGCCTCAAGCGTCCAATGTAGCTGAACATGGCAGTTCGATTCAGCATAATTACGTATCAATGTTAACATGATCAAAGGCCACTCAAGGGGCTTACGGGACACGGGAGACGAACCTCACAAGGCTTGCGAGATTGTACGACTGAAACAATCAATTTGATAAAATGAACACCTAAGTGCCATGAACTGGCAGTACAAGTATTGATTAATAGTTTAGCAGAACAATTTGAAAATTAAAAAATTGATTAATTAAGACGCTATGAAGTGTGCATAAAATATAAAATTAATCAATAAGAACCGCTTACCATCCATTTACAAATATCGAACGCAAGACTTCTTAATGTTTTAATATTGATATAAAACATTAAAAGTGGTTTTCAGCCAAAAGGTATTTCTATTTTTCTAATCAACTAGCACACCCAGCCACACGTTGCTGTGGCTAAGGTTTTTGTTTCTAATTATCACGTGGCCGGCTATGGTAATACCAAAAATTAACAAAGCAAGAACAATTGGATTTCACTGTATTGCGTTTACTATGAAATAAATTTCACTTATACTTTAGCCTCAGGAACACGTGGTGTTTATGCCATTAAATTATTATGTATTTTTCATTATATTATTATGTAGCTTATGTGAAACGTTGGTATTTATAACAGCGCCATCTATAAGGTATTAATGCCAGACAGTATTACAATTGTCTGTAAAAACTGATTTATGGCGCCATCCGTTTTAGACTTATGAAGCTTACAATTAATAACAATAATCAACTTATGAAATCATTTTATTGTTAATTAATAAATATTGCGACCATTAAACGAAATAAAACCATCATGCGGCCTAAGTTGGAACAAGACACATAAGTATTTAAAAAAAGAAGTTAAAATCGGTTTAGTAATTTAGGTGTCCATCGCGGACAAACAACGTGACACGTAATTTATATTAAGAAGATGAAAATGAAATTTTGAAAATAGTGACATCTATCATTGGATGTAGAAACGATAACAAACGCTCTGCTAGAACATTTACATTTCCATAATCAACAATCCCGTTACTTAGTTATTTTGCAACCGTTATTGATTTAATAACACCAGAAATAAATTTAATTTTGAAAAAAAAATTCGAATTGTGAAGCCAGTAGCTAAATAAACCGGGAACCTTGTTTAAGCTGCTGAGCATGGTGTAGATATATTTTTACAGGTACACAGGTAAAAGTTGTAAATAACAGTTAACTCGCGGAACATTGCCACACCACAGGAAACTTACAAAAAAAATCATGACATGATGACATTTTCATAGTAGTGTTTTTTTGATTTCCCGTAAAATAGATTAAATTCTAGATGTCGCTACAGTAGCATGATTCCTGAATTTTTAAAAAGCTGCACCAAATGTCGTGTCTAAATATAATATATACTATCTCTCCATCTTTATCTTGATATCTTTTTTTATTCGTTCAAACCAGCGCACACTTTGCATTTCGACTTAATACCTATATCCACTACAACTATTATTTTAATAGATACCTACAGCTCAAGCACTAGGAACAGGTATATTAGCCTTGATAGCCGTGCCCGTGAAACCTAATCCAAACTCAGCCCATTGAATTTCACACCGGTTCTTCTCAACAGGCCGCGATTTAATACAAAAGTAGATGCATTCACGAAGCTGCTGCCTTTGATCTCTACTTCAGAGGCGCTCTGGCAGCCGTTAGAATATCTCATCCCTTCCGGCTGAGCTCGTGCTCGTTCTCCTGTCCAAGTGAAATTGGCCCGGAGACCAGTAATCCGTCTCTCCAAAAAAGGGCCGATTGCCATACGGAAAATTTTTGGAAGTAATTTATCTATGGAATTTTCTAACTATAGTCTGTGGACGGATGAGTTCCGGTAGAATCGTGGTTTCAAGATCCGACTGTCATTTTTATTTCAAAAGCGAGTCATTCTCCGGTGCTTTCGGTTTTCGTCTATTATTCAAAAGTCTTTAGGTAAGTACTAGCCCAGTATTTTATCAGATCCATATTAATATAAAATATACCCAAATTTTTCTATTTGCTATTGTTAATCGGAAACAATGTCAAAGGACGTAACGTTGTCACTGTTTAAATGTTTGGTTCGTTCTAGAACCAGACCGGCGTTTTTTATTTCTTTGGCGTTCTTCACTAATTACGATCGTGGTATCGTCTAGCTTCATCTACCAGATTTGAAGGCCCTGGCATAATATAAATCAACATAATACCCGAATTTAAATTGTTAAATATACGATAAATTTAATTTCGGATATCCTCAGCGATGATAATTATTAAAACAGAATATTTTCAGTCTGCAATTAATATTCTTTAATTTTCGGGTTGCTAAACAGAAGCTGACTCATGCGTATATAGATAAATGTGTTATTAAGTGATCTAATAAATTTTTTCAAATAAAAATCATTTACATGTGTATCCACAGCTAGTTTTAAAACTTCAGTTCCTCTTTAAAAGGTATATAATGCAGACAACAAGGGTACCTAGAAAAAGGTATCTCAGTGAATCTTCAGATGTTAGTGGAAATTTACCTAAAAAACTTTTATTAGAGAGGTAGGTTTGTTTTAAGAGTTTGGCAATTTAACTTTGAAATCTGGTCCAGACTTTGCATTTAAGTGATGGGGATGTCTCAACATGCAACATTTCAAACAATTAGTGGAGTAATATAAAACACTCATTAATAAATGACGGTATGTGGAACAATATTTTCAAGACTTTCTAAAGTACTTTTAAGACTTAATCTCTCATTTATTATTTTCACTTTGTTTTCAGATAAGGAGGTTTATTTGTTGAAATATACACAATGTTTTTAACTAATACTACTATGATAACTGTATATTTAAATATCGGAAACTGTAATATGAAAATAATAAAAGTCTGATTTCTAATTCCTAAGTGACATACAAGACTTCGGTTCCCTCTGTATTTTGTACCGTATGTTCCATGGAGAGTGCTCTGAGGAATTGTTCGAGATGATACCGGCATCTCGTTTTTACCATCGTGCCGCCCGCCACCGGAGTAGAGTTCATCCATACTACCTGGAACCACTGCGGTCATCCACAGTGCGTTTCCAGAGGTCTTTTTTGCCACGTACCATCCGGCTATGGAATGAGCTCCCCTCCACGGTGTTTCCCGAGCGCTATGACATGTCCTTCTTCAAACGAGGCTTGTGGAGAGTATTAAGCGGTAGGCAGCGGCTTGGCTCTGCCCCTGGCATTGCTGAAGTCCATGGGCGACNTGAGCTCCCCTCCACGGTGTTTCCCGAGCGCTATGACATGTCCTTCTTCAAACGAGGCTTGTGGAGAGTATTAAGCGGTAGGCAGCGGCTTGGCTCTGCCCCTGGCATTGCTGAAGTCCATGGGCGACGGTAACCACTCACCATCAGGTGGGCCGTATGCTCGTCTGCCTACAAGGGCAATCTTAACGTACTAGTTATTTGCAATTTTTTTTATTGCTTAGATGGGTGTGCGAGCTCACAGATCACCTGGTATTAAGTGGTTACTTGAGCCCATAGACATCTACGACGTAAATGCGCCACCCATCTTGAGATATAAGTTCTAAGGTCTCAAGTATAGTTACAACGGCTGCCCCGCCCTTCAAACCGAAACGCATTCCTGCTTCACAACAGAAATAGGTAGGGCGGTGATACCTACCGGTGGTACAGACTCACAAGAGGACCTACCACCATTAAAATTTTATGTAATGATTTAATACAAATTGATTAGTTGCATGGATAAACTCTAAAAGAAATGCATGCTTTATTATTTTGGACATATGACATGGCACAGGCCTTATTATTAGAATTAATGCTTTTTAATAAAGTAAAATGAAATGATGTATGGTTTACTTTTGCCCACAGTGCAGAGCGACCAGGTACTCCTGATTCTTAACATGCTTCTACTTTATGTTGTAGTATTGTGGCCTTTTTTATATATAGCATGGAGTAGTTAATTAGTAAATAGTAATTGATTAGGGATTAAAAAAAAAATACTAGCCACGAAATCTAAATGATGAATTACTATCCCGCAGCTTGTGAAAGTAATGTACAGATACTTGGAATCTACCCATAATAGCAAATCTAATCCAAAGTTTTTTGGGAAATTAGTTACAAGAGAAAAATGTTATAAAATTAACTAACAAACATAACCTACAGTTAAGTACATCCTATAGTTGCAATAAATAAACTGCTATAGTGAAATAATTATATAACTGAAAGGCTTCATAAAAAAAATACCTACCTTTTATCAAACAAAGAAAGTAGTGAAATTAATCGAAATGTCTCATAGTTAAATTGTTGGTGTAGTAAATGTGTATTTCTTGCCAATCATTCCAATAATTTTCTGATTCTATTAGAATCATATTACAAAGTTTTCATAACTTATTTCATATTTTGTGTAGTTCGGAACTTCAAGATATTGATAACCTATAGTATCACCATATTTAATGGAATGTATGGTGTTTGATTTACAAACGAATGTTGTTATAGGCAAGACCATTAACACAGCCTTTGAATTGAAATAAACATTTCACATTGAAAGTGCCTGGATACCAAATATATTTTACAAAAATACTGACCAACTCTAATTAGACTTTCTGGCCAGTAATCGAAGGCTAGAGCTCTCCACCATTGTAAATTAAAAAATCACGTATAATATCACTAATTAATTGTTGTAACACCTTTCCAAACAAAGATACAAGATTGTTATCAGTGTTAAATGTTATATAAATAACAGAGCTCTTTACATAACACATTTATAGAACTAGAATGTGCTCGAACAATTCACGGAAATAACCTTAAACTTATATTCATTTTTTGAAGAACTTGACCTCGCTCCAAAGTACGACTCGATACGTAGATATAGCGATAATAGTTGAGCGTTAAAAATTGAAGTCTTTCAAAAAAAGGTTTTCTTTTGTGAGAGAGGGCAGTGGACAATCGCCCGTTTTTGGAATTTTTATTTTTAGCGGCAGTCTAGACGATCAATTATATTGAGAATTAAGCAATATTACTGGTTAGGGTTAATATTAAATATTGCACAATGATTGAAAGAAAATTTGAGCTAGTTTAATTTTTATTGCTCCATATTTTTTCATTGCATCGTGTAGGGTCAGTATTGCGCAATATTTGTCTGGAGTCTGGTTCGTCTTTACAAGTAGTACACCCATAATCATAACACGAAAACATTGTGCAATATAATTTACCTATTTTTTGCCTTTTCAATCTTATCTATACAAATAAATAAAATTGGAGTGTCTGTTTGTAATAATAAAATAACCACTTTTTACTAAATGCGTAAGTAGGTACATATATACCTTTTTTTTTTGTCTGTCTCTATTTGTTCCGGCTAATCTCTGGAACGGCTGGACCGATTTTGAAGAGGCTTTCACTGATAGGTAGCTGATGATACAAGGAGTAACTTAGGCTACTTTTTTAGACTGGGCGAAGCGTCACCCGTGGTACGATAATAACCGCGGGTAACATCGCGGGACTCCGCTAATAATACTTAATGTTTCCGAAGCAAAGTGAATGCGGGTCGCTAGTTGTATGAATAAAATCTGTTCTAAATTGTTATTATTGTTACGTTATTGTAAGTCGAGGGGGCACCTTACAATATCGTAAATCGAGTAAAAATATTTTTGTTTCATGCCAAAACATCCTGCCGATTGCCCCTTTGTCCCTAAAAAATGCAATCTCCTTTCCTAATAGTCCTCAGTATATCCTCCTACCATAGCATCTAACCTATCCTTACCCTCCACAGCAAATTCCCAAGTAGCCATGACGATGGAACACAAGTGCTATTGCCGCGGAGACGAAATTAGAAGCCTGGACCTGGACAAGCCAGAGCACCTCATGCCTGTCATGAGGCCTTTCTCTTTGAGGTTTCTTAGCTACTTAAAAATACAGTAGATAGTAGATTAAAACTAACTAAGTACGTTGAACAGGCTCTAACTAGATTTTTTTTATTACCATGAATTTGTTTATTCAATTTCTTATTGATGGTTTTTGAAGTGAAACTTCTTTATCGGCGTTGGAAAAAAATTTACCGTCACATTTTTCGGTTACGCGTCACATTTTTCCGTTACGCGCCATCTTTTTTGTATTCATGTCTATGATAATAAAATCCTTTTGTTTAAACTTTATCTAATTTAACTTTATTTAACCAATTTCTAGAAAGTTGCATGTAGATCATTTTTCGAAAAATAAGGCCATAAAGAAGTTTCACTTCTTACGTGTGTACACTAGTACACGCACACATTTTTTTGAAGTGAAACTTCTTTATCGGCGTTGGAAAAAAATTTACCGTCACATTTTTCGGTTACGCGTCACATTTTTCCGTTACGCGCCATCTTTTTTGTATTCATGTCTATGATAATAAAATCCTTTTGTTTAAACTTTATCTAATTTAACTTTATTTAACCAATTTCTAGAAAGTTGCATGTAGATCATTTTTCGAAAAATAAGGCCATAAAAAAGTTTCACTTCTTACGTGTGTACACTAGTACACGCACACATTTTTTTTTTAAATTAGTTGTTTTATTGACAGACAAATGAGTCGTCTATTATCAAAGGTGGCAATCTGTGCATTTGGACAATTTTTTTTTATTGATATGTCAATTCAGATTGATTTGAATATAATCGTCTCCTTCAAAGAATACGGTTCAAAATCTGCATTAAATAAAGGTTAATAGTTAACCTGTTATTTATCTAATATGTCGTTCCGAAGAGTTTTGTGACTGCCAATGGAATACAAAGTCAATAATTCGTTTTTCTGATTTACCAATCATTGTCCAAAAGTCAGATTGCCGGCTTTGATACTAGTCGACTCAAATAGCACATCATGCCTGTAATGAGACATTTCTCTTTGTGGCTTCATAACTACTTAAAAATACAGTAGATAGTGATTAAAACTAACGATGTACGCTTAACTGGCTCTAACTAGAATTTTGGTAATAAGTTTTTATTCAATTTCGTGTGTAGTTTTTTAAATTCATTCTTTTATTGATAGACGAAGCTTAAAGGTCATTTTTCATACATATTCATCGTGCGCCGGCCTAGCACAATGGCAGTTCTGCGTATTGTATCGTTTTGACTTTCGAATACTATTGGCGTAGTACTATTTTGGATTGGATAGATTCAGTTAGTTTCTTCTACACCTTTATATACATACAAAACTGCTTCTTTTTTTTCTTTTCGAATAAATTGTGATTCTAAAACAGATGTTATAAACAGGTCCATAGACTAAGCAAGACTAAGAAGTAGTTTTTGGGTTGCAACGAGGGTTGTCACTGTAAAAATAAAATTTCACATGTGCCCGATTTTTTTTTGGTATTAAATGTATAAATTTTTGTCAAAATGCTTCGTAGCTTCGATCACACCTGTTTTTGTACTTATTAATTTCATGTGTCACAGCTGAGAAAATGCCAGATGTTTCAAAGTACGCTTAAAAACGAAGGTCATACGTGTATTGAAAAATTTAATTGTTAATTTTTCCGTTTCTATTGTGTTGTGATATTCAATTTGTTTTATGTTAATGTGTGAAGCCTTGAAAATGTATACTTTTTGACCCAATCCCAATTTATGCTGGGAATTAGTTAAAATATAATTTCGCCAATACGAAACTTCAATGTGATCGATAAAAAGTGGATATAAAGTAGTCTTTGGATCTGGTTCCACAATGAAGAAACAACGTGTGCGAGTAGTTGATACTAATTTCATTTTGTAACTTACCTCGTTTTTACAAAAAAAATCTAGCTTAGCTCGAAATGCTTGAAAATGTAAAAAAATACTACACAAGAATCGAATGGGGTAATGAAAAACTACTATTTAAAAGGGATACGTACTCTGCTAAAAAGACATCACTATAGGTATAGTGATTTCCCAAAATTATTTTGCGCCAATTAAAATTTTATCAGACATCTCTTGACCAGGTCTCTTAGCGAAACAGAACGCAACGAATATTCACAAATGTAAACTTTAGCAATGTGACATTTTTACATATGATGTGGGGTAGATAAACAGCCACTTGTCGCGCCTCTAAATAGTACCTATCTCCTATCTACCTTGTACTTAGTGTCAATAAACTGGGATCAACTTGCCCTCTGTGAACGTTGTATCAGCTTTTGACACTACAAGATTATCTTTCAAGATGAAATTGAAACATGTAGATAACGGCTTAAGATTAGATGTCACTATTCATTTCAAACACGGTTTCGTGCTTGAATTACTTGTCTGACAATTAGTTTTTTGTCGATCTAAAAAAATACATATTGAAAAAAAATTGTAGTGCATTTGTGCTTATCTTTTCTTTATTGGTGCGTGCTATTATGTTGCTTTCTATTGCTTTCTATACATATTCTAAACTATCTTATACGTTGGAAAATTCGAATCCAAACTAGAAAAATCATACAACTGTATTTAGAAATATTTACGATACCTAAATGTAGAATTAGTATAACAGGTTTTCTCTTTCAAATTAAATATTTTTTTAAAAATATCAATTATATAAGTAAATATTGATAACTTTGATAACCTTTATCGGAAATGCTGTGCTATTTATTTATCAACTCATTTTTTTTCGTCTAGACCGTCATTAAAATGATTATATTATTTGAAACAGATAAAAGTAATAAAATGATGATTAAATGTAGGTTAATACAATTAATACATTTTCTGGCTTATTCTGTAACAAAACGTAAGTGCAGTGATCATGTTTTTCGCAATATAAAAATTCGTGTCTGTATTGTGAGACTTCATTGAAATTTTCACCAATCATAAAGATATACAAAACGTTTTTCGAGATTTAAAAGTGCAAATATATATTCGAAGTGTTTAAATTAAATTTTCAGTATGATTATGAATATAACCCGGTTGCCTAAATAATAGTTATGTTAATAATCATGTGCGAAGAATCGTTATTCGGATTTTCAAAATTGTTTTGAGAACAATACGGTCGGAGATACTATAACAAGCAGTAGCCACTACCATGAGTTTGTAGGGGTATTAGGAAAAGTAATCTGGAAAATTCCGTCTCGTATACCTATGGTTAACAAAATTTTGTTACACCTATTATAAAATGTCATCTTGTTTCACTGGAATCTCTCATATTAGTTCCTTTAAGACTGAGTTAGTCTTTTTCGAAACTGCCAACATTTATATTACTAAACCCTCAATAAATACACTATATCCAATTAGTCAAGTTGAAAAAATATCGAGTTCAGAAACAATCATTACGACCAGCAGAACCCTCTTTGTAGTTATTGTATTCTCTAGCAATAAGATTTTGTTTTAAACTGGATAAAGATTAAGCTAATTCAAACGAATTTCAGTGATATCCAACTCTCTTATCCGTACCCAGACCGGTGAATCGTAACTGAACTTGAATCATTCTACTCATCTAGCTATTTTCGTTATACTATGTGCAAGCTTAGTCTCTACAACAAGCAATATCTTAATGTGTTAAGACTAATAAATAACAGAAACCAGTACTCGTGGTAGTGACACTGAAACACATCGCGTGTCGTTTCCCAGGGTGAGGAATCTCGAAATCGTATTAAAAAACATGTCGAAACGCGGTCAGCTTTCTGGAAATTTATGCGACGGAGTGCTCCTAAGTATATGGAGGACTGTCACGTGTGATTCGGAAGTGTACGACGAACCCGTAGTGGCTGAAGAACGGATTGTGCATTTAGAAGTTGCTGATATTAGGTTAGATGCTGTGCTTATAGATACCGTAGGTTTAGATGTACTATGTGACGAATAGTGTATATGAGACGGCTGTCTGTAGTGACCGAAGTAGAGGGAAAACAATCAAAATATGCTTGACTGGAATCAGCGAAATGGCATTGTGTTTCATTTAAGGTGCTTTTAAAGGTAAAGTCACTTGCTGTTGCCATGACGAGAACACCTTCGAGTAAAATTTTTTCGCAATCTGTATATGATGTACTTTTAGTGAGTGATTTCATCTATAACAGCAGTCGGGGAACTTTTTTAATTATTACCCCAAAATATTTTTGTGTAAGTTGATATTTTATTTTGATTACCCCATGGCGAAGAACAAAAAAAAACCAAATCGCTTCTTTTCAGCATCTTTCATGTTATAGCCCCGATGATAATTTAAAAAAATATATTTTTTTTTCGTTTCATTTCATTTCGTTTCATCGTTTGAAATCACAACGATTCTAAAGAAGTTTCACTTCAATATATACTTTTTACTCACAATAGTTTCATTTTTACCCCCCAATATTTCATTTTACCCCATTTGGGGTAATTTACCCCGGTTCCCCGACCGCTGATCTATAGTGTTGACAGATTGTACGGCATCGTAAGCCTGCGCGTGTTAGCATCGCCCTGCCTATTTCTTCCGCGAAGGTTCCAAGAGATAGCTCATTATACAATAAAATCGTGACAACGCAGCCATACGAGATGTATTGCAGTAATTCCCTTAAGACATATGTAATCGTGTAAAAATGAATAGTGTGAGTTCGAGAGGAAATTGAGGATCACCTCAAATTTACTAAACATGAAAAGTAATTTTGTCTGACTTAGTAAATGAGTGTTTTTTTACTAAAGGATTAACTTTTGCCACTTCTGGTGACTTACGTCCCGATATTAATCCACATTTATTGAATTTTATTGCTTACTTGTACATTCTTTTAAAAGTAAATGTTGAATGCAATTTCTTATTGCTATTACCAAGTCGTGTCACTGCGTGAAGATCGACGATTAGATTAAACTTTGTCTAAAAACAAATGGATAAGTGTTAAAAACGCAGGATCAATCGGATAAAGTAGTACCATGGCTTAAAACTTAATGACGATAACTGCGCGTTCTAGATAAGGCTTTAGATTAAATACCATGTATTTGTATTATCAGGACAGATTGATGCCAAAATTATCATTGCCTCGGCTTAAAATAGTTCAGAGCTTAGTACATACCATGCTTTAGATAGTACCTAGTAGATTTTTTTTATTGTCATAAGACCTCTGACAAGTCCCTTGTACGCATATAATGGTTATGCCTGAAATAGTAGCAATATTTAATTACAATGATCAAATTGAAGAGCAACATTTTAATTGTTTTTGATAAAACATCGGATAAACTCTTAAAATTCTTCAGCATATTAAATATAATTCAATATCAAAATATACTTCCAATCCTTTATAATGTCTGTCGCATCTATAATCCAGCGGTTTACACGTAGTTACCCAATTACAGGCTCATTGGACACGATAGTATTTTATTGTGTTTGAAACCACAATAAATAAAGTACTATCCACACATTTACATGCAATTAGGTATTATCTACATAGTATGACATCAGGCGTCGTAAAAGATATTAGATTTATCATGAATAATTCTCCAAAAAAGTGAGTGTAGATGGCTTTCATTTAACAAAAACTCTTGTAAATAGTTTTACGACTAGTGTCGGGTTGAGTAAAGTCAATGGCGTGACGTTTGACTTTCAGATCTTTTTTCTCGATGACTGTCTTAAACAGAATTGCACAGTTCTGAGTTACTTAGCGTGAACAAATCAAGGTTGTACTAAATACTCATTAGTGATTAAGATTCCTACATAATGCAAATTACAAAAAAATGAGTACCTGCGTAGAACTATTTGTTACAAGGTCAAATTTATATTGAAGAATTTCTAGTGTATTTTATTTGAGTCGTCTATTATCAAAGGTGGCAATCTGTGCATTTGGACAAAATTTTTTTATTGATATGTCAATACAGATTGATTTGAATATAATCGTCTCCTTCAAAGAATACGGTTCAAAACCTGCATTAAATAAAGGGTAATACTTAACCTGTTATTTATCTAAGATGTCCATCAGAAGAGTTTTGTGACTGCCAATGGAATACAAAGTCAATAATTCGTTTTTCTGATTTACCAATAATTGTCCAAAAGTCACATTGCCGGCTTTGATAATAGTCGACTCATTTAATAGTTGTTGAAGCAATTGAAAAGATCACGCATAAAGTCTAAAAATATTAATAATTAAAAGTCTAAAAATATTATCTCCCTAGTCACTTTACTGTATATATTATTATGTCGCCCATCTCTAAATTAAAATTGATTTAGTAATCAAGAACTTTAACTAGCTTCTTTTGTGTGTAATTTATTTCGTATAATTTTTTTCTGTTATGTGCAAATTGTATGTGCTTCGCCTAATAATAACACATAAGCTTACTTTCTAACAAACGTTGGAGTCTGTTGGCTTGTCCCAAATTAGGATTACAAAGTCAATACATACAAAATACGTATCTTTTTTGAAGTAATAGCGCTTGAAAGTATGTTGACAACATGAAATTCTTTAATATTCCTTATAAAATAGAACACTATCGGAGTGTTAACAAATACATACCTATAATAAAATATACTAGGAGCATATCATAAAGAAGCTATCAACAAGTGATGTTCGAAAATCGGCTGGGAAGATACAGAAAATTAAAAGAGAAATGTAACGTCTACATTCACGTTTCCACTGTTAAACCACGCTTGAAACTCCTTAGATTGTCGCAGACCGACGCAACAGTCTTTACTGTCTACGAAAACCCGATTTCACGATTGAGTTTAGACTAGTTAACATTTTGTGGAGTGACGAGATATAACAATTTGAATTTGCTATTGAATTTTAATTTATTTCATTTACTTCAGTTATTGCATTCATATAACATTCATTAACAATAACATTTCACATAGAATCTATACTTCTATACTAATATTATAAAGAGGAAAGATTTGTTTGTTTGTTTCGAATAGGCTCCGAAACTACTGGACCTATTTGAAAAATTCTTTTTCCATTAGAAGCCGACATTGTCCCTGATGAACATAGGCTACTTTTTTTTATTTTTTTTTTTTATTTGTTGCATGTGTGTTTTAATGTTTCCTGAGCGAAGCGAGGGCACCCGCTAGTATAAAAATAAAATGAAAGCAATAACAATTTTGGAATAAAATAAAAATGAATGTCAAAACTACTTTAATCTAAAGGATAGCTACTGCGACTGTCCCGCACGCGACGAATCTGATGGTACAATTATGATGGTATCATCTAGTAGCAAGTATGTTAGACGTCTAGTAAATAAAAAAATGACTAATGGTACCTAATTCTTACGGTCCAACGTGGAGACGGCAGTGTGATGGTTTGGAGATGTTTTCACGCTCTAAAGTTGGACCATTAGGATAAAATATGGATCGGCTTACCTAAAAGTATTGAAGACCCACTTTTACCATACACTTTACACCACATGCTAGCTGGATAGTATTTTCAGCAAGCAATAATCCTAAACGCAAGTCCTAGTTGATTAGCGGCTTATTACAATGCGAATAATTCAAAGTTATTGGCCAAGTCAAAGTCCAGATTTGAATCCTATAAAACATTTGTTGGAGGTATTTGATTGTAGAATAAAGATTAAAAATCCCACTCCAATATGTTGCGAACAATGGTTAGTTTGTATAGAACATTAACTACAAATCAATAAAAGACCACTGATTTTCTTTATATAATTGTTTGTAATCAGTTGAATTTGTGTTTGTCAAAATACTTTGTGCTACATATTATGTGTAATAAATACATTAAGGGCTTGACAATAGCTGCCACGTATCTCTCGTAAAAAGGGGGTTGAGTTTCAAAACCAAAGTTACAAGTAAGATTAGATGTAAAGAACAATGGCAATTTTTTACCTGAATGTTTTAAAAGGCGTCTTAGATTAAGACATAAACGAAACTTCATCATTTTATTTGCTCGTTTTTTATACGATTTTAGATTTACGTGGAAAAGCCACGAAAAAATGTTAATTTAATAAGCTTTTAATTCGATTTTTGTGTACTTCCGGTTTAATACATTTGTAAAGGATGGCATTTATACTATTGGCACAAAAAAGCAATATTTTTTGATAATGAATAATATTCATAAAGTATTTAAAATGAAAATAATAATATTAATTATCCTTTGTTACAATTAGTACTTAATTAAATAACTAAATATGTAATAGTAATGGCAGCACTGCAGATGACAACGATTTTAACAGTATGAAAACTGACATAATGCGCATGACTATGCCCGTCCATAAGGCTCGTGAGTGGAAAAGAGAGCGAAATACTCGCTTCACCGCTCCGATTTTTTATGACCCAAACTGCACGGACAAAATAATTCTACTATAGTAAATTAGCTTTACAAGCCTTCGTTTGTCGCAAATATGTAACTAATTCGTTTAAAATGTTAAAAGTACCTATCTCTGACACACATTTTTACACATTTACAAAGAAGAAAGAACAAACTATATAATATGTATATGTACCTAGTTAGCTCTGCAGTTGCTAAGGGTACCTACTCGAGTACTATTAGAGGTGTATCCTTGGTTCATCTATGATAATGAAACTAAAAATGTTAATTAAAAACATATCGTTTACCTATTTTTTTCAATTTGTTATAGTCCGTGTCTACAAAAATCAGAGACATCTATTTATTGATAGATAACCTCAAATTATAAAGTAAACACGTTGATATCTTTTTTTTGTGACTTTCTAATACCAAAAATATTTCTGATTAAGCTTAAGCTATGTTATTCCTATCGTTTCAGTATTTTTTTGTTTCTAGACGCCTCAAATAGATATCAGGTAAAATGTTGTATAGAAAGCTGCCATTGTTCTTTTATCATTGACCTACACTCGTTTTTTTATTATAGCTAGGAGTTTTTTTTGTTTATGAATAATAGTCATTTTTAGAAATATTTTTTTGTTTGTTTTTTATTGCATAGATTGGTGTTAAGTGGTTACCGGAGCCCATAGACATCTACAACGTAAATACCGCCACC
The DNA here is from genome assembly GCF_003987935.1 of Bombyx mandarina. Next base: position 18,669 of record NW_021011556.1, on the reverse strand, counting down.
CACCTTGAGATATGAGTTCTAAAGTCTCAGTATAGTTACAACGGCTACTTCACCCTTCAACCCGAAACGCATTACTGCTTCACGGCTGAAATAGGCAGGGTAGTGCTACCTACCCGTGCGGACTCAAGAGATCTTACCACCAGTATTTACGCAAATTATTAATTTTGTGGGTTTTTTTTTCTTTTTTTTTATTACACTTAAACCGTGGAAATCAATCGTGAACATTTGTGAAGCACGTATTTCATTAGAAAAATTGGTACTTCCAGCGGGACTCAAACACCGGTGCATCGCTCGATACGGATGCACCGGACGTCTTATCCTTTAGGCCACGCCGACGTCAAATCGATCGAAATTCGATCTTTAGCGTTCCTATACAGCTTGTTCGATCAGTTAATATATTTAAAGCTCGAATATTGCAACATTAAAAAACTCGCCCTAAGCACACTGTAACATCTAAGATATTAAAATAAAATATCGAAATTTAAATACGGAATGAATATATTTTTGAACAGTCATTTCCGTATTTATATAAAACGAAAAGATATTGTTATCATAATTTAATTAATACTGCGATATAATAACGTGACCTGACCCAGCCTGACTTGCCGATAAATGATGTCCATTTCATATAATTGAATAAAATGTTGTAATATCAATTGTGACCAATTTGACCTGGCCAAGAGTAGGAACAAATAGCTACAATTTAAATACTCGCACCCTCAAGGTTGCGCATCATCGTTTGTGATCACCCGGTATATATAGTGCTCAATGTGAGCTCTCCGGTGGTAGCTTATGAGCGGCGTGCTGCGTCGTATATTGACATTTGCCACTGTCGATCTTCATGAGCGACCGCAGCCATGTAACTCACGACCCGACTTGTCCGCAGTTTCAACAAGATGCCTCTGCAGATGACCAAACCCGCTCCCCAGTTCAAGGCCACGGCCGTCGTCAACGGAGAGTTCAAGGACATTTCTCTGTCTGACTACAAGGGGAAATATGTTGTGCTGTTCTTCTATCCTTTGGACTTGTGAGTACTGCCGCAATATGTTTATTAATGTATTTTTTTAGTCATCATCAAATGGACTACCTGTCCTCATTGTCACGAGCGACTTCAAACATTTTGTAGATAATAGTATTGAATGTGGAATGTTCAATTTAGTACTCCATTTCTTTTTTCCTACCTAAGCTGATAGATAGCCTTGAGAGGCTATTTCAGCGTAACCTTAACTGGTAGTTGAGCTCACGAGGCTCAAACCTGACAACGCTGCTAAAAAGAACCCTAGCTAGAGCCGTGCTTCGCAGAATCTACCAGCGGATCGGAAACGCTGAGAAGATCCGGCGAGAAACTCAGTGTGTTGTCCGTGGGTTAATTTACTCGTCGAGCCCTTCATCGCAAGCGACGGGTTCGATGAGAACGATGACCGGTGCTTGAGGTACCTGAAAGCACTGTTGACCTACCTAAAAGGACGTGTTTTGGGCGACGTCGATAGGACTCCAATGGGCAGATGCACAAACACAAAAGCCACCTGGGCACGGAAGGTCGAAGTCTAATGGCTTTGGAATAATTAATTACTCTAATGATTATATGATAAGAGGGAATGTGAGAAATCCCTAAGAAATCATCAGTCTAAGGTCACAACTGTTAATAATATATTTTATAGTTGGGTCCAAGTTCTATTAAGATTCGCGGCCGCGGTATCGTGGGAAAACATTTGGCTATTGTTTGCGATTCGCACGACCCGTAACTGTTTTTAAAACGAGTGCTACAACTATTTGAATTCTAATATACATACATACATGATTCAAACGATTTGAGGTTATTAACCTGTGCGGTTTCAAGGCGAAGTCTCGTTTAAATGCATTTGATTATTGTATAACTAAACACAGAAGTCATACAAGTCTTTATTTGTTATAGATAAATTGATTAAATTTTATTAATTAATGGTTTCCGAAAATTTATAAAATCCTTCATTACAAATAAAATATAGGATAGTTAGTATTATGTTACTGCCACCTGCAGGAGCAAAGAGAAACTAATCGTAGTGAAGCCATGTCATGACCGACGTCTGTAAACATTATTGTTGAGTGCTCGAGTGCTTATCTATAACTAATGCATGTGTACTGTGTATGTGCGCTTACAGCACGTTCGTGTGCCCGACGGAGATCATCGCGTTCTCGGAGAAGGCGGACGAGTTCCGCAAGATCGGCTGCGAGGTGCTCGGCGCCTCCACCGACTCGCACTTCACGCACCTCGCCTGGATCAACACGCCGCGCAAGCAGGGTACCACTTTTCTTTTTGACGTGACAACGTTTTATAATTCGATGGAGCCGGCTGCACGCACGAAAAAACATGACTCATGAGGCGTTCCATTTAAGGGTTGAAGTGCAAGCGAGAGCGCGAAACGAGCGACAAAGAGGCACAATCGGAAAATGAAACCATTCCATCAGTATTTTCTTATGACGTTGTCACGTTCAACTGTCGTCAGTAAACCGACTTTACAGACAACTGATACAGAACTTATTACAGAACTTTTATTGCCTAAATGGATGGACGAGCTAGACATGCCCATAGACGTCTCCTCGAGAATTCCACCACCTCGAGTCACGGGGTCGAAGTTCCAATTGCATAAATAACCGCTCGTACCCTTCTACCCGGACGTGTGGCTGCTTCGCGGCGGCAACGGGCCGGTCTGTGGTACCGGTGGGTTGATACTGTTGACAGTATGTCCTGTTAATAGTAATTAAGCTTAAAAATTGTTTAGGCTTCATACAATAATATTCCTCGACCACACAAGGCTGGCGTGAACACGTGCTATGGTCATTTTATTGAGAGAATTAGTACCTACGGTAGGATGTTAGCGGGTTATGATGCCTTGACTGTACATGTGCACTCACCGTTACAGGCGGACTCGGCCCCATGAACATTCCTCTGATCAGCGACAAGTCGCACCGCATCTCCCGCGACTACGGAGTGCTGGACGAGGAGACGGGCATCCCCTTCCGAGGACTCTTCATCATCGACGACAAGCAGAACCTCAGGCAGATCACCATCAACGACCTGCCCGTAGGGAGGTACGTGCAATACTTGACAGATATTCTTTATACGATCTATAACTTGTAAATAGGATGTCAAAAATGGGTCACTAATTGTCAATTCTATCAGATAGTACTGCGGTACTTAGTGGCGGCTCTGAGTACTGCAACAGGAATCACAAAGTGTCAATCGACATATGGCACACGAACCTTTGTATCTTCTTTATTACTACAATAATAATATTGGGTCTTTACCTATGAAATTGCCGTTTAGTATACAGAATGACTCGTAATTTTTTTATAAACGAAAATTTTATTTTATTTCGTCGATACCACGAAGGTAGACTATCGCCTGGAATGATTATCCCGACTTCTCTAGAGGTCAGCATGGGAGACCGCGACACTCGGGCCCTCGGTCTACAGAACAACTTCACCCGCTCGGTGGGCGATCTCCCCATCGTAAATTCTTGAACTACAAACTCTTTAAAAGCATTTTGTATTTCTATACTCTCGGGTATTGATTATTTTCCCTATCAAGAAGTTTTCCAAACTTTGAAATAAGTAGAAGTCTGTCAGCGCAAGGTCTGACCAGCATAATGGATGACGCAACACTTCAAACCCTAACCAGTGGCGGATTAAAGGTCCAGACCGCCCTAGGCAATCACTTTATCGGCGCCCCTGTACCGGCCATAAATGGCCATCATAATACTATAAATTTTAACTAGTTGTTTTTGCAATTCCGATGACGTTGTATCATCAAACCCCAGACTTTAGTAGACCAGGACCCTCGTACTTACGCTAATGCGCGAATGAAATATGACGTTGTAACTGTGAAGAAATCAAGAGGGACGACAGAACGAACATCGAAATTCATGATTCCTCTCTGCTCTGGGAAATAGGCCAAATAAGAATAATCTATTATAGATTTAGATTATAGATCAGCATTTAGTTCTTAACTGTCGATATGCTATTTTCTTTATTTATTTAAAAATTCTGAGCTCGCGTGCCCTTTGTAACTACGCCCCTAGGCACGTGCCTACTTTGCCTTACGGATAATACGCCTCTGACCCTAACTCTTGTAGCTCGGGGGACCGTCCGCTGTGCCGCATGCGATCGAGTCTTGTGGAATAGTCCCATCGCAGACAAGCGATTAACTAAGGCTGGCCGGAGATTCGTGAGCCTCCATCATTGCGCCCAGTTCCTCACAGTACACATCTGCAGTAATGCTAGTGTGAATTGACAAGAAATTATGATGAATCATACCGGCATTAAACCTCCAAAGACTGACCATGAATTATTAGAAGGAAGTTGTTGTTTGTTGCATCGCCTAGATTGCTGAACCGGGCTCTAACCGAAATGACGACCGCTTGCGATTATCAAATAGAATCCATTTGTCATTGCAAGTGACAATGCAATTCAAAATACCTTCGTTTCCGTGCGTTCAGTTCGTGCGGCACACGCTTGACAAGTTATTTTTACTTTGCCGATTTGATGCAAGTGGACCAATATTGGTATGATTCGAATGATTTTTATCGTATCCAAGTTGATGAAAAAGATACAAATACAGTGAAAACCAAACACTAAGCAATAAACTAAATGACCCGAATATGAAACTAGAATTTCATAAATTTAAAATAAAATGAGTTTGAATTTAGAATTGGTTGCCCGCCATACATTTCGAATGGTCAGTATTGCAAAACGGCAACTTCACACGTAAAGACCTATTTGGATGTTAAAAGTTATCCGCGCCTATCAAATAAGGGATGTGCTAATTTAATTTAGACAGTTCAGTGCAAAAGTGCATAAGCTAAACCGCACGAGAGAGAGATGGGCAGATTCATGATGCGCATGCAGTGTGACGTCACGCCGCGCGCTTATTCACAAACACTACACAAGCGCAACGAGTGAATGTGTTGAGCGCGAACTACATGGTAGGTGGAGTGGGGGTGTTAGGTTTTATTTTCGTTACGGAATTTCTCGATTCGGTCGCCGCGCTCAAAGCCCGCGATAAAAGCTATGCGAAACGATAAAAATCAATGTCATACTTAGTGTCCCGATTCCCCACATTTTATAGTATTGAAAAGTAGTATTGATAAGGATGAGGGCGCGCCCGCAGGTCGGTGGAGGAGACCCTGCGGCTGGTGCAGGCCTTCCAGTTCACGGACAAGCACGGCGAGGTGTGCCCCGCCAACTGGAGGCCCGGCGCCAAGACCATCAAGCCCGACACCAAGGCCGCGCAGGAGTACTTCGGCGACGCCAACTAGACACGACACCACACCAAGAATCACTCTAATTGAATACACAATTTCGAAAAGGGCACATCTCTGAAAATGTAAAATGTTCAGGAATTGAAAAAAAAACTGATTATTTTTTAAAGCAGTGTAAAATTTAAAATATTAACTTTTGAGATACATTTTAGTCTTAATTAGCAATTTATGAGATATGCCCTTTTCGAAATTGCATATTCAATGAATACTTCTTATTTTTACTTCACTTGTTAAATCAGTATTGATTAACTTAATGTAATCCAGCGGCTGCAATAAAGAGCTGTGCTGTTTTGGTACGTCTACTCTTTTATTTACGGTCATAATTCTGCTGAGGGTAGTCAATAAAACTCGATATTTGGTTAGGTTGAGCCCCGGGACCACGCAGATACAGAGCAGTTTCGTCGCTGTACTGTAGAACGCCTCAAGCTGGCTGGTCGCAATCACATTGTTGTCCATGGACTCCGGTAACCACTTGAACACCAGGTGTACCGTGAACTCGTTCACCATCTAAGAGAAAAAAAAAGACGTGTGGCACTCGGAGACTGCCTCGGTAAAGCATAGCATTGCATAGCATTTTTATCAACTTATGCAATTATAAATCGACAATAATAATTTAATATTAAAACAAAAATAAAATAAGATCCGGCGAGAAACTGAGTGGGCTAACTTTCAATGTATTTGCTACATTGAGTATTCCATTTTGACCGCGCACTCATTAGAGGGCGCTACATGTGATAGAGACACGCCTTTAGATGCTACTTCTAACTCTCATTCGCCCAGAATCAACGATTTAGCTAGTTTATTTTTAATGCCACTCCAATCACTGAATGAGTAGTAGGAGTGGTAATAAAATTCTTCGACTAAGCGATAGAAAATGGCACGCCCAACGCATTGTAATGTGATATAATTTTCTACTTTACAATTCCGTTTGTCGCCGATAGATGGCGCTTGACGCAAAAGCTGAATCGCGCTATTGTTGTGCTACCCACGAAATTATATCACATATTTTGATAGTACATAAATATGTGTTAACTTCTTACTGTATACACTACACAAGCGCAACGTGTGAATGTGTTGAACGCGAGCTATATGGTAGGCGTAGTGAGGGGTGGAAGGTTTTTTCGTTACGGAATTTCACGATTCCGCTCTCAAGGCCCGCGATAAAATCTATGCAATTGCTTAAAAGGTAATGAAACATTATAATATTTCATTATATTATAATTTGTAAGTGGAATCTTAAATGTAATGTTCAAAGGAGTAATTTAAATTGCAAAATACGTTACCGTTTGTTTGTTTTAGCCCCCGCGCTTCCCACTACTTCCTACTAGTCACTGACTGCATATAATTCTTTATATCAAAACTGCGCTATGAGAATACGAAAAAATTGAGTCTTAATTCTGCATTTAATAAATATCGAATATTTTATGGGAATAAGACCCTAAAACTAAATCTTAAATGTACATTCATATATTCATCTTTTATACTGTTATAATATGCAGAAAAATTATATGAAACGATTTATGATGTTGTTGATTAATTTGAGACTTTAATCAGTTGGGATGAAATGAAGCGAGATTAGATGAGATGGAACAGTCTCAGTAAAATAACGGTTATGTAGGTACTGAAACTTGGAGGAACTCAAGAGACAGACGTCGCATAGCGTTGTTTCATTTTCCCAGATTTGTGCACTTTCACAGACCCTAAACAGTTAATAAACCACCGATATTACACATTAAACCTGAAGAATCACTAGTCCACTGAGTTTCTCGCCAGATCTTCTCAGTGGGGGGTCGCGTTTCCGATCCGGTGGTAGATTCTGCGAAGCACTGCTCTTGTTAGGGTTCGTGTTAGCAACGTCGTCAGGTTTGAGCCCCGTGAGCTCACCTACTAGTTAAGGTTCCGCTGAAATGGTCTCTCAAGACCATCAGCTTAGGTAGGGAAAAAAATCGATACATGAACAAAATAAAACAGTACACACAACTTCGCCCCTCGCGTTTCGTTCAAAAGTCCTAACACAGGGCAAATATACTATAGCGAATGTGCACTCCTGCTGTGGAGTACTGTGTGCTTAGTGCGAGTTTGCTAACGTTCTCGATAGAGGAAAAGTTAAGCCAATTTAGTATGCAGTTGGAACAGCGCCCCTAGCGGCAAACGTACGCAAACGATCCCATTGAATAACAAATATGAGCTAACTTTTACGCTATCGAGAACGTTAAAAAACTCGCACTAAGCACACAGTTCGTTTATGCCTGCTACTCCTGCTTGAACCTCTGTTGTACTATGGATACTATTGGATACATCTCCGCCGACGCGCGTCGTGGGAGTAGCCCGTCACTCTACTAGCGAATGTGTAATAGGAAAATCGAAGCTCTCACACGAGGGATCTCATCTCAGTAATCCGCTTTACTTGGACCATTACAAACGTGCGAACTAAGTCAGAAATCATTTTTATCAGACCTCTCGCTCACTCTTATAGGCATGTCGGATCTCTCGCTCACACTTCTAGTATTGTGTGTATAAAACTTAAATCAATATACATAATTAGTACACAAAAAAACGTTAGTTATTTAAATTTTAAAAAATATATTTATCCGTGACACTAATTCGTTAAACACTATCAACACATTGTCAATAACCGAACGAGTTTGAGCGTTAATATCGCCCTTTAATTTTAACAAAGTTAAGTTATCGAATAATGCTTCCATAGTTCGCATAGGATTGTCTAATGATAACTAACACAAATTTTTACAAACACCCACAACCTACAATTTCCATCATAGCCATCAACGACCACGTCTGATCTGACTGCCTGAACCCGAGCGACATCCCTTTATCGATATCGAGTTGCGTGGCATTGCCCCCCTTTGCACATCCCTTTGACATATAGTTATATTATTATGACTCAGTTCGCAAGTTTGTAATATCCCAAGTATAAATAATATAATCAAATATGCATATGGTTGGTATACATATATACCGTATACAAAGGACGTAAGTACATAATTTATTATACGTATATAGATATGAGAACCAGCTCACGGCCCGGTTGAGGTGAAGTGGTTACCGGAACCCGTAGAGCTCTATTTATTGTCTTTACATACGACGGAGCTCTTGATGGTGAGTGGCTCATACCGCTTTGGGAGGCTTAACGACAAAGGGAAGATCTTCCACCGAGCGGGTGATATTGCTCGGTAGACCGACGGTCCAAATGTTGTTGTTCAGAACTTGTATATATGTAAGCTTGTCTTGAAAATTTCGTAATTCAGGCATCACTGTCAAATACCTGGAGCCCTAAAATCGAAGGTTCAACTGTATGGTATCAGCCGCAGCTCACCGCTGAGCACAGGCCGCCGTAGCACGAGGGTAGCGCACCCCTACTGGACTTGCGACTCGGGGAGAGGTCCGAGGGTGCTACAGCGGTCGACACCGTACGCCCTGTCGGCCACGATACCCAAACGAGGGGAGCACGCGGGAGAAGCGGAGTTCGGGGTGACCCGAACTAAACGTGAAGACAGACAGACCGCGTGCGCAACACCAACATAAGCAATAAGCGGCAGAACTTAATGTTCATCGAATAAAATAAAATTATAAAAAGCAGTAATCTATAATAATATATAAATCTACAGTGGTTTTTATGGATGTCCCGTTATAACTACTGAACCATGCTTCCGATTGACTTGAAACTTGGTATCCATGTAGAAAATACCTGTACTTAATGGATAGGCTAATATTTATATGAGTGTTGGACTCCCTACACCAGTTGCGGGGGCGTTAATGATGAGAATCTTTGTGGGGGTTAGAAGTAATAATGTTAATTTGAATTTGGTTACGTGGTTACGTACAGCTAGTAAAAGTATAAAAATGTAACTATAATTTTGTTCAATTCCTGAACAACATCTACCTCTAAAAAAGATTGGTTTACTGTGTTCGAGCTTAATTTTTATTTATTGCCTACATGGCTTGTGCTCACAGCTCACCTGGTGTTGAGTGGTTACTAGAGTCCATAGACATGTACAACGTAAATACCACCACGCACCTTGAGATATGAGTTCTAAAATCTCAGTATAGTTACGACTGCCCCGCCCTTCAAACCGAAAGGCATCACTGCTTCACGGTAGAAATAGGCAGGATGGTGGTACCTACCCGTGCAGTCCTACCACCAGAAAATGCAGATTTTTCATCAGAAAAACAAAACCTTCGTACTTAATTTTAACATATGTTAACCTTATTTGGTATTTGTATTGAATAAAAAATTGTGATATTTTTCTGCGTCTAAATAAAATCATTTCGTATTTACCTGCATTTTTTCGTTGTCAAATCTGCCAACATTCATGTCTTGTCCCTGTATTAAATTACTAAACACGGGTTCCATAGATTGTAAAAAATCTATATTCTTCATATCAGAAGGGTAGCGGTCTGTCTCAGGTATTTTACTCGGATGATTGTCTGAATAGGAATCGCGTATAAAATTGTGTACTGAAATTTATTGGCGCATTATAATATTATAAATTAAGATGGCAATGATGATGATGTCCCGTACAAATAACTCCAAAAAAATGCTATAAAGTATAGTTAAACAGGTCTTCTAAAATTATAAAAAATTCGAAAAGAAATCTGAGATTTAGTTCAATCGAATCGTTTTTGAAATGTGGAATATTTTCCTTGGCGTGCTACTTTTATTATATCCTACGCAATACTACTTGCCAGGTTAAGAAGAATATTCTAAGACTCATTTAAGTTTATTTTTGCTGCCGTTATATTCGTTAACGGACTATGGTAAAGTATAACGCGTACATATGTATATATGAACCCTTTGAGCGCGAAGCGTCGCTAGATCGACTCTATTAATGCGTACAAAGTGCGGAGCATCGAAATACCGACTAACCGACCGTTTAATATAGGTATTTGGTATCGATCTGTTCGAACGTGTCTTAGCGTGCGCGTGTATGTTTTTAATAAGTTAATAACATTTAAACTTATTGTTTAAAAATATTTTTCTGTGAACTTTGTATTGATCTTTGTATTTTTTAAGTAAAAGGATTTTATATGGTACTTGTTTTAAAAAAATCCCGAAGCAATTTCTACAAAATATGTGAAAATAAGCACTAAAAGGGTTAACTTTGAGTTTGAAACGTTTTAAGCGTTTTTCATTTGCGGAATCCTTCACGTCGACAGTCGGGTGAACAAAACACTTGACCGCTCCTTTGTTACGTTGGCAACAAGTAAAAGCAGTAACTAAACGCGCGCCGAGCGTCGCATTTCAATCAACAATTGTTATTTGTTTCTATTCCCGCTTGTGTTCTTGTCGCGTGCGATGGTGTGATTCTGCTCTGGAACATTCGGGAACTTAATTCATAACTTAAACAAAATTACGTATACAAGCATGAAATACTACAATTATAGTGATTACGGAAGTGGGAGCTCGGTGGATTCGGTGAGTTTCGCTACTGTTTATAATTATTCGGTAGGTGCCTACCTATATTTTGCGATACCAATTTCAGTTGTTGGGAAATAGTTAATGCCGATATACAATTTCTCATCGAATTATTATAATGGATTGTGGTAACACACAACATAGATACATGTATTACGATTGGGTACATTACAAGTTTATATTTAGTTCGCATTAATTTAAATCGATTGGAGGGTAAACAAAATATAATGTGTTTACGCATACAAAATCTCTCATATCCCAGATAACCTTGAGACCGACTGACATTGCCAATACGCAATACTAACGAGGATAAAATGAAACGCATTATTTTTGTATGTACCTACCTACATAAGTAAATTTCGGTTTTATTTTTTGTTATATTAACGCTTCGTTTTGTTTTTCACCATATTTTTTCTATTGGTAATTCATACTATCATTAATAAAGGAATTACACGATCCATGATTTTTTCCTAGTAAGTGTTTACATCTCATTTAATTTGCAGATAGTTCTTTCAAAGACATTGAAACTTTTAATTTCAATCAAAAAATATTACGATTTTTACCAAGACACGGCTTTATAATTTTCATTTAGCTGTATACTTTTATTCATATTTATATAGAGGCATTTATACGGAAAGGATGTTTTCATTCTACTTTGAGGGGGAGGGAATTAAAGTACAATTATAAATAATGTAAGACTTCCAAACAGAGCGAAGTGGTACTTCACGCCTGGAGAAAGGCTTTTGCTTTATAAAGCACAAGTCCGGCCTCGCGTGGAGTACTGCTCCCATCTCTGGGCCGGGGCTCCCAAATACCAACTACTTCCATTTGACTCCATACAGAGGAGGGCCGTTCGGATTGTCGATACTCCCATTCTCACGGATCGTTTGGAACCTCTGGGTCTACGGAGGGACTTCGTTTCCCTCTGTATTTTGTACCGTATGTTCCATGGGGAGTGCTCTGAGTATTTGTTCGAGATGATACCGGCATCTCGTTTTTACCATCGCACCGCCCGCCACCGGAGTAGAGTTCATCCACACTACCTGGAGCCACTGCGGTCATCCACAGTGCGTTTCCAGAGATCTTTTTTGCCACGTACAATCCGGCTATGGAATGAGTTCCCCTCCACGGTGTTTCCCGAGCGTTATGACATGTCCTTCTTCAAACGAGGCTTATGGAGAGTATTAAGCGGTAGGCAGCGGCTTGGCTCTGCCCCTGGCATTGCTGAAGTCCATGGGCGACGGTAACCACTCACCATCAGGTGGGACGTATGCTCGTCTGCCTACAAGGGCAATAAAAAAAAATTGAGTTTTGATTTGTCGGTCATCTCAACTTAAATCTGGCACTCTAAAGTCAACCAAACCGAATTGCATAATTATTATTGTTGTTAGCGCGCATGGGAACAAGTGATACTCAAGACAGCCAATGACACAACACACACACTAACATTTATTTTAAACATAACAAGAATACAGTGTAATAATAACTTTCAGGTCTACAAAGACCAACTTAGTAGGTACGCGATATTCAATTCTTGTCTGTAAGTAAACATTGAGACAGGTTAATTTATCTGTGCTCTTGTGGCAATTAATATTTCTGATACTACAGTGGTTTAGGCTACGGTAAGCTATAATTAACCATTGTCTTTTCTAGTCTTCGTTAAGCCAAGATATTCCACTTCGTTCAAATCTGTCTTCCGATTGGAATGCCACCAAGTCATCCAGCATTGCCAATCGTGAGTACCTACATCATTCAAAATTATTATTAATAAGTATCACACATCAAAATTGCTTAACCTAAGTAAACAAACTAGATTACAAATAGAATCGGAAAAGTCTTAGCTTAGTGCGCCATTTGTTAATGATTATATGAGTGAGTTGTATTGATGTCGTAAGTATTGTAAGTAGATATGTGTCGTTTGCGAACGAACGAGTCAAACGACCCGGGTCTCAAATTCCGCGCGAACGATAGGGTCACTTCAAAAAATATGAGTCGTTCACTAAATTGACTCGTTTAACACAAAACCTACGAATCAGAAGAAAAGAACCATACGAGTACGACGGTCATTCGGGTCATTTCGGGTTGCCGCGTCTCGCCCCGCGCCCGTCTCGCTTATACCCGGTTCCAAAAAATAACGAATCGTCATTGTATTATAACAACTAATCGTAATCATGCTACCAATACGTAGGCGTATATTAGGGTTCCACAACTATTTTACTTGCCGCGTTACCTACGAGCATCCGTCGCGGCGTCGGCGCGCTGCTTACTAACGAATCCCTCTGCGTTTCGTTAATGCAAATGATTGTGTCACAAAGATCCTTTAGAAATAAAACTCTTTTCAAAATACATAAGTTTTTATTAGTATTTTTACATAAATATTTTAAAATAATATAAATTAATTGTAATTCATCACATATGTAATTTTATTTGAACATTCACAATTTAAAAACAGTTACTTTAGTTTTAACTGTAAAGTGAACAAAACGCCATGAAGAGACAAAGGAAACGCCAGATGTCGGCCGGACCGCGCCAAAATACCAAAAAAAACTGATAAATTGTAATGTAAGGGAGATATTCCATGATTCCTAGAATTAAAATAAACTAGTAAATACTATTTTCATGTAATCACTTGTTAAATAGTTAACTACTTCATAAAATACCAATTAACAGCTGGCATTAAAAATACGAGCCTGGTTCCTTTTACCTTTAAAAAAGGATAAATTTCACCTAACAGTAATTGCACAGACTGCTTGTCGAGCCGAAATCTTAGTTGAAACTCCTGATTATCGAGCTCTGAATAATAATTGATTCTTGTTTTATACACTCTATTACTTCGCGTATCATCACTTGAATCGTCGCTTGAATTCAGTAACATTAAAACTTCGTTATCACTTTCTGAACTCGACATTTTAAAAGAAAAAACACTAACACAAAAATTCCAAAGCACAACCGAACAAAATCGGTAGGTTAAAAAATGCTCTACGCGTGGTAGTTTTGACAGCTCACTGACATTTCTAAAATTTTTTTTTTAAGAGATTTTATGACCTGGTAACTAAGACCTTTAAGTCATGTCTTATTTTACTTTATATTCTTAATTTTATGAAAAATGATAATATAGAGTGAAATGAAATGAAGATGATTAATTTGAGACATTAATCAACTGGGATGAAATTTAATGAAATGAAATGATATGGGATGAAATATAATCGCAGTAAAATGGTGGTCATTTACTGAGATTTTTTCAGTGGACTTTTTGGAGGAACCCGAGAAGTTACGTCCAGCAGCTTTGTTTCATTTTCCCACATTTGTGCACTTTCACAGATATTAAACNTTTAAAAGAAAAAACACAAACACAAAAATTCCAAAGCACAACCGAACAAAATCGGTAGGTTAAAAAATGCTCTACGCGTCGTAGTTGTGACAGCTCACTGACATTTCTAAAATAATATAGGAACACTACAGACAACAGTCTCCATACAAAACGCAGTACGAACCGTTATGTTAGCCCTCCCATCCGTTAGTAGCAAGTCATCAGTAATTTTAAAAACGAGTCGTTTTTATAGGAACTATTTTGTCCTACGATTCGTAGATATTGTAACGGATCGTAATATAAAACGATTCGTTTTTTGGATATTGGAACCGGGCGTTAGTCGTTCGTTCGACTGAACGGGTCGTACGAACCGGATCATTTTGTCAACAGGTCAGTACTGATCTGAATCTCTAAAATAGAACGAACGACACATATCTAATTGTAAGCCCGTACGGATACTGACCACCAACACGTCTATTTCTGCCGCGAAGCTGTCATGAATACCGGCTTAAAGAATAGGCCAGTCGCTATAAAATACAGTAAAAGCTCTTTATTCGCGGGATATATGCTTCGTAAATATGCCGCGAGTACCGGAACCGTGAATAGGGAATGGTAAAGGTGAAACGATAAAATATACATAGCGGCTCTTACTAAAGGACGTCTCATGTGGCCGCATTTAAAATTATACTTTATGCAATTGAAGTTTTGTTTTCATTCTCTTTGTGTTTACATTCTTAAATACGCTGACCGCGACGAAGGCGGCTTTTGTCAAAGCTTACGGCTTTGACAAAAGCCGCCAATATAGCGGCGATATCATTTAACAACATATTTGAGCCACAGTGATGATAAGGTATCAGCGTGTCCTGTGACACATAGGCCTCTTCCAGCTGCTTCCATTCTTCTCTATTGGTAGCTTTTCTGGACCAGATTGTCCTTCCAATCATCTTGAAATCATCTGTCCATCTTCTAGCTTGCCTACCTCCTTTTCTTTTGCCATCACGTGGCTGCCATTCTGTTATAATTTTAGACCATTTCATTCTGCTTTCCCTTGTCATATGTCCTGTCCATCGCCATTTGAACTGTCTTATTTTTTTTAGTACATCTTCCACTTTTGTTGTAGATCTAATGTCTGCTGCTTTTTTGCGGTCTTTTAGCGTCACGCCCAACTTACTCCTTTCCATTCCCCTTTGACACGATCTTAGTTTTAAGAAATGTTTTTTAATCAATGCCCATGTTTGGCATATCATTGTTTAGTATCAGCAATAAAGGCTATACAAAAAAAATGATAAGGTATACTTTACTTTTTCATTGGTCGATTTGAAAACGCTTTTACAAAGGACATCGGTTGAATATCTATGTACATTTTTATAAACGTGTATGTACTGATGTACCGATTAGAACGCGAATAAAGCAATCTTTAGCCTCGAATATAGGAATTGGGTAGCATGATAACTCTAATAAGGAGCTTTTACTGTACAATTGGGATTCGACCATACTATGTACCCTAGGTGGGTGACGACCTTTGCATTGTGATATCTCTCGTAACTATTTAACACCGGGTGAGCCGTGAGCTGATATAATTTTGCGGGATAAACAACGAAATGAATTTAATATTTGCTTCCAATAGCAATAGTTTTACCAACTTTTAAGATACGTGTGCATATAATATCTTAGTAAATGTAAATATACATAATATTATTTTGCTCATTTAGTATCTCAATTCACTCATGCAGCGATGTATCTATCCGTACTAACATTATGAGAAAGTGTTATTCGTAAAACACTTATTCTTGACCTCGTGGGCGAAGCCGCGGGAACAGCTTGTATATTAGAATAGAAAAGAGCAAGCCATAATATGTTTCTCATGGATTCTTTTCAGCGGTAAAGCCGCGTTTTGAATCTGTTACAAATTTTTTACGTATTCTATGTGCATGTTGATATCTGATTGAGTTTAAACATTTTGATTTATTTAACATTTTGAGTACTGTTTAACGCAGTGATGATCGGTAAATGCTCTCTGGATGACGCGATGAAGGAGTTCAGACTGAACGGCTTGGATTCTCCGTACAATCCCGACGAGGACAACATCTGGAGCGCGCGAGCAGGTTTGTGCCGACTGTAATATGAAAACATTTTAGTGGTGGTAGGACCTCTTCTGAGTCTGCGCGGGTAGGTAACCACCACCCTGCCTATTTTTGCCGTGAAGCAGTATTGCGTTTCGGTTTGAAGGGTGGGGCAGCCGTTCTAACTATACTTGATACTTTAGAACTTATATCTCAAGGTGAGTGGCGCATTTTTGTTGTAAATGTCTATGGGCTCCAGTAACCACTTAACACCAGGTGGGATGTGAGTTCGTCCACCCAACTAAGCAATAAAGAAATGTTGATCGTCACTGATGCCTTGCGATTTGGAGCTATCATCGTAGCTAGCCTTTAGTCCAATAAAACTGACACATCGACCTCATACCTGCGTGAATGGCACACTATAAACAACGTAATTGTGTTTTCATTTTAAATATTCGATGTGGTCTCCGATTGTGTATTAGGTCGCGTTTAACCCACAGACACAGCCCACTGAGTATCTCGCCGGATCTTCTCAGTGGGTCGCGTTTCAGACCCGGTGGTAGATTCTGCGAAGCACTGTTCTTACTAGGGCCAGTGCTAGCAACACTCCCGGTTTGAGTCCCGTGAGCTCACCTACACGTCAAGGAGAAGCTGAAATAGCCCATCAAGGCTATCGCTATCAGCATAGGTAAAAAAAAAGTCGCGTTGCAAATCATGAATGCAAATTGTAAGCCCTCACAAGTTGGTACCACTTATATCTGAAGGAAGCGTCGTTTCGAAGGGTACAGCTGTAATGCCATACAATGGAAACTTCCACTTCGTATCTTAATGTGGGCGGCGGCATTAGTTTTGTAAGATCTATGTGTTGTGGTAAGTGAAACACTTAAAACCAGGTCAACATAAGCACGAATATAATTTCTGTCTTACAGTATAATCCGTTGATTTTAGTTGCAGATACATCGACCCAATGGAACACGTACTCCAGGCAGGTGTCGTGGCCAGCCCCCGAACGGTCTCCCAAGGTACCGCTCCCGGGCTCTCACTGGACTTCCGGTCTGAGCAGCCCTCCTGTGCGCAATGGTGAGTCCAAGTGGAAATTTTGATCTTTTTAATGTCCCGACAATATCGGTAGTTTTTTTTTGTATAAAACCTATGTGTGTTTATTGAACTAAACATGAGAACAAACGAGTCCATTCTAAGGCAACTAAACATCCAAAAAAGGCTCTCTTCCATCTGCCGGGAACGTGTTATGAGCTTTTGGGACACATCATGCGGTCTCCCAGACATGATTTAGAGAAGCTTCGCATAGACGGCAAGCGCGCCGTGGGCAGAACACCGGCCAGATGGTCAGATCTAGCAAGAGAAGCACTTGGTGGTAGTCTGTACCATGCGGTCCATGCCACCCATGATCGAACACAGTGGAGGAACGTCACATGTGGTCGCGATCCTCAGTACTGAGGGAACGATATAGTAGTACTAGTAGTAGTAGTAGATTGAACTAAACACGTCCTCACACACTCTGAGTGTGGCGGGGCACCACCGGCAGTCAAAACAAGGGTCACCGTGCGTGCCGAGCTCGAAGCGACACTGGGCCTAGCAACAGCCTGCTTAGTATCTCGCCGGATCCCGCATTCTTCGCATTCGGGAAGCAGCTACCTTGAAGCTGTTGGACCTCTTACGGGCGCGCTCGGGCGGCCGCGAGCCAACATCCCCTGAGACCGAACTACCGAGTTCGTTCCACGTCTTAGTTAAACCACAACACCTTCACGACAATAAAAAAACAAATGGAGAATTAATCATCTAGACTGGTACTTAAATCAGATATGTGGTGTAAATTGGTAGAGGCGTGTGTTCAGCAATGGACGACTAGGCTGATGATGGTGATAGTGATAATGATTTTGTAAATCCTAAATACAAAAGCAAGATATGTACTTCTCGCAATATAATATTAGATATTTCTTTTGTATTAGCTTGTTTTTGTAAAGTGTATGTATTATTTTTCGTCACTCAGAGACCCTGACACCTCCTGCCGCCAACCAAGTGCAGCCCACCGAGGAGCAGCTGCGGGTGCTGAGCTCGCTGCCGGACGCCGTGCTCTACACCCTGCTGAGGAAGCTGGAGAGAATCCGGGGAGACGACGCGACTAGGACGAATGAAGTACGCCTTCGTACAATGTTTCTGTGAACAGTTTCGTAAGCTCGAAAGTTAAGTCCTGGATGTGTGCGCAGGAGTGCCGCTTCTGCAAGAACAACGGCGAGCGCGCGGCGTACTACCGCTCGCACGCGCTGCGCGACGCCGCCGGCCGCGTGGCCTGCCCCGTGCTGCGCGCCTTCGTGTGCGCGCGCTGCGGGGCCCGCGGGGACGCCGCGCACACCGCCAAGTACTGCCCCCGCGCCACACGAGACGGTACGTACCGCGCCCCGCACACCCGCCCCCCGCGCACCCGCCCGCCGCGCACCCGCCCGCCGCGCACCCGCCCGCCGCGCACCCGCCCGCCGCGCACCCGCCCGCCGCGTGGCCTGCCCCGTGCTGCGCGCCTTCGTGTGCGCGCGCTGCGGGGCC